>OX463764.1:14163176-14546996 GCA_949825005.1 Gasteruption jaculator | reverse complement strand
GGGACCTGGGCGCGCTAAACCTGCTCGAAGAGAAAAATGTACTTGGCTACCAGTTATTATTACGGGTAAACACCTCAAGCCGCTCGGTCGAAAGAAAAAGAAAACCGCTTATCGTCTATGTCGGCAGATCGAGAATTCGGATTGTCGTTTTTTTAGAATTTTTCCCGTCCTTTGGGTTTTATTCGATTCCGATTAGGTCGGTTTTCCTTGGAATTTCTCGATTTTCCGGGAATCGTTTCTCTTTCTAAATAATCGTTCCTGCCGGTCGTACATTCAATGTGGAAGTTTCTTCTCTTCCGGTTTCTTCTCCGTCGAGGTGAGTACCGCTCGAGTCGTTGAGGGTCTCGCCTGGGAAGCAAAATATCGTCGCTCTCTTCCCGAAACCGGAAAGTTACGTGGTGAAATTCCGCCGATTATTCGGCCTCCTTTCTTCGTTGACGATTTTTTCCCGACTCCTTCCCACAGGATTTCGAGATTCGGAGTCTTGAAGTTGGACTGCGGCGGTTCATCTTCGGAACGTTCCCGGAAATGTCGACCGTTTCGGTTGCTTCGTTTGGCTGTAGTTCTGCGGGTTAGCGCGCCGTATCAAACGCTTCGGATCGACACCGAGTGATGTCGCCATCGGTGCGATTTCGCAATACAAAAATCGATTGAGATCTCTCCCATAATTTCGAGGATACAATTTACCGACTGTGTCAAGGTGTGATAACATGAATGCTTAATTCTATCTTACGTGCTAAATGGACTTCCAGGTTGGATCGATAGAAAAACATGTGTTCGCGAATATAACCTATCGGTCCGAGTTTTCGTTTATGTTGTGTAAAATGACGGGAATTTTTGCGACAGAAAATAATTCTCTGTCACAGCCCATGATAAAAATGTGAAGGATTATTTCTCTGAACGTTGCTTGCACCACTTTAAGACAAACCACCATAACAGCTGCATTATCAGCAGCTAGAACAATTAATTTGTTTACTGGAATCTAATAGTTTTCTGGGCATTTGATAACTGTATGAAAATATTCTCAGCAGTTGCACTATTGATTCTGATAAGACTTATTGTTAGAAACACGTCAACTATACTCTGTGACTGTTAATAAAGAAATCGTGTAACTATAGCCAGTGATTTTTTTGTCGCAATATCAGTAATGTGATTAATAATTAATGCATAGACTTTATTCCCTGGATGTTGAAGTAAATCTTTTGCTGCCTCTGTAGCAAAACAATCTCTTGTAATTGCACTCGCTTTAGTCAGGGCAAAAACTTTTAATTAAGGGGGCATACCACAGTAAAAAAAAATTGTTTTTTCAATTGTTTTTTTTTTCATTTTCTGAAAACTGCATTTGTTAAGAATACTCTCACCGAATTTTGTACAGAAATTCGTAAAATTGTCGGAGATACAGTATAAAATTTAGTTTGTAACAGGGAATATCGATTCCCTGATACAAAGATCTCGAACCTCCCACGCACTTTCCCCACGACTATTCGCGCCGCGAAGTCAATCGATACGATCGATCGGCATGGATCGATCGCATACACGTCCACCGTGGAAGTCAACAAACACTTAGGTTAAGTTATTCCGCGGTGTAAGAGCGACATAATATATTGTTAGAATTAAGGCGGCCGAAATATAGATTAGATTCGCATTAGAGATCGTAGCGTCGATAAGAGTAGATTCGAAACGGGTCGAGGCGAATCGCGATAACCGAACACGAGGCGCCATCTGTCAAAGACGACGGAGACCAGACTTTCGACCGCGTGGAGATTCATAGCGAAGACGAACCGGTGCTGACGTCACCGAGACTACGTCAGTCGAAGTAGCCGTTGGTGGAAGGAGGAAAATCGGTTCCGGAACACGTGAAGAAGGGTTTTCGACGCCGTCCCTGAGGGGAAATATCGAGAGACGATCCTCCAGGAGTAATGGGAATCGTCTCTACCTCGAAGTCGAGGCCATCACCCATTTCCATCCACCAAAAGGCTTGCTGGATGACTCGAGGGGTACGAGTAGTCACTCGCAACTAACGAGGAGGCTCGTAGCCCCGAGATCGAGAAGAAGACGCCGGAAGTGAAGCCGACTTTTTCACTTCTACGCTGGACGTAAACCCGTACACACGTGCCCACGCGGATAAAGAGAGAGAGAAAGAAAGAAAGAGATAACGCGAAGGAGGAAGACAACCCGGTCAAGGGACAAATATTCCATTTTACGACGTCGCCGACGGAGTAAGAAACGCCATCCGGGACCCAGAACGGAGAAAGCGTGAGTCCCGAATTCGTATATCTTCGAGGAAGAAACGAGCGAGCTTCGGAGGTTGGGCCACCTGATTCGACAGGTGGCCATCTTGCGTGAGCTCGTCGCGCCGTTCGCGACACCTCGCCCCGTTTCTTTGTTTTTCTTTTATTTCTTAGTATTCATCTTGTAGGATTTTCTTTTCTTTTATTTCGACCATTTTGTTATCAGCAAATATATTTATTTTTATTTTATTTCGCTTGTCGAACGTGTCGTTCATGCGAATCCTCCCCTCTACCATTTTCGTTTCCTGAGTTAGATCGCGGTGCATAGCATCTGGCGCCCACGATCGAGCCGTTTTCTCGGTATTTCGATTTCAGGATTTCAGGGCGATTGTGACGTGTGGGGTGTGTCGACACCCCCAACGAAGGGGATACCAAGATCCACGTCACAAGTTTCTATGTCGTATTATCAAGAGACACGGTAGTGTCTCGAGACAAGTTCATGTATGAATTGGGCGAGAGCGCTACCGTGTATCTTTTCTCGACCGAACTAGGTACAGGCACATGAAAAAAAGTCGACACACGCTGTGTATATACACAGCTTCAACCTCCATACTGTAACGTGGAAATTACCACGTTACAAGCTCTCGGCCCAACATGGACAGAGAGCACTCACGCATACACACAAACTACATACAGACCACACCACACTGAACCACACACACACTACTCACGCACACCGAGAGGCGCGTGAGAAGTAGGTCGAAGGAAGGGACCGCGAAGAAATCGCGAGGACCTCACTTCTTCCCTAACTAGAGAAGCGTAGCGAGAAGATTATCGCTGATTACGAAGCCGTGACGTAGTGGTGTGGTGCGTGGCAAAACCAAAGGCTGGAGTAAACAGTGAGAAGGATTAAAAATACAAGGAAGCGGAAGGATTAAGGATAAGGACAGGAGGGAAGGACGAAGGACGAGGAAAGAGAGATCAACAAAGGACGGGAAATGAGGAGGAAGGGCGAGAGATAAAGACGAGGACCGAGAACCCTACGAAGACGCGGGGACATCGCGGAGGGAAGAAGACGGACGGACTGGACACATACATACACTCACACACACAAACACATTTTCATCCCCATCCAATAGTTTAATAAACGTATAGTCTTCAGCAAAGGTACTGTAAAGGATTCATTTTCCCCCTCTTTTTTGTCCCAGCAACGAACCACGCGCGGATTTTGGTTCCCTCATTAAAGGGTTTCCAAAGGAGCCGTCGCAATACATTTAAACGCAAAATATCCCTTAAATTGTATGAGTTTCTCTGTATATACAGGGTGGGCCATTTTAATCTATACACTCGAATTGCTCCGTTCCTAAGAGGTGAAACGAAAAAAATGGTTCAGACAAAAGTTGTTCATGACAAAGGGGGTCAAATAATGGAGACCTTGAATTTGACGTTGAAATCCATTTTCGAGGTCATTTGAAGGTCAAAATGTTTTTTTTAAAATGGGAACCCCTATTTTTAGCACCGGATTCGGAAAGAGCGGGAAATTTTACGTCCGAAACGGTATTTAAAAAAAAAATTTTATGACCCTTAGAAGGTCATTTCAAGGTCAAATGTTAAAAAATCCTATGGTTGCTATTTGATTGCGTTTTCTGATAGAATAATTGTCGTTAATGTACTTTTATGAGCAATATTCAACCCCAATGTGACAAAGACCTTGAAAATATTAGGTGTAGTAAAAAGAAATCCATTATTTTTCCAAAAGATGGCATTAGTGATCTGTATCTCGCGTTGCATAATTTCGACCGGGTTACGCTATATGGCATTAGAAAGAAAAGATTTCGTACTAAATAAACTTCTCACACAGTTTTGTGATTGGTTGACGCAATATTGTTTGAGCGCGCGTCAAAAATGGACGCCAACAAAAAGAAAATACGCTATATTTTACAGTTTTTGTTTGCCGCTTCTGGGCGATTGCTTCCCTCAGACGGTCCAGTTGTTGACAGTACCAGTCCGCATTGTGAGTTTGGCCGTAGGGAAGCAGCTCATAGTAGATGATTCCCTGCCAATCCTACCAAACGCACAGCAAAACCTTCCTGGCTGTCAATCCTGGCTTGGCCACTCGACTGGACGATTTCCATTATTGTATCGACATTTTCAACAATTGGCCTTCCAGAGCGTGGTGCATCTTTGACATCAAAATTACCGGAACGAAATCGACGAAACCAAAATTGTGCGTGATTGGCGGTTACAGTATCAGGACCATAAACACTATTCACATTTTCAGCCGTCTGGCTTGCGTTTTCGCCTTTGTCAAAGAAAAACTAAAATATAGCGTATTTTCTTTTTGTTGGCGTCCATTTTTGACGCGCGCTCAAACAATATTGCGTGAACCAATCACAAAACTGTGTGAAAAGTTTATTTAGTACGAAATCTTTTCTTTCTAATGCCATATAGCGTAACGGGTATAGGAGTTCCCATTAAAAAGAAACACTTTGACGTTCAAATGACCTCGAAAATAGATTTCAAGGTCAAATTCAAGGTCTCCATTATTTGACCCCCTTTGTCACGAACAACTTTTGTCTGAACCATTGTTTCGTTTCACCTCTTAGGAACAGAGCAATTCGGGTGTATAGATTAAAATGGCCCACCCTGTATACATAGCTTCAACCTTCATACATTCAAACGAAAAAACTTCTCTGATTAGTATGATTTTCTCTGTATACATACACGGCTGCGATGCCTCCATACACTCACCCGAATTTGCCACTGCGTGTCATTGAGATATGAGTTGTGTTTTGTTTTCACGAATATCCAAAAGACGAAAAATTTACTCTACCGACGCACGTTATGTATTGTTTTATATTATCTCGAGATGTAAAGCCGATAATAATAATAATAATATTTGCAAAAAGGAGACAAATCCCCCTAAAAAACACCTCTGGTGCAAGAAGTCGAGACAAGTTCATGTATGAAAAGGGATCTCTCTACAAAAGTTGTGAAATCCAACAACATTAGACAAGCTCGTTTGTTCCATTATGTCAATACGAAGTAATTACAAAATGGAAAGAATTTTTTCTGTTTACGTGATTAGAACCGATATTGAACTTGTCGGGCCCCGAACCAAAACGATAAGCAATAAATATCTTACAATTTAATTTATTTTTACCGCATTATGAATTAGTAAAGATCAGATTACATAATAATAATATGAATAATTATACATCATACTCAAACATCTGAATTGTTCGGGGCCCAACAAGTTCAATGCCGGTTCTAATCACGTAAACAGAAAAAATTCTTTCCATTTTGTAATTACTTCGTATTGACATAATGGAAAAAACGAGCTTGTCTAATGTTGTTGGATTTCACAACTTTTGTAGAGAGACCCCTTTTCATACATAAACTTGTCTCGACTTTTTGCACCATAGGTGTTTTTTAGGGGATTATCCTTTTTCAGCAAAACTTTGAACGCGTTTTTCTCGAAACTATGTTTTTCAACTGCGTTGATAGCAAATTTAAAGAACTATTCTTACGATTTGCATGCACAAAGTCTTAAAATGTTCGAAAATCCAGTCTCTATGACCACACGTGGCGAAAATTCGATATCTAAAAAAAATGGCGGACCAGCGAATTTTATCACAGAAAATTTTCGTTGTTGGGAAAAAAAATAGAAATGGGCCCTTTAAAAAAAATCGCCACATGTGGTCACAGAGACTGGATTTTCGAACATTTTAAGGTTGTGACGCGGATTTCGATGTCCTAACAAGGGAAGCTTGCGAGGTTTCCCCCTCCGATTTGGATGAAATTTGGATATGTTGTAGTGCTTTAAAATCTAAGAGACACGTATTTTTTTTTATCGGCCAAAAAACAGTTTAAAGGGGTGAAATCACCCTTCAAAGTTGGGTACCTCAAGGGCTAAGAATGCAGTTGCACCTAGAAAGGGTTGTCCAAATTTAATGCGACAAAAACTAAAATACTCCTTATGAAAAGTAATGAAAATCACATGTTAAATTTATGAAAAAAATTTCTTCCTGAGGGGTGAACCACCCCTCGATTTTTCTATTTCTCACCCCAATGAGCAAATTTACTAACAAATTTCGATGAAATATGCACAATTTAAAAGTAGAGGTCAAAATAGAGTTGACCTGTTTTTGCTCATTGACAGGGTAGCAACATTAAGGGGGTAAACTACCCCTTTTAACACTTACACGCTATCTTTCACACGCAATCGTTTATTTCGCCATTCAAACGTGCAAAATCAATTCAAAATATTTTCCTTTCGAAAAATCTGTGATCCAACCCCCAATAACCGAGCTACCCCTAATTAATTAATTAATTTCGAATAATTAACAGGGGGTACCTCATACACTCCTCTTGTTACTAATGCCGATATCGAAAAATTAGCACTAAACGGCTATAAAACTTTTACCTTACTCTTCAGTATATTTGCTGGAAGTACTTTTATGGGGGTAAACTACCCCCTTTCGCATTAACAAAATGTACAAAATCAATCGAAAATATTTTCCTCTTGGAAAATTCGTGATTTGACCCCCATGACCGAACTACCCCTAATTAATTAATTTATATTAATTACCAGGGGGTTCCTCATAGACTACACGTTTTTCAAAAGCTATGAGACATTCAACAGCTATGAAATTTTCGTCGTACCTTTTTACATATTTAAGCGATAAACTATCACCTTACGCCGTTATGCACCATCTTTTTTACCGAAACACTCTTTTCGCACTTTCCTCGTTTGTTGAATTAAAAAAAAGTAAAAATACATATTCATAAAACAGCAACGCAATAACGATATTTTCTGTTCGTCCAAGATATTTTAACCCAGTTCTTCGTCAACAAATCATATATGTATGAACTGTTTATTATAAATAGTAACTTTATCTCGTTAAAACACCCTTATTTCTTATGATATTAAGAGCTGTAATGAGAAAATATTTGTTAATGGTAAGACTGCCAGTATCATCATGTGACCGTGCACTGCAAGTTATCTGTTTCATAAAATTCTATAGTATTGTAACATAAAGATAAGATAAAGTAAACTGGAGATATCTTTGTTCAGTGAATACAACATAACAAACCGACCAAGTATATAAACCGCATAAAATCGCTGCATTCGCAATGTGCACTTGTTCTTTCAATCGTAACGTCGAGAAATAGTTCATTATGAAAGTGAACCCGATAAATGTTATAAAACTTCTTTTGGCTACATTCGAAGTCCTAAATATCGCAGAGACTCTAGTGAATAATGCTGAAATAGAACTCAAGGAAAATTTCGAAAAAATTATGATTGATTCTATGGGTGATTACAATGCTATTGAAGTGATAAGTGAAGAAACGCTAGATTTTCAAGAGCCGTTTAAAGAACATGAAGCTCAAGCTATTGAGGATAATGAGATGGAAGATCCAACTCACACATATCTCGATACTTGTTCTGCGGATGAAGAAGAGTTAAGTTACGATGATAAAAGCAGAGCAGTGGAATTCTGGAGATCGGGTAAGAAGAAAAATTATAGCGTCGATACAGTAAAAAAGAACTTCAAGAAAGTACAATCTGTTCGACAGTTAAGAAGATGGGCACATCAATTGAATAAAGGAGGAACTTACAAAGAAAAATTAATGAGAATCAGTGAATTTACATTAACGAATTTGCGGGAGGCTCTGGATGCTGGTGTGATTGTTCACGATATTGACCTGCAAAGATGGGCATTGCACGCTAAAAAAGAGATAGGGTTTCAAGACTTTCGATTCAAAGCTTCTCCTAGTTGGCTTTTGAAGTTTAAGAAAACGCATCGAATCGTATCCACAAAAATTAATAAATTTGTTACAAAGAAAACTATAGAAAACCGGGAGAGTTTAGCAATAAATGCTGAAAGTTTTGTGAATGAGGTAAAAAAACATATTGAAAAATATGGGCAACAAAATATATATAATTCTGATCAAAGTGGTTTCCAACTCGAAATTCATTCTGGTCGAACCTTAAGCGATGAAGGGGTTAAAAAGGTCGAATGTGTTGTTCAATCTGTATCTGCAACAACGCATAGCTATACAATACAACCCATAATAAGTGCCGATGGAAAATTGCTTTCCCCTCTTTTTATTGTTCTTAAAGAGCCAAAGGGTGTGTTTGGACCGATTGTTGAAAAGCAAATATTCAAACCAGAAAATGTTTTTATAACAGCATCCAAATCTGGAAAATTGACTTCAGGTATGTACATAACAAGTGAAATACAAGAATTTAAATATACGTTTATTTTATAATAATAAAATATTAATTTTTGTTTGCAGATCACTTCAAAATTTTTTTGGAAAAAGGTTTTTTTCCTAATGTTGGTTATGATAGTGTGCTATTGATCGACTCTTGGAGTGGACATTGCTCAAAAGTTGTTAAAGAAGCGATGCCCGGAGACAAAAATTTAGTTACACTAATAATACCAGAAGGTACTACTGGAAAAATTCAACCACTGGACGTGTTTGGATTCAGGATATGGAAGAACTTTGTTAGTCATTTTTCTGATAGTGTATTGCTTTTCAATTCTGATATTAATTTACACTTGAGGAATAACATAATTAAATTACAATCTCTCACGCATAATCAGCTTTCATCTCCAAGATATACAAATCTTTTCAAATATGCTTGGTTCAAAAGTAATTACATAGCAACAAAACCAGAACATTTTGACAATCCCGTTAGTTTCGGTTTCAGTCAATCCTCTAAAGCATCCTGTGAAATACTAGGTTGTAATAATGTAGCTATTATAAGATGCGCATGGTGCAAGAAATCTTTGTGTTTAAAGCATTTTCTTGAAGATTACCATTATTGCAATACTTTTGAACCGTGATTGTATTGAATACAGACAGCGATTTGTACACAATATACACAATGAATAATAAATAAAAAAGTGATTAAACAGGCATTTTATTTTTTTAAATATCGGTAATGAATCGTTTTAGTGATTGATAATAAATCATGAATTTGCTCATATAAGATAAATTACATGCAATGCAATAATAAAAATTCTAACATAAGTACTTCATACAAATGTACTAAAGGGTAAGGCAAAAGTTTCATTGCTCTTCAAAAACGAGTAGTCTACGAGGAACCTCCTGGTAATTAATATAAATTAATTAATTAGGGGTAGTTCGGTCATGGGGGTCAAATCACGAATTTTCCAAGAGGAAAATATTTTCGATTGATTTTGTACATTTTGTTAATGCGAAAGGGGGTAGTTTACCCCCATAAAAGTACTTCCAGCACATATACTGAAGAGTAAGGTAAAAGTTTTATAGCCGTTTAGTGCTAATTTTTCGATATCGGCATTAGTAACAAGAGGAGTGTATGAGGTACCCCCTGTTAATTATTCGAAATTAATTAATTAATTAGGGGTAGCTCGGTTATTGGGGGTTGGATCACAGATTTTACGAAAGGAAAATATTTTGAATTGATTTTGCACGTTTGAATGGCGAAATAACCGATTGCGTGTGAAAGATAGCGTGTAAGTGTTAAAAGGGGTAGTTTACCCCCTTAATGTTGCTACCCTGTCAATGAGCAAAAACAGGTCAACTCTATTTTGACCTCTACTTTTAAATTGTGCATATTTCATCGAAATTTGTTAGTAAATTTGCTCATTGGGGTGAGAAATAGAAAAATCGAGGGGTGGTTCACCCCTCAGGAAGAAATTTTTTTCATAAATTTAACATGTGATTTTCATTACTTTTCATAAGGAGTATTTTAGTTTTTGTCGCATTAAATTTGGACAACCCTTTCTAGGTGCAACTACATTCTTAGCCCTTGAGATACCCAACTTTGAAGGGTGATTTCACCCCTTTAAACTGTTTTTTTGCCGATAAAAAAAAATACGTGTCTCTTAGATTTTAAAGCACTACAACATATCCAAATTTCATCCAAATCGGAGGGGGACACCTCGCAAGGTTCCCTTGTAAGACAGGGGACCGAGACCCCTGTCACGTCACTTCTTATCACCTGAAAATCTTATAAAAAGAGAGGAATTCAGGTCGCGGGCGCCAGGTGCAATGCACCGCGTCGACCAGCTCAGGTCGCGAGAATGGTAGAGGGGAGGGTTCGTTAGAAAACGACACGAAGAAAAATAAATGAAAATAAATATATTCAATAAAAAAAAGACACCCGTTAGAATAATAATAATAAAAAAAGACTATAAAATGCAAAAAAAGAACTAAGCAAAAAAAGAACTAAGCAAAAAAACGAACTAGAAGGGGGCGAAGTCCTGTCGGCCCCTTCGAGACAGCTGGGGTCGAGCACGTAATGGGAGCTCGCTCGGAGAGGGCCACCCGCAAGTCTTGGATGGCTCAATCTCTGAGCTAGCTCGAATTCGTTTAAAAAAAAAGATAGCCGTGGGGGGACTCACGATGACTTCCAGGTCGCCGGAACTCCTGCGTTTTCCCTTCTCGAGTTCTCGGTCTCGGCTCGGATACAGCTTTCTCGTTCTCTCTCCCTCTCGGTGCCGTTCTCGGCTCTCGTTTTCGCTCGTTTCGGATTGCGAAGCGTCTCGATTGGCGTCCAGCACAGAAGTGAAGACTCCGGTGTCGTCTCCGGCGTCTTCCGTCGAGTGGGGAGGCTTCGAGCCTCCTGATTGGCTGCGAGGGGTCACGTGCACCCCTAGAATCGATCGACGATCTCGGGATCGAAGGAAACTCCATGTTCCTTTCGAATTCGTATCGAGGACGATTCCCGTAACCTGCAGGAAATCGTCCCTCGATTTGTGGTTCTCGGCCGGGGCCTGGATGACTTCCTGGAATGATCCCCGGCCGGTATCGATGCTCGATTCAGCGTCGTAGATGACCATCGTGGTCCCTCTTCGCTGATGACGTCATTCCTCAGTCGCTTCGGTTACGGAGCTCCCACGTGCTCGAAACGGTAATTCGTATCGGTAGCGACGGATGTCGCGACGTGTCTTCGAACGATCGCTCTTATCGATCTCGCGATTCTTATCCTAACCTTATTCCTTAATAGATGTCGCAATATACATGATTTGATTAATAATATACATGATTCGATTTCGCTCTTACACCGCGGATCAACTTAACCTAAAAGTTTGTTGACTTCCGTGTTGGACGATAATTCGATCGATCCATGCTGATCGATCGATAGGTAAATGTATTTATTAATCACGCGTCGCGAACGAGGAAAAAAAACGGTTTTTCGGAGTCCGGGACTTTTGTGACAGAGAATCCGTGTTCTCTATCACAAGGTTATTAATAATTTTTCTTCTGAATTTTTCACCACCTACCACCATCTCCCGGCTTTGACACCTTACACCTCACACCCTGTATACCAGATATCATATGGAAAGGGTGATTTTAACCAAATTTAGAGCGTCACCTTGGACAGACCATTTTGAATTTTGCAAAACTGAGGTCAGATTCGTATTCAGTGACTAAAAAACTCCTCGATAACTATTCTTATGAGAATTGCGGAACTTTTCAAATTTTTGATACACCATGTTGGTCCTTCATATAGGATTTTAAGTAACAAATTTTTTTCATTTTTAATAAACATTGACGAGATGCCCCGAATGGTATAGTGCAGGGGTCGGCAAACTTTCTGAATTTAAGAGCCATTTTTTTCCCGATGTGATAAATTATTTTTTTAACCCTAGAACAGCACATGGGGACAATATGTCCCCACGCGATTAAAATTTATTTTGATTTCCCAATGATGAAACATTATTCAACGAATGTCAAAATATATCTCTAAAAATTTTCAGCCTTAAATATTGAAAATTCGCGGAGAAATTGATATTTTTTCACGTGGGGTCACTGAGCCCCTAGTGTGCTCTTTACGTTCGAGTTTGGAGGTCTGCTGTTCTAGGGTTAAAGAGCCAAATATAAGTACTGTGACAGCCCAAAATCGTGGCCCGTCACTAATAGTGTATTTGTGGTTCAGTCGATTAACGACAGACATTTTTGGAGGGCTGCTCCCTACCCGCAAGCCAGTAATAAGCTTTTGTAAATACGATTACGTGTGTTATTTTGTTTTTGAGTTAGCGATGTAGTAAGGGAGCAAAGGGGAGAGAGAGAGTTTCCAGAAGACACAGCATGATTGGAAGTCATCCATCGAGAGTCCAAAACCCCGAATTGAAGATTTCGAGTTCGAGATCCGAAATCCTCATCTATCCGAAGATAAAAGACAGAGTTCCTGAAAGCCACGGGATTATCAACCCAGATGTCGAACTTATAGTTTGGACCAACCATGGCGCTCCTGGAGCCTCGAAATGGAAAAGCGATGGAGCTGCCACGTGAGGACCGGAACAGGAGATTTGATCTGAAGTAAGCTGTCTTGATGGCGTTAGAAGTCACACTTTATGATGACGTTGGAAGTTACATTTATGATGACGTTAGAAGTCAACGATTCTCGATGACGATCGGAATCATTTTGCGATGACGTAAGAAGTCAAAGAAAATAGGAACTACCAAAAGGGGTTCCTAATTACAGTACGATCGCTCTACAAGATACCAAAGGGACCGAAGGGGAATATGATTCTGAAAACAGAAGAAAACTACCGTTCCCCCACTCAGCGGTCTGTTACGCCGGAGAGAAATAGATCTCACTATCGGTATATGTAGGTTGCTTTGTATTCGATATCCTTTTCCTTCTTTTTTTTTGTCACGTGACATTTATTTCCGTGGTACATACATACTATATACATTGTATGGAGCGAGCGACTCCAACATTCAAAGGCGAAGAGGCATTAGGAGTGGGGGTAGTGGATAGCGAAGGGGAACCTGAGGTATCTTGTAGACCGAGAATCGAAGTATCTTGTAGAGCGATCGTACTGTATTAGATATGGATTGATAGTCCCGGTTGCTGATTCACGGGGAATCACGTGGATCGTGTGACGAGGCGACTTTCCAGAAGTTACCTCGCCCCTGAAAATCTTCAGATATTAGAATTATTATCGTAGCCTAAGGCTACGAATATCAAAAGAAACGCTTGGCGACATGTCTCAATAGCTTTGTCCTTGAATAACTGGGGATCCAAGGAGTCGAAGGAGAGCCAGGCGGAGCCACCCGCTATTGTGTTCGAAATCAAATGATAAGTGTGGGCGATTATCCAAAAGCGCGGGAAGTGCAAAATGCACTCTCCTGATTCTTTCACAGGGACAAGCTAGGTACCAAAATGTAGCCCTTGAAGAATTAGGAGAGTGGCCGCGATCTCAACTATGCAACTGCACTTCCCTAGGGACTAGACGGGATAGAATACCGTAGAATATTCAGGAATTTAATCCCTATTTGCGAGCGTGGCAGAAGGGCATTCGTAGAGATCTCGGCCTCTTTCCTGTAGTAACTGCGTAGCGAGTAGACTCTTGCCTCTTTCGTCAGTAACCGTGTGTAGTGCGGAACGTATTCCCGTAAGAGATCTCGTGAGACATCCGCGAATCTGAACAGATATCTCCATCAAGTGAGATTCAATGAAGACATTGAGGGAGTGTAACTCAAATTTGTGCATTGAACAATTAGTAAAAGAAGTCTATAGCAGAGACAATTAGAGTCAGTTAGTGAGAGTTCGGGAATTGTGGGACTCCAGTGTGGAGCAGTTGGATTCGCCAGAGCCGAATCTTAGTGAACGATAAATTATCGTGTAGTTTACCAGTTGCATATGGGAAACAAGTCCCGGGGTCCAGGAAAGAGCGATCATGTGTGATCGGACCCCGTGCCCCGAACTCTACTAGCTATAGTATCTGGGACTTTCGCCATGATGTCGAATATCTAGTATTCTAATACAAATATATCGTGTGACGAGGATCTCACAATCCCTTCGTTAGGGGTGGCGACACACCCCACGCGTCACAATCGCCCTGAGAAAGTCGAGGAAAAAAATAGAAATCATCGAACAGAGCTCGGTCGCGGGCATCAGGTGCTATGCACCGCGGTCTAGCTCGATTAAACGAAAATGGTAGAGGGGAGGGTTCGCATAGAACGACACGTTTTTAGGCAATAAATAATGAAAAATTAATATATTTGCCTATCGAATAACAAGCAAAATAGTCGAAAAAAAAGAAAAGAAAATCCTACAACAATGAATGCTAATAAAAATAAAAGAAAGAAAAAGCAAAAGCCATGAACGGGGCGAGGTGTCGCAAACAGCGCGACGAGCTCACACAAGATGGCCACCTGTCGAATCAGGTGGCTCGACCTCCTGAGCTCGCTCGTTTCCTTTTCGGCGATAACGAATACGGGATTCACGCTTTCTCCGTTCTGGGTCCCGGGTGGCGTCCTCTGCTCCGTCAACGACGTCGTAAAATCGAGTATATGTCCCTTGACTAGGTCGTCTTCCTCTTTCGCGTTCTCTCTATTTCTTTCTCTCGTGTTCTCTATCGAGGCTCTCGTGGGGTACGTTTATCCTCGCTTACGTCCAACGTAGAAGTGAGGTAGCTGGCCTTACTTCCGGCTTCTTCTTCTCGATCTCGGCGCTACGAGCCTCCTCATTGGCTGCGAGTGACGACTCGTACCCCACGAGTCATCCACGAGCCTTCTGGTGGACGAAACTCAGCGTTGGCCTCGACTTTGCGGTAGAGACGATTCTCATTGCTTCTGAGAAAACGTCTCTCGATTTTTCCCCGCTGGGATCCCCAGCGACTGCTTCGACTGTCGTGGTCCTGGTGACGTCAGTGCCGGTTCGTCTTCGCGACGAATCTCCGCGTGGTCGAATGTCTGGTCCCCGTCGTCTTCGACAGATGGCGCCTCGTGTCCGATTATCGCGATCCACCTCGACCCGTTCCGAACCTACTCTTATCGACTCTACGATCTCTAATGCGAATCTATGGTATATATACTATATATATATATATATATATATATATATATATATATATATATATATATATATATATATATATTATAACAGGGTGCGTGCTTTGGCACCCTGTGGTTGGGAAAGAAAAACGCAAAGAGAGGAAATAAATGAAATAATGCAAAGCCTTCACCAATACCTTATGTAACTCAAGTTTTATTCTCCAGTGAGATTGATGGTGTGAATGGATGGATGTGTGTGTGTGTGAGTGTGTGTGTGTCCGTCCCGCGTGTCGTCCTGGTGTGATTGTCCTTCCTTCGCTCCTCTTCTTCTCGCGTGTTGGTCCGGATCTCCTCTCTCGTTCCTCCGGATCCTTCCTCCTTATCTTCGTCTAGTGAGTGCTTCCGGATGTATTCGGTCGTTCTTTCGTCTTTCCCTCCTCGTCTGTATTTCGATGTGTAAATTCGGGTGTCCTCGTTAGATCTTCCTTCCCTTTTCTCCTCTCGGGTGGAAAGTAACTCGGAACCGGGGTAGTGTCCGGGTTCTGGAGTACTCTTTGTCACTTCGTTTCTATCGCTCCACTCTCTTCTCTCTTTTCGTCTTCCTTCTTCACCGTCCGAGAATAGTAACGTCGTGACCGGTGACCCAATTAATAATGACTTGCTCTGCTCTTCAGGATCTCCAGCGGGGTCCCTACCGGACTTTCCCCCTTCCGAGCCGCGTGTCTCGGGAGTGTTGCTTGATCGTGTGTGTGGTGTGAGTATGTACTCTCTGTGAGGTGTCACAGAGAGTACGTGTAACGTGGTGAACACCACGTTACAACTCCTCCCCCCGAGAGGGTAGCGAAGACGACTGTCGAGTTGCTTCCTTCCCGGGGAAAATAGCTGTTGTTGTTCTCCATTTTCTTGACCATCTTCCTTCTGTAGTTCCTGTGGGTTGTTCCGGTGTTTGATTTTGGGCCGTTTTCCGTTTTCTTGTTGTATCGTCTCGTCAAGTCAGTTGTGTGTTTGTGTATGATTGTGTAATAATGATTTTTGATGATTTTACAATGTGTTTATTAACTTAACCTAGGCTGATTACATATTTATCCTTATCTTTCTTTTTTTTTTTTGTCTTATTTACTACCATACTTCTCTCGCATGTTAATAATAATATCTATATATATATATTTTTTATTTGTGAAGGCTGCAGGTTCCCTCACTTCTCTCTCCCTTGCACGTTTTGTAATGAAAAAAAAAAATGAAAATAAAAGTTTTGCCTCCCCTCCCTCTCTCTTTCCTCCTCTTTTTACCATATTTTTATTTTGCATGGGGAAGGTAATGATAATATTAAGTATTTGGAACAAAAAAACTAATGCTATTTGTTTTCATAAGAAAATCCAAACCAAATGATTCGTTTTGTTATTTTATTGTAATGTGCATGTTTCTGATTTGTTCGTCTTTTTGTCTGTTCTGTCTGTTATCGGTTTTTTGTCAGTTGTTGTATATAATGGTGTCGTGTCTCGTTTGTTTTCTTTTTTTGCGTTGTGTGTAGTTGGTGGATAGTTTCTTGTTTTATGGGTTGTGTTCACCCTCTTCCAATAGGATGCTGTGTTTCTTTGCATTATTGGTGAGGGTGCGGTGTATACTATTCCATGTGAAGTTCTTGTCTGTTTAAATGTTTCTGTGTTTTGTGTGTCGTCCGTCTGTTGTGTTTTGTTTTTGTCTATTCTTTTTTGTTGTTGTTCCCGTTTTTCCTGTTGTTGTTTTGCCTGTTCTTCTTGGCGTTGTTTTAGTTCTTTTTGTTGTTTTTCTGTTTGTTCTTGTTGGCGTTTTAATTCTTCTTTCTTTTTTTGTATTTGTTCTGTTAAGTGTCGTTGTTCTTTTTCTCTTTTTTCTGCTTCTAATTCTCGTTTTTTTGCGTCCGTTGTCCATTTTTGCCAGTCTCGTAATGTCTGTCTTGTCTCTTTTTCTTTTCCCGTTGTTGCGTCTGTCGATTTGGTTGTTGTCATTGTTGTCTTTGTGTTCTTTGTTGTAGTCATTGTGTAGAGTGAGGTTGTTTGTTTTTGTTTTTCGTGTTCGTTTTGTGTTTTTTGTTCATTTTTTGTCATGTTTTTTGTGTAGTATTGGTCTCGTAACTGCCTGTCTCTGTTCTCACTGAAATTATAAATTTTTTCTCGTCTTTGAGTGTCTAATGGTATGGGGGGCATTTTGGGGGTTTCTAAAAGGGGTAACCCTTTTTCAATCCTTTTTTCCACCCATGTCTTTTCTTGTTTTCCGTCGTGTTTTTTGTGTTGTGTTCCTGATGTCGATGGTTGTGAATCGTCTCTTTCCATTTTGTGAGCTGTTTGTTCTGAAATATGTAATGGTTATTGTTTAATTTTTAATGACTACTCTTTAGATCTTTGAAAGTAAGCGTGAAAGTGCATAGTATAGCCCAGTATTGCATATAGTGTTAGTAGAAAGCTTATGTTGTTATTTTGTTGTGTGTAGTGTGATCTATTATGGTTTGTTTTGTTTTTTCCTCAAAAATTCTTTCCTAATTTCTCTCATTTTCTTTATTATTTCGTCTGTCGTTTCGTCATTGTCCCAGTCGCCTTCCCACAGACCTAAAGCTAATTGTTGTTTAAACTTTTTTGTTACTTCCTTTGTTATTTCGTCTTCGTCCTCCTCTACTTTTTCCTCTTTTATCTCCGTAATATCTTCCCACGTTATTAGATCTTTTTCGTTGTTCTGAGTCTGTTTGCTCTGGATTGGTGTTTCTGTTTTGTTTTCTTGTATTTGTTGTACCTTACCTTCGTTTGATATGGTGTGTTTTGTTTCCTGTACTAGTGTGTGTCTTGCTTGTAATACCATTGGTTTTCGTTGTGTCTGTGGTGTGAAAGTGTCAATTAGTGTGTGTTTTGGTTTTGTTTCGGTAAGTCTGTGTGTTATTTGTTTTGTGCGTGTGTCTATTAGAGTGTGTGACGGTTTTGTTCTAATCTGAGGTGTAAAGGTGTGAATTAGTGTGTGTTTCGGTTTTGTTCCGGTCAGTATGTGTGGTATTTGTTCTGTGCTTGTGTCTGTTAGAGTGTGTGGGGGTTTTGTTCTAATCTGTCGTGTAATGGTGTCAATTAGTACGTGTTTTTGTTTGTTACCAGTCAGGTTTTGTTGTGTTCCTTCTTGTTCATATAAACGTTTTCTCCTGAACATGTCGAAGTTATTTTTGTTCCTCGTTCTCTCTACATGAGCTTTTGCTACTTGAAAATTTAGGTTTTGCTGCCCTTGTAGATAGTGTCTCTGCCTAACTTCTTCTTGGTTTATGTTTCCTTGTTTGTTGTGTGTAATGTGTTGTGGTGTTCCTTTGATTGAGGGTGGTCCCCGTGTGATGGGTGTGTATGTGTTCTCCCCCTTCTGCCATCTGTGGAAAAATGCCATTTTTATTTAATTATCTGTTAATGTCTGATTTAATTTCTTTATTCTTTAAATTTTTTTATATCTTTCGTGTGAATTTTTCCTATTTTCTTCCCTTCCATAGTTATTAGCTCCAGAATGTTGTCTGAAATTATTTTTGATATCATGAACGGTCCTATATATTTTGGATTTAATTTTGCCGATATGTTTTTTGCTCCTGAGGATAATGTATAATTTCTTTTTAAAATCTTCTCTCCAATTTTAAATTTTTCTTCTAATTTATGGGGGTTGTAGTGTTGTATCAGTTTGTTGTGTGCTGTCTGTAGGTTTTTTCGTGTTTCGTCTTGTGATATCGACAGTTTTTTGATTTCGTTGGTCCAGGTGTCTAAGTCCGTCCTGTCTATTATTGTTTTGTCTGCTTGGGATCTGTAATTATGTGGTGGTAGTGGATTTCTTCCTAGGTTTAGGAAGGCTGGTGTGTGTTGTGTCGACGTATGTTTACTAGTATTAAGTGCGAACTGAAATTCGTGTAAATGTGAATCCCACTCATTATGGTTTTTTCCCAAAAACGCTATTATCATTGCCTTTAGTGTTCTATTCACCCTTTCTACCGGGTTTGCCTGTGGGTGGTATGGTGGTGTTGTCGTGTGTGTTATCCCGTATGTCTCAGTCATGTCTTTTATAATTTTATTTATATAGGGTGTTCCATTATCACTAAATAATACTTTTGGTGTTCCAAATTTATATATTACTGTTTCTAGGAATGCTTTTTTAATATTTTGTCCTGTTGCTGTTTTCAGGGGAATGATTTCTACCCATTTTGTAAATAAATCCAGAAACACTAATATATATTTTGCTCCTGATTTCGATTGAGGAAATGGTCCCATTAAATCTGTTGCTACCATGGTCCAGGGTTCATCAATTACTCTATGTCCCATTATTCCATATGGTTTTTGTTGTGATGCTTTTGATGTTTGGCATGTTTGGCATTTCCGCACATATTGCGCTATGTCGCCGTACATGCCCAGCCAGTAATAATTTCTCGATATCCTATCGTATGTTTTTTCTATCCCTTGATGCCCCGCTTCTGGACTGTCATGGTTCTCTTTTAATATTGCTTTTATTAAATGGTGTGGTAACACCAATTTCCATTCAGGATTAGGGTCTCTTATTATGTCTGAATATGTTTCGTTTCGTCTGTGTATGTATAGATTGTTATTTTCTATTTTCCAATCCCTGTGTTTCCCTGGGTTGTTTAGGACTGTTTGGTACTTCCTTTCGTACCACCTATTTAGTATTGTTTTCGTGTCTGTTGTTTGTGTATTTGTCTTGTCGTTGTTTTGTGTGTTTGTTAAGTTCATTGCATTTGCATTGGGTGTGTGTTGTGTATTGTGGGTGGTGTATATATGTTCTTGTGCTGGGTTTGTTGGTTGTTTTTTTTTTTCGTTTGTTTGTTCTAAGTTCGTGTGTTCTGTGTTTGTATGTTCAAAAAGTCTTGACAGTGCGTCGGGTACGGCGTGCATTTTCCCTTTTCTATGTATAATTTCGAAGTCGTGTTCTTGTAATTCTAAGAACCACCTCATTAACCTACCTGAGGGGTTTTTTAGGTTGTGAAGCCATTTTAGACAACTGTGGTCTGTAATTACTACAAATTTGTACCCTTCTATATAGGGTCTAAATTTTTTGACCGCCCACACCACTGCCAAGCACTCTTTTTCTGTTGTTGTGTAGCGTTTCTCTTGATCTGAGAGCATTCTACTTGCATATGCTATGGGGTGTTCTATTCCTTCGAAATTTTGAGTTAGAACTGCTCCCAGACCATTGTTGCTAGCGTCCGTCTGTACTGTAAATGTTTCCGAGAAGTCTGGGCACGATAAAGCGGGTGGTGTTATTAAGATGTTTTGGATTGTGTTCATCGCCTCTTCTTGTTCTCTTGCCCATTCCCATTTTGCTTTCTTTTTTAATAACTTGGTTAATGGGGCTATGACATCCGAATAGTGAGGGATGAATCTCCTATACCAAGAGGCTAGTCCTAGAAATCTCTGTATTTGTTTTGTGTTTTTTGGTGTGGGGTATTCTTGTATTGGTCGAGTCTTGTCTTTGTCTATCTGTAATCCGTTTTCGTTGACGATATAACCTAGGAACCTAACTTCTGAGCAACCGAATTCGCTTTTTTCTAAATTGATTTCTAAATTTGCCTCTTTTATTCTGTTTATCACTGTTGTTAACCATCTTATGTGTTCCTCAAATGTGTTGGTCACTATTATTATGTCGTCAATGTAGGCAAAGGCGTATGGTTCCATCTCCGGTGGGATTATTTCATCCAGCAGCCTTTGGAAGGTTGCTGGTGCATTTGTTAAACCATATGGCATTCTTTTAAAATGGAACAATCCTCTTCCCGGGATCCGGAACGCCGTTATTTCCTTTGATTCCCTGGCTAGGGGTATTTGAAAATATGCCTGTGATAAATCTATTTTCGAAATGTATTTTGCTGACCTTAATTTATCCAATATTGAATCTATGTATCTCAGAGGATATACGTCCTTTTTAGTTACTTCGTTTACTTTTTTGAAGTTCAAGCAGAATCTGTGCTTCCCATTCGGTTTTTTGACGATTACTATAGGGTTGGCCCAATTGCTCCTTGAAGGTTCGATTATGTCATTTTTTAACATTTCATCCACCTCCTTACTTATTATATCGAACATTCTGGGAGACATTGGGTACCCCTTTTGTTTAATTGGATTACTGCTTTGTGTATCTATGTAGTGTTCTACTAAATGTGTCGTTCCCAATTTATCCGATTTTTGTGGTAGTGTGTTTTGTAGGAAATTTTGTAGTTGTATTGTTTGTTTGTTCGTTAGTCTTGAAATTGAAGAGCATTTCGTTGGTTTATTGTTTGTGTCTGTTGTTTGTCTGTCGGGGTTTTTGTCTGTAGTGTGTTGCGGTTGTGGCCAAACAATGGGAAAGAATTTATCCGGGGAACTGTCGAATGACCACAGGTTTAGTTTGAAATTTGCTACTAAACCTGCTTTTCTTATGTAGTCCATTCCTAAGATAAAATCTATGGATAGTTCTTCCATCAATCTGATGTCTAATGTGTCGGTTTTTCCATTATTTGTTATTGGCACTGTTGCTGTGCCTAATATTTGTGCGGTGGACCCGTTTGCGGTTACTATTTTTTCATCTATTTTATCTATATTCCAATTTTCCTCTAATACTGTTTTAATTACTTCTTTTCCAGCAAACGAGTTCACCGCCCCTGTGTCTACTAGGGCTTCGATGGTTTTCCTATTCTTACCTACTTGTATTTGTAGGAACCATCTTGGATCTTTTGGTGATACTACGGGGACTGTGTTTGTTTGTTTTCTGTTATTTACTATTGTGTTTACTATTAAAGGTGTGTCTGTTTGTGTTTTTTCCGTCGATTGATCTTTTTGGTTTTGTTGTGACCCCTTTGTTTTCTTGTTTGAGTACCCTTTGGTCACCTCAAGGGTGCTCAAACTTCGTTTTTTGTACACCTGGGGCAAAATTTTGCTAGGGTGTTTTGTTTTTTGCATTTATAGCAAAATGGGCTAAATGATAATCTGCATTGTTCTACTATGTGGTTGGGATTCCCACAATTTGTACAATGGTCCGGTTCTATCTCTGTATTGTCTTTTTGTGTCGCCTGTCTACTGTCTTGTGGGTTTAGTTTGTAGTTTTGATTGTGTACATAGTTTGGGTTTTGTGTATAGTTCAAATTTTGTGTGTACTTTGGTCTTTGTGTGTAATTCGGGTGTTGTGTGTAATTCGTGTTTTGTGTGTAGTTTGGTTTTTGGGTGTAGTTAGGTTTTTGTTTGTAACTTGGGTGTTGTGTGTAATTCGTGTTTTGTGTGTAGTTTGGTTTTTGGGTGTAGTTAGGTTTTTGTGTATAACTTGTGTTTTGTGTGTAATTTGTGTTTTGTTTGTAATTTGTGTTTTGTTTGTAATTTTGGTTGTTAAATCGATCGATTTCCTCTCGTTCTGTTTTGAACTTTTCTAGTTCTTTTCCTAATTTTATTAATTGTTCAAACGAGTGGAAATCCGTTCGCTTTATGTGGTTTGCGTATTCTGGTGTCAATCTTAAGTATGTCATGTCTAATTGTTGTGTTAATGTGTATGATGGGGTTTTTTGATTTATTAGAGTTCTATACCGTGTAATGAATTTCGTTATTATCTCATTTTCGTTTTGCGTTATGCCTTTGATTTTATATTTTAATTTTTTCTGAAAGGTTGGCGCATCATACTCAGTTCGAAAGGCTTCTTCGAACTGCTGCCAATTCCTCCAATTTTTTTTATTAATTTTGTACCATTGCAAGGCCGTATCCTTGAAGATGTAAGCCAGACATGGTAAAATATTTTCTAATGTTATGTCGTAAATTATTCCAAGTTCTACTATGGAATCTAGGAATTCTTGGGGATTTTCCTCCGGTTCCCCTTTGAATTTTACTTTTGACTCCTTGATTGCCGCTATTGTCGTGTTTTTTGTTTGTTGCATAATCGATTGTGTTAGTACTGATATTTCATTTGGTTCTATTTGTGTTCTGTCAAGTAGTCTGTGCGTTTCAATTTGTTCTGTATTTTGTCTATATAATTGTGTCCTATTTTGATTTGTTATTTGTGGTTCGTCTCGTATGTTTTGTTCTTCCCCCCTTTTGTCTTTTATTTGTGTGTTCTCTATTAATTCTTGCATGTTCTGCATCAGCATTTGAAATTGTAAATTTTGGGTTTCTGTTTGCGTATTTAGTCTTTCTTCCAAAAATTGTAATTTTTTATTTAGTACTAGTACTTCTTGATTTCCCATTGTTTCCTCTGTTTCGTCTTTTTTATTTTTGTCTTGATTCGTATTTGCAGTAATTTTTTTTGTTTTTGGAATTGCCCCTTGTGTACTGTACGTTACATTTTGTGTCTGTCTATGTATCATTGGTGTGGATTGGTGTAGTGGGACTGTGAATCTTATACCTGTTTGTGGTTGATTTACTGGGTCTTCCTTGGTTTCATCTATTGTTGTTAATTTTGTTTTTTCTGTCATTGTCTCTTGTTCGTTATCAGTGTCGTCGTTTGTGTTAATTGTCGTGTTATCCAACTGTATTTCCGGGATTTCTTCGTTATTGCCTAACCTGCGTGTTTCCTTTTCTCCTTCCTTTTTAGGCATCTTTTCTTACTTTCCTACGTCTCTTTTGCTTAGTGCTTGTTATGTAATAACGAGGCAACGAGGGGCTCTTGTTATACCTACTCCTTTTCCGAAAATGTAATTGTGTTTATTAATTTTATTGTTTTGTTTGTTGTGAGATTTTTAATATGCTATAATATTACTAATCCTCTTAACAAGTTATATATTATGATTGTGGTGTGTTCTAAAATTTTAATTTATAATATTTCCAAAGTTGTAATGTACCTTTGAGCACTGTACAGTGTCGGCTAAATTCGATTCTATAATGTTAATTATATTTGTAAAATTATATTTGTTAATTATATTCAAGTGTATAATATTTTTTAATTTAAATGTTATTTTCGAGACAAAATTCAATTGTTTGATGTTTATAATGTTTCTAAAGTTTTTGGTGATATTTGTGAAAAACTGTTTCGTGTAAAAAATTCAAAAGTGTAATATTTTAAAGTTTCAATCTGCAATTTGTGAAGAAAAAAAAAATTATCTTATTTCAAAAATTCAATTGTTTACTGTTTGTAATGTTTCTAAAGTTTTTGGTGATATTTGTGAAAAACTGTTTCGTGTAAAAAATTCAAAAGTGTAATATTTTACAGTTTCGATCTGAAATTTGTGAAAAAAATTATCTTATTTCAAAAATTCAATTGTTTACTGTTTATAATGTTTCTAAAGTTTTTGGTGATATTTGTGAAAAACTGTTTCGTGTAAAAATTCGAAAGTGTAATATTTTAAAGTTTCAATCTGAAATTTGTGAAAAAATTATCTTATTTCAAAAATTCAATTGTTTAATGTTAATAATGTTTCTAAAGTTTTTGGTGATATTTGTGAAAACTATTTCGTGTAAAAATTCACAAGTGTAATATTTTAAAGTTTCAATCTGAAATTTGTGAAAAAATTATCTTATTTCAAAAATTCAATTGTTTAATGTTAATAATGTTTCTAAAGTTTTTGGTGATATTTGTGAAAAACTGTTTCGTGTAAAAATTCGAAAGTGTAATATTTTAAAGTTTCAATCTGAAATTTGTGAAAAAATTATCTTATTTCAAAAATTCAATTGTTTAATGTTAATAATGTTTCTAAAGTTTTTGGTGATATTTGTGAAAACTATTTCGTGTAAAAATTCACAAGTGTAATATTTTAAAGTTTCAATCTGAAATTTGTGAAAAAATTATCTTATTTCAAAAATTCAATTGTTTAATGTTAATAATGTTTCTAAAGTTTTTGGTGATATTTGTGAAAAACTGTTTCGTGTAAAAATTCGAAAGTGTAATATTTTAAAGTTTCAATCTGAAATTTGTGAAAAAATTATCTTATTTCGAAAATTCAATTGTTTAATGTTAATAATGTTTCTAAAGTTTTTGGTGATATTTGTGAAAACTATTTCGTGTAAAAATTCACAAGTGTAATATTTTAAAGTTTCAATCTGAAATTTGTGAAAAAATTATCTTATTTCAAAAATTCAATTGTTTAATGTTAATAATGTTTCTAAAGTTTTTGGTGATATTTGTGAAAAACTGTTTCGTGTAAAAATTCGAAAGTGTAATATTTTAAAGTTTCAATCTGAAATTTGTGAAAAAATTATCTTATTTCAAAAATTCAATTGTTTAATGTTTATAATGTTTCTAAAGTTTTGCTGAAATTTTTGAAAATTGTATCCTGTAAAAATTCGAATATGTGGTATTTTAAAGTTTCCTTCTGAAATTTGTGAAAAAAATAATTGTCTTGTTACAAAAATTCAATTGTTTAATGTTGATAATGTTTTTGGTTTTTTTTTTTTTTTGTATATGTCCTAAATTGTGCTGTGTGTTACTTTTGTATTTTGCGTGTAAATAATTCTTGTAATAGTATGTGTGTTTCAAATTGTGTAAGTGTTTGTATATATGTTTTCAATTTGCGAACCGTTGGTTTTGATTTTCTTTAAGTAATATTTCAAATATCCCTCTCTTGAATATAATTCCTTTTGAAATAATACTTGGTGAAATCTATACCCATAAGCAAGGCTGCTTAACTCAGCTAGCCCTGTTTATGTCTTGGCTGATAAGCGTTGGAATTTCTTTGTTCCTTCGCTATCCGCTTTAGTTCTCGGACCGTGTGTTTATCTTTTTTCTACACACGGTTCGAAACTATCTTTTCTTAACCGAATATTTTACCCAATTTCGGTTACGATTTAGTTTATTTTAATTTTAATTTTATTTATTTATTATTTTATTATTATTATTATTATTATTTTTTTTTTTATTAATAATTTTTGACTGTGTATTGTATATGTTTTAAAGCGAAGCCGTTGAAAGAAAGAAAGAGAGTGCAAGCAAAGCTATTCCCAAAAAGCATCCGTCACCCTTCGGAAGTGTCGTTTATTCAAATTCCCCCAAAAGTTTATTTAATTCATATTTATTTATTTCACTTTTTTTTTTTTTTTTTTTTTCCCGACACTTCCGAACTTTGTTCGGGCGCCAATTATAACAGGGTGCGTGCTTTGGCACCCTGTGGTTGGGAAAGAAAAACGCAAAGAGAGGAAATAAATGAAATAATGCAAAGCCTTCACCAATACCTTATGTAACTCAAGTTTTATTCTCCAGTGAGATTGATGGTGTGAATGGATGGATGTGTGTGTGTGTGAGTGTGTGTGTGTCCGTCCCGCGTGTCGTCCTGGTGTGATTGTCCTTCCTTCGCTCCTCTTCTTCTCGCGTGTTGGTCCGGATCTCCTCTCTCGTTCCTCCGGATCCTTCCTCCTTATCTTCGTCTAGTGAGTGCTTCCGGATGTATTCGGTCGTTCTTTCGTCTTTCCCTCCTCGTCTGTATTTCGATGTGTAAATTCGGGTGTCCTCGTTAGATCTTCCTTCCCTTTTCTCCTCTCGGGTGGAAAGTAACTCGGAACCGGGGTAGTGTCCGGGTTCTGGAGTACTCTTTGGCACTTCGCTTCTATCGCTCCACTCTCTTCTCTCTTTTCGTCTTCCTTCTTCACCGTCCGAGAATAGTAACGTCGTGACCGGTGACCCAATTAATAATGACTTGCTCTGCTCTTCAGGATCTCCAGCGGGGTCCCTACCGGACTTTCCCCCTTCCGAGCCGCGTGTCTCGGGAGTGTTGCTTGATCGTGTGTGTGGTGTGAGTATGTACTCTCTGTGAGGTGTCACAGAGAGTACGTGTAACGTGGTGAACACCACGTTACAATATATATATTCTGGGTTCGGAACAGGTCGAGGTGAATCGCGAAAATCGAACACGAGGCGCCATTTGTCGAGGACGACGGGGACCAGACTTTCGACCATGTGGGAATTCGTCGCGAAGACGAACTGGCAATGACATCACCAAGACCACGTCAGTCGAAGCAGCCATTGGTGGAAGGAGGAAAATCGACTCCGGAACGCTCCAGGAAGGGTTCTCGACGCCGTCCCAGCGGGGAAAAATCGAGAGACGTTTCCCAGAAGCAAGAGGGATCGTCTCCACCTCGAAGTCGAGGCCCACGCAGAATCACATCCACCAGAAGGCTCGCTGGATGACTCGAGAGGTACGAGTCGTCGCCCACGACCAATGGGAAGGCTCAGGGTAACCCCAGGGTCGAGAGGAAGATGCCGGAAGTGAGGCCGGTTTCCTCACTTTTACGTTGGACGTGCGACCGAGCAGACGCCCCGACATCCACACCGCGAGAGAGAAAGAGAGAGAGATCAAAGAAAAGAAGCTAGGAGGTGGACAGAAGAGGAATCCTAAATTCCTGTCTCGACGCCAAGGACGGCAGACGCCACCCGAAGGGAAGAAGTAAGTCCCGTCCGATTCGTTTCTCTGAAAGGAGACGAGCGAGCTCAGGAGTTCGAGCCACCTGAGTTGACAGGTGGCCATCTTGAGCGAGCTCGCCGTGCCGTTCGCGCCACCTCGCCCCGTTCGTGGCTTTTGCTTTTTTTTTCTTTTATTTTTCTTAGCATTTATTTTGTAGGCTTTTCTTCTGCTTTTATTTTGTATTTTTGATTTGATCGGCAAATATATTTATTTTTCTTTATTTTTTTTGTCTATCAAACGTGTCGTCGTTTATGCGAACCCTCCCCTCTACCATTTCCGTTTCCTGAGTTAGATCGCGGTGCATAGCACCTGGCGCCCACGATCGAGCCCTTTTTCCGACGGTTTCTTTTCAGGATTTCAGGGCGATTGTGACGCGTGGGGTGTGTCGACACCCCCAACGAAGGGATTGTGAGATCCTCGTCACACCACACAAATTTCGTATCTTTTCTCAATAGTCTACTCAAAGGCAATGCTATTTCTGCAAAATTCTTTATAAATCTACGATAATAACCTACAAGACCCAAAAATTGTTTAATATTAGTATCTGTTTTGGGTATTGGATATTCTTTTATTGCTTTTATTTTGTCTGGATTCGATCGGACTCCATTGGCACTAATAATATGCCCTAAATATACTACTGGTTCTAAAAATCTACATTTTTTAATTTGTAAAGTGAGTCCAGATTTTGTGAGACGTTCTGCTAATCTTTTAAATTTTGTTTCATGTTCTTTAAGGGTTTCCGCGTAGATGACTATGTCATCTAGATATACAAAAATTTCATTTCCCTGTAATCCTGATAAAACTACATCCATTAATCTTTGAAACATTGCAGGGGCGTTTCTTGCACCAAAGGGCATTCTATTAAATTCATAGTGTCCGTTAGGTGTTGAAAACGCAGTTTTGTATTTATCGCAGGGATGCATTTCGATTTGATGAAATCCTGAGGCAAGATCAAAAACTGAAAAATAATGAGCACTTCCTAATTGATCCAATATGTCCGTTATATTTGGAATGGGGTATGCATCTGGAATTGTTTTTTCGTTCAATTTCCTAAAATTAATTACGATACGTCATCTTTTGTTACCCTGTGAATCTTCCTTTTTGGGGACGATCCAAACAGGAGAATTAAACGGAGATGTGGATGGTTGTATTATATTATTTGTTAATAAATCTTTGACCTGTTTTTTAAATTCTTCCTTGTGGACTGGTGGAAAACGATATTGTTTTACATTAATAGGAATATTATCTGTAGTATGAATCTCATGATTCATTACTGAAGTAGATGATAATTTGTCACCCAGTATATGAAATAAGTTTGTGTTTTCTGAAATAAGTTTTTCCACATGCTGTCTTTCTTCTTCGTTAAGATGTTCTAATTTTAATAATGATTTTAACCGTTTAAATCGATCATTTTCTGAAATTTTCACTTGATACATTTTACTGTTATTTTCTATTTCGTTAGTTTCAATGAAAGGTTGTAGTTCTACTTCTGGAATTTTTACTGTAACTATTTTTTCTGTGGTATTTATTGCATAAACTGAAGCTAAGCCGTCAATATTTTGAACTAACGCTTTCCCTAAATAAATTCCGTTTCCTAATTCTATGGAGGAAATATATCCTTCACTAATCTCGGTATTTGATACACGTAATTTCAATAGTTGTCGCATTCTAGGTGGGATATTGATGAATTGGCAGGATTTAAATGGAATTCTTTGACCATGTATTGAAATGTATTCATCTTTGTAGGAGATAACAGCCCGATGGTGTCGGAAAAATTCATTTCCCAACATCCCATCTTGCTCTATTGGGAAGCTATCCTCTACGATGTGGAATATGGTTTTGATTCCATTGATGGTCAACTCGCAACTCCCAAAAGACTCGGTTATACCATCGGTAATCCCCGATATTTCACATCTTGTGTTTGTTGTACAAGCTATGTGATCCTTTACGCAGGAAGACTTTATTATATTTATTTCCGCGCCGGTATCTAGGAAAAATTCACCGCTTTCATTTTCTAATTCTGGGGAACTCAAAATTATGGTAGCAAGTTTCGTTTTTATTCCTTTTCCGAATCTGATATTTGCTTTTTCATGTTTATCACATTGATTTGGTGCTTCTTCTGAATCTGACTCTTCAGCGCACCTTCCCGAGGAGTCGATTTCGAGTTTGCAGCTTGCGGATTCATTTCAGTTAAAAGTGTTCTATCCAAGTTTTTTAATTTTTCTTCTTCAATATCTAAATTTTGGTATCCAAAGTTTTTTTGTTGCGACTCAATTGGTTTTTTATTTTTGAAAAACGAGTATGAGCTATTTCTATTCTTATTTTGGTAGTTACACTCACGACTTTGTTTGTTATAAGTTTCTCGGAGTTCATTTTGAAATTTATTTTTTTGTATTTTACACTCATTTGCTTTGTGACTTAATTTTTGGCAATTATAACATTTTATTCTAAATTTATATTCTTCAAAGGAGTGACCGGTTTTCCACAATTTTGGCAATGTTTTATTTTATCTTTTAATTCTTCTGACTCGCAAAATCTGATTCTCGCATTATTAATTTGAGATCTATTTTGGGAACTGGTGTTAAACTTTGAGTATCTTTTGTTATTAATTAAAAGACGTTTAGCTAGTTCTTTTTCAATTGTTCTAGCTTCTTCGATTGCTTCATCGAGATCGATGGGATTCTTATTCATTAAATTATTCGCAATTTCATCTAAAAGACCTCGCACGAAAGCTTGAAGAGCTATTTCTTGTGCTTCTTCTCGTCTTTGATTTCTATAAGTTACTTGGTTCTCTAAAGAATAAGTCGTATTAATCCGATCTTTTATTTTTCTCAAGATTTTGTTTACTCTTGCAGCAAAATTTGAAACTTTTTCGTTCGGGCTTTCGAACATGTTCTTCAGTTCATGCTCCAAATCCGAAAGTTCTTCTCCTCTTGTATATAATTTTTTTAGTTCTTTCAAAAATCTATCTACTGTGGTGAGAGACTCTAATTTTGATTCTATTCTTTCATACGCCTGACCGTATAACTTTGTTTGTATTCTTATTACAAATTTTGATTCGAACGCTTCCGGTAGTAGCGTTTGAGCGCGTTGACAACATTTCACAAACCTATCAAGCGATATATTGTGACCATTGAAACTTGGGACTAAGTCTGCAGCATCTTTGAATAAAAAGTGAACATCAATTTCATTAGCCATTTCTGAATTATTTGAGGATCCTGAGCTAATAGATGGTATTATCAATATCACGCCAGTTATTGAATCTTTGGGATCTTAGTTCACGTCTGTCAACACTTGACATGAACAATTTTCAAAAAAATAATGGACACAAAAAGAAACAAAATAATTGCAACAATATTATGTTATAGCGACTCACCCTTTTAGGACGCAAATCACGAGCAGTAACACGAACATTGATACTTATTTGAATAGTGAGCTTCCTCAATCTGCTGAACAAAATCTCGGGCCTCGAAAGTCACGAATCCGTATTCCGCGCCGGTGGTCCGTATCCAGAACCGATGATTTCTCGCTCGATGGGGTTGAGATGATCGTACGGTGTGGAGTGTCGCCGGTGATCACTAGTTTGCGGCGTATCCTTACAAATTTGTCACAACACACACCAACACACTTCACCACGATTCAAACCGACTTTTTTTTGTTGAAGGGTGGGTTTCAGGACTTCTGACACCAATTTGTGTGTCAGATAAATTTTTGTTTCTTTTTTTTTTAAGAAAGAGTGGGTTGCAGAACTTCTGACACCAATTTGTGACGTCCCGTGGGGTCGTCACGTGGGATCCTTCGTGAGAAGGTGCTATCTACTGACCTACCAGGTCAATGGATAGCCGGGAAAGGAAGGGAAAAGAAAAGAACTCGGAGACACAGAAATGAAGGGGTCAATAAAGTCACCTAAAGTGACCTTTATTGGCAACTGAATATCGAGTCGGGAAGAGGGCACCGGATACAAAGTGGCTCTAGCTAACGAGAGAGAAGGTGTCTCGCTCAAAAGCTAAACAACCAGACAGATCGCGGGTCAGACTCAGAGTCTCTACCTGTCCAGAACAGCGCTAGCTAATATCAGCTAGGCGTAAGGAGACCAAAACCGCGGATCGCGAAACCGCGTAGCATCTCTGAGCTGCGCCACGGCTCGTCTCCCACGGGAGATAACGGAGCCGGAATGTGCAACTCAGCTCCAAAATTCCGTGAGAACGCTCCGAGGAGATGCTTCGCAAGAAATGGGAAACCTCTCCTCGGCGTAACGGTCATAACGAACGTAACGGCCGTAACACCAGTGATAAAAAAATCTCAAAATTTACCAGGAAGCCTCTTTTGAGGGGTGCTAAAAAATACCAAAAATTAAGAAAATTAAAAACAAACATTTTTCAAACCGTCCGATTTGACGTGGAGTGCCCCGTATATATCAATCTAGATATATCATGACACAAGAGTGCATGGCTTGTTTCACTCAAATTATTCCATTTCACTTTGCAAGTCGTACGACGTGATACCACAAACTCGCTACTCGGCGGTGTCATGTCGTACGACTCTTGGAGAAATAAATGAAATAATTTGAGAGAAGTAGACACACTTGCATATTGATGATACGAGGTTGAATTATGAGTTTTCGTGACAAAATGCACAAAAATTTTTTAAAATAATTTGTTTGAACTTTTCCAGAATTTGTTTTAAAAAAAATTGTTCATATAAATTACAAAATTTTTGTCTTCGTGGTTTTTTATCATAATTCGAGATTTTGAGATTGTTATAGTCATTCTGTTTGTAACGGTAACAACACGTCTCCAATTATTGTCAAATTACTAAATTTATTTATTCGAGAGTCGTACAATGTGATACCACAGACCCGCGACTTGGTGGTATCACGTCGTACGACTCTTGAGAAGAGAATTTATAGCCCAGACACGAACCACAATTTACTTGCAATTACAGTTTTCCTTCCCATGTCACCAATAAGTAACGCAGTAGCTTGCGATTCTCCCAATTGAAAGTCAACATCGTAAACAACATATGTATTGTCGATTTTTTCCAGAAATCGGCAAAAAATTTCCAAAATGAAATTCATTTATCGCCAAGCGTGAAGCGACGCCATGATACGAGGAACATCGCAGATGATCATTCAACATGGCGTCGCGCCACGCTTAGTAATAAAAGAAATTAATTTTGGAAATTTTTTATCGTTTTATGAAAAAAATCGACAATATACATGTTGTTTACGCTGTTGTTTTTTATTTGCGAGAAGCGCAAGCTTCTGCGTTACTTATTGGTGACGTAGGAAGGAAGACTGTAATTGCGGGTAAATTGTGGTTCGTGTCTGGGCTAAAAATCTCTTTCTAAGAGTCGTACGATGTGATACCGTCGCTAGTCTGTAGTATCCCGTCGTACGACTCTTGGAGAAATGAATAAGATTATTTCATAGAAATTAGCGATGCAGTCATGCACAATGACAATGCGTAATTGAAAAATGCATTCTCATGTCAAAATGCAGAAAAAATTTTTGTAGGTAATTTGTTTAAATAAAAGTTGTTTAAACAAATTACAAATCGTAATTTCTTAAGTTCTTTTGTTACATAAAATTCATGTCCAATGTCTACACGGCCAAAAACCCATTTTTTTTTATTAAGTAATATGCCCTGGAACCCATGGGACAATATAAGAAAATTTACAATAAATGTTCATAACAATGTAAAGATATTAGCATGACATGACATACGCAGTAAGAACCGTTCGCATTAACACAATTTACAATGATAGAAAAATGCGGAATTTAACACAAAGATGAAAAGCATGAGAGCAGCCGGAAGTGTAGAAACAAAACAAGTAGCTTAGTATTAAGTATAGCAATAAGATTTAGATTAAGATTAAGATTTAGATTGAGATTCAAATTGAGATTGAGAAGGTTCCCAGTCCCTAGTATGTAATTTGACAGTGAGGCTTTAAACGAGTTTATAGTAGGAGAAGTGATGATGTAAGATGGAAGAGAATTCCAGTAATGAATAGCGGAAACTAGAAATGAACTTTCGAAAAACTTTGTACGTGGGAAAGGGACTGCAATCGGTCTAGCATTTTGATGGATCCTAGAAGATCGTCTCAATTCACGATCGGGATCCAGTAGTTGGACTCTGAGGTACGGTGGGGAGCCTGTAGACAAGATCTGAAGGATCATTTTGCCGAGGGAGTATCTTCTCAGACCTCCAACTGATAGCCTTCCCAATGAAAAAAGGCGAATAGGGGATACGTGTTTATCTCTTCTCATGTTATAGATGAATTTAATGCTCATGTTTAGGAGTCTTTGCAATTGGGCGTTTAGTGCATGAGTTAAATCACAATAGACCAGAGGGCAATAATCGAGGTGAGGGAGAATGAGAGCACTTACTAATCTGGCTTTGAGGTCCTGAGACAAGGCCGCCCTACGAAACTTGAGACTGTGAATGGCCGCATAAACTTTGTTTGAAACCGAAGAGACCTGAGAATTCCAGGTTAAAAAGGAGGATATCTCCAGCCCCAAGTTTCGAATATTAGGCACCCAAGGAATCAGAGAGCCGTCGATGACAATGTGAGAGACAACTTGCGAGTTGATTTGGCTGATCAATGGCTTACTACCCACCAGAATGGCCTTAGTTTTTTAAAGATTAAGGGATAGCCCATTTGAAGCCGCCCAGGTTACAATCGCTTGAGCATCGAGAGTCATCTTATCAATGGCTGCCTGAAGGTCCTCCGGAGGGCAGGACAGGTAAATCTGCGTGTCGTCTGCAAAGATCATGTGTTGGGAGTAACGCAAGACTTGGCTAAGTCATTTATAAAAAGCGAGAAGAGCAAGGGACCCAACACAGATCCTTGAGGAACACCCAGATTTGTTCTCTCCCAACTCTATCGGACCCCCTCGTTGCTTAAAATAGATTGGCTCCTGTCTGTTAGGTATGAGAAGAACCATTGAAATGCTGAATAAGTAAAGCCAAATAGTCGGAGCTTACAAAGTAGGGGCAGATGGGGCAGCGTATCAAATGCATTGGTAAAATCAAAAAGCACTAGAATGGTAACCTTCCGATTGTTCATAGCGCTCCTGATGTCATCGGTGACCTTCAATAAGGCCGTCTGTGTGCTGTAGCCTGAGCGAAACCCAGACTGATAGCGGTCTAATAGGTTATTAACCGACAGGTAATTGGTTACCTGTCGGTGAATAATGCGTTCCGCAAGTTTGGAAGTTTCGCAGAGATTAGCTATCGGTCGGGTATTAGAGGGAGTTTTTGGAATCCTAATTTTATTTATAGGACGTATGTAGGCACACTTCCAGGTTTGAGGGAAAATAGATGTTGAAATGAAAGAGTCGAAGATAGATGCCAGAGATGAGAGGACAATTGGACCTGATACAGACAGTACTCTGGGGGGAATAGCATCTGGTCTACAACAGGAGGTAGTAGTTTCAAGCCGTTTCAATGCACCACAAACATCCGACTCACAATCAGTTATGGGCTGGAAAGAAAAGGAAGGTCCTGAATACTGAATCTGATCTAGAGCAATTTTGAGACTTTCTTGAGTGAGATGAGCTAAAGGATATGAGATAGAGGCATAGTATGCATTGAGGACGTCGGGTTCAAAAGATTGAAGGGGAGAGGAAGATGCAGAGGATGACCCAGTTAGATCCAGGGACTCCAATTTTTTCCACATTTCAAACTGCCCTTTGACATTTTGGAGCTTAGAAGCAAAATAGTTATCACGCGCTTTAGACAGGTCGGCGTTGAATTTGTCTCTAAAGATTCTGTAACATGCTTGCTTTTCAATAGAGTCTGTTCGCCTAGCAATTTTATACAACTTGGTCTTTTCCTTAATGCGTAAACGAAGTTCACTGCATACCCATGGTGCCTTACGTTGCTTTGGAGTAAACGCAATAGTTTTCGCATGAAGGTCAAAACTGGAACCTACAGCCTCATTGAAGCGAGTAACAGCAGTATTGGGATTAAATTCAAACTCAGCATGAGCAGACAATAGGCGAGCTTGGAAATAGAAATAGAAAGATTCAACATTGAGATTTTTGAAGTCACGGTACACGATAGGTTTGGCACGGTTTTTTTTTTAAATTTAGGCGGTACCTGATCGTGATCAGATCATGCCCAGCAATAAATGGGGAGTCAGATCTTAAGTGGCTGAGTAGTTTATCGGCATCGTCGGCAATGAAGACGTCGAGCCAAGAATCAGATGACGAGGTATGGTGACTAGGACCAGTAGGAACAAGGTAGAGTGATCTGAAATAAATAAAATCACGTAGGGACTGGGAGTGGGAGTCAGTAATCAAAAGATTGTAATTGAGGTCAAGTTTATATTAGAGTAGTTATGGAAGATTCGCTCGAAGGCGTCAATGAAATTGTTAAGGGACGCCAAGTAATCAGGACGACGGTGCACCACTCCAAATAGACAAACCTCAGATTGACTTGAACGTATCTCTAATAATAGAAATTCAGACTCATTGGTGAATTGTGGGGAGGACGACTCTAAGATGGTAACTTTGAGACCGTCAAGGATGTAACAAGCTACGCCACCACCTCTCTTTCCAGGTCGATCGTTTCTGAAGAGCGTATAATTATCTATGCTCACAAGACGGTCATTGATGCCTTCATGCAGCCACGTCTCGGTAACAGCTTCAATATGATAGCAGGACTTTGAAACATGAGCATAAACTAATGCATGGTGGGCAGGTAGAGAATTGGCATTGAAGTGAGCAATAGAAAGTGAATCAGAAGAGAATTTGACAGTTTGCGAACTTGTTCCAGGGCTAGCTAGTCAATCAAGGGTCTCGAGATCTGACTCATTTGTTATGGTTAGGACCGGCGAGTCATTCTCTTTTCTAACAAAGATCTGCCCAGATCTCGTCCAGACATAGCGATTTTTTTTGGTGGCTGCGTGCGACTTCGTCATTCTAAGAAGTCTATACACATGGGCTGGCAACATTTCGTTTATATTAATGTAAGAACGGCTAGTTTCAGCTAGGGAGAAGATGTCCTGAGCTTTGAGAAGGCCCCTTTTAGGCTTCTCTGCTAGGACGAAATCGCGCACTGCCACGGACTTAAAGGTCACAACAACAGCCTGCGGCTTAGGTGAAGTGGAGGCTCCTGATTCCAGAGGGGCAACAGGGGCCGAAGCAGAAGATGCGCCGGAAGTCATATTAGTCGATGAACCTTTTTGCAGCAGGCGAACTTTGAGGAAGTCTAAGAGGACATCTCTAGAGCAAAATGACTTCAATACCGCATTAACGATGTCTTCCAGATCCACGTTGATCTCAGTAGGTATACCTGATATAATAATATCAGATGAGAAGACGCTAGGAGTTCTGGGATGATTTATCAGATGGTCTAATTGCGAAAGAGATTGTTCCAGAATTTTTAACCGATTACTGCAATGGTTGTCATGAGAGTTAGAGCCAAGATCTTTGCAATTTGTCTACGGTGGTTTTTAAAGAAGCAGTAGTAATGTCAAGATCATTTGTTTGGACCATTAATTTCTTAATATCAGAAACCGATGCATTGAGATTGGATTCAACAATGTTCAGTCTATTTGTTTCTAAGGACAGGGCATCAACTGAGCACTGCAGCGACAAACAATTGTTTTCTAGAGTTACAACCCTGTTCGAAAGTGAGGATTGCGTTTGCTTAATTGACGTTAATCGCTGAGAAACCTCTCTCTTGAAGGAATTGAGAGAGTCAGTTATTTTAGGTAATTCCGAAAGTAATGATAAAGTTTTTGAAATCTCCGATAATTGAGTATCGTGACTTTTTAGTAAAGAATTCGAGTTATTAATGGCCTCAAGTAGAGTCTGAGGAGAAGGCGCAGTCTCAGAGGCATAATTAGACACGTCAACCACTGTGACAGGATCAGGAGCACTTTTTGAAGCACTAGTTGAAGGACTAACAGGGCTGTTATGCTGGCTATGGAAACTGTCATCCGACGAATCCTCTCCACTATAAATTCTAGAGCGAGAGAAGGGAGGCTGAGGTACTACCAAGGACGTCGATTGGTAACACTTCAAACAAACCTCAAGGGATTCCTTCCCAACATTGACATTATGCCAAATGGTGCACCGAGGATGGAATGGAAGCGAACAAGCACCATAAAGTTTAGGGACCTTCACTTCTCTATTGCAGAGTCCCACGCACTGAATTTTGGCCTTGGAAGATGTCGTCGAGCTCATACCGAGGTTCATTTGCCGAATTTGACAAGTAGCGGGATGGTCAGATGATGACGTGAGGCAGAGGATCACGTTACCGTAGAGAGTACAGCTAAGATCTGAAGTACATTTTCCAATTGTTCACAGAAGTAGATAAGGAGATAGATTAGTAGCCAATTAACTGGTCCGTTTCAATGCTCAAGGTAGTCCCGTGTCCAGTGTGATGAGAATGAGCAGAGTTATTGTGATTGATGTAAGAAGTGAAAAATTAGCCAAAACGTGCTTACCCCGTGCAGATAGAAGTGAAGCAATTTGCCAAAAGGCAAGATTGCATAAGGTGGCATGTAAGAGCTGCAAGTAAAAAAACGCCTGGAGGCAAAGAGCGGCAGAAAAAGTGACTTTTGAGAAGAGCAATTGTGCAATGTGTATCAATGGTACTTACTGCGCGCGCAGAATTTTCCACAATTTATTTACAAAATAATTGTTTAAACAAATGAAACAATTTTTTTCTTTTTGTTTTTTATCATAATTTGAGAATTTGAGACCGCTACATATTTCCTCGTGTAAATTGCAACAAAACATAAATTTAGGTCAAACTATTTAATTTCACTTTTCAAGAGTCGTACGACGTGATACCACCGAGTCGCGAGTCCGTGGTATCATGTCGTACGATTCTCGGAAGTATTAATTAAGTAATTACGCAGTAATTGGGGATGTTTTGTTACTGTTCAAACGGGAATGTCTATAACAATCTCAAATTCTCGAATTATGATAAACTAACAAAAAGAAAAAAATGATTTAATTTGTTCAAACAATTTTTTAAATTATAATTTCAACAAATTGTGGACAAATGGGTTTATTAGCCGTGGTCTTAAAAAATTACGGTTTTTAATTTGTTTAACCCTTCGAGAACACTCTGGGTCAATTTGACCCGTACCTCAATTTCGATTAAGAATAACGTAAAGGAATTTTGAAAATTGGCGGGTTTAACTCCCTCTAAATTCCACATTTATTTTTGTAAATTTCAATTTAAAAAAAAAATTTTTTTTTCGAGAATTTTTTTCGATATATAAATAATATTAATAACACTTTAAAATTATATGACATGATTTATCTGTGTTTCAAGTATACCTAGGAATTTTTTCAAGCTAATAAAACTTGTCGTTTTAAAATGGCGGACTCTTACAGTTAGCGTCGGGTCAGATTGACCCAGAGTGTTCTCCATGCTTGATAAAAGAGGTGTGTTCTCGAAGGGTTAAACAATTATTATTTAAACAAATTACCCACAAAAATTTTTTCTGCATTTTGTCACGAGAATGCATTTTTCAATCACCCGTTATCATTGTGCAAGACTGCATCACTAATTTCTTTGAAATAATTTCGTTTATTTCTCCGAGAGTCGTACGACGTGATACCACGGAGTCGCGACTCAATGGTATCCCGTCGTGCAACTCTGGGAGAAACAAATGAAATAATTTGAGAGAAACAGGCAATGCACACTTGCATAATGATGATACGAGATTGAAATATGCATTTTCGTGACAACATGCATCAAAAAATTTTTTTTTCATAATTTGTTTAAACAAAGATTGTTTAAACAAATTAAAAAACATTCATTTTTTGTGTTTTTTTTCATCGTGAAATCCATGTCCAGTACCAACACGGCCAAATTTTCTACAATTTGTTTTAAAGAAATTGTTTAAATAAGTAAACATTTTTTTTCTTTTTGTTTTTCTATCATAATTCGAGAATTTGAGATTGTTATAGACATTCCCTTTGTAATGGTAACAAAACATCCCCAATTAGTGTTAAATTACTAAAATTATTTATTCGAGAGTCGTACGACGTGATATCACGGATTTGGGACTCGGCAGTATCACGTCGTACCACTCTTGGAGAAACATATCGAATAATTTGACATAAATTTGCGGTGTTTTGTTACAATTCAAACAAGAAAACATGTAACGACTCAAATCCTGAAATTATGATAAAAAACATAAAGTAAAAAAATGAAGGATACGATGGCTTAGCGGTAGCGTCGTGGACCTCCACTCGAGGGTCTAGGGTTCGACTCCTCTCGATACATAAAGAAAAAAGTCGTTGCATTTGTTTAAACAATTATTTTTTTAATCGCGAAAAGAATGAGTTCTTGGCTTTGCTGACGTTGATCACGGATTCTAAGGGAAAAATAACAAAAAATTAATGTCTTTAATTGAGAATGCATTTTCCAATCATCCGTTATCATTGTGCAAGACTGCAACGCCAATTTTTTTGAAATAATATCGCTTATTTCTCCAAGAGTCGTACGACGTGATACCACGGACTCACTACTCGGTGGTATCGCGTCGTACTCTTGGAGAAACAAATGAAATAATTTGAGAAAAGCGGACAATACACACTTGCACAATGATAATACGAGATTGAAATATCCACTTTCGTGGCAAAATGTACTAACAATTTTTTTTGGGGTTATTTGTTTAAGCAAAAATTGTTTGGATAATTTGTTTAAACAAAAATTGTTTAAACAAATTACCCCAAAAAAAATTGTTGGTGCATTTTGCCACGAAAGGGGTTATTTCAATCTCTTATTATCATTGTGCAAGTGTGTATTGTCCGCTTTTCTCAAATTATTTCATTTGTTTCTCCAAGAGTCGTACGACGTGATACCACCGAGTAGTGAGTCCGTGGTATCACGTCGTACGACTCTTGGAGAAATAAACGATATTATTTCAAAAAAATTGGCGATGCAGTCTTGCACAATGATAACGGGTGATTGGAAAATGCATTCTCGTGACAAATTTTTCAGGTAATTTGTTTAAATAAAAATTGTTTAAACAAATTAAAAACCATAATTTCTTTAGTTCTTTTTTTCCATAAAATCTATGCCCGGTGTCAACACGGTCATGAACCCATTTTTCTCCAATTAGTTTAAATTGTATCATTCCAATTAGTTTAAATTGTTTAAACAACTTAACCCTTCAAGGTCACACGTTCTAAAAATAACGTACAGGTCACACGGGGTCAGATGACCCCAGCCATGTTTAAACAATTGCCACGTTGCCAATATTATTCCGAGCGACTCATAAAAATTCAGGTTATTAGTTTGAACCTTTTAAAATGAGAATATCATCGCAAAAAAATTTTATAAAATTTTGAAAGTGGCGAAAAAAAATCAAGAAGGAGGGAATCCGTAAAAAATATAATTTTTTACTAAAAAAAAAATCATAACTCTGGCAATTTTTAACATTTTTTCATAAAATTTTAGGGCGATACTCTTGAGATTTCATAGTATATGGAAAAAAATAGCTCCATAGTGGGTGTTTCAAAAAAGGTATTTACTTTGACATCTACAGAGGGTCCATTTCGGAGTGAAATAAAGTACTAGAATAATGAAAAATGAGCAATTCATTAAATGTATAAAATGTTGTAACGTGGCCATTTGGCCACATTAACAATACGCGTTGCTATGAACATACACAGTGTCCAGAGATCTCCCCGAAAGGGCTAGGACAAAAATATTAATCATATTTTTAGACTGTTATAGAGTAGGACGGAGGAAGCACGATGCCCAATCCCCATTTCCCTTATCTCGCGCATTCCTACCGCCTACCTATCACCGTGACGCTCCGGGAGAAGAGGACCTCAACACTACCGGAACTGGACAAGTCGCCATCCCCCGCCAATCACAGGACGCAATTCCGCCAGCCAGAAGCCATCGATCAAGATCCACCACCCAGGGCGGCAGCACCATCCACAACGGGAATTGCCGAACGGCCCTGGGTGGGGGAATCGAGGACCGCAGCCGGCGAAGAAGTCAGAGATCTCTGGACTTTCGTACAGACGACATATTGGCGAATTGTGAGAGTTTTGGGGTGCCTTGTTTTCCCTTCGCTTTGACGGGCATTTGGAGTACTGTTCGGCTGTACCATCGGGACCCGGGGAGGTCCCCTTTCTTTTTCTGGCTGCCGAATTGGGGAGGAAAGGATTTCGGATCCATTCGTTAACCGAGGATTCAGTTTCGACCAGGTTGGTCCGCCACCATCGTTGTCCGGGCGTCACGGACGTTTCTTATGCTCCCTTACCTTATCCTACCGCCTTCGTTTTTCTTTATTTCCCATAAACGGAACAGTAGCTTTCCCTCTACCGCCTGCGAACTCCCGTGCTTTCCTACCGTAGTTTTTTTTGGTGTCTTCGTGTACGTCCTAGGACCTTTCGGCCTTGGACCGCCGCCTTCTGCGGCGTATCTTCTCTTTTCTTTTTTTGCGCCTACCGAGGCGACGTCTATTTTTGTTGAAGAGTTTTTTTTGTTTGTTGTTCGTTCTTTTTAATTTAATAAATTAAATTAAAACCGATTTCGCGTGAGCCTCCGTTTTAGCCCCCTTCTCTTTCCCTCTTGTTTTTCCCCAGGGCACGGAGGCAGAACCCCCTTCTGGGACTCTTGCTCCCGGCACCTAGCCGTGCCCCCTCGTCTGGCCTTGCGGGCTGATCGGTTCCCCCATTGCCGAGGGCCACCCCCTCGGCTGGCGCCCATCTTCCGGTTTCGCACCCCTGGACTCCCCTTAAGGGACCCCAAGAAGGGAAACCTATCAGGCCGAAAGAGAGGACGAGCGAGGAGTTTGGGGCGGAAGGTCCGTCACAATGTATAAAACATGATATATTTATTCTTCACCACCACAGTCGACACAGATTAATAATAAAAGAAATAAGAGGGTCACATCAAAACATGCCATACATCACTTCTGCTATCGTTTTTATTTCTACCACTACACACTACTAGGTCTGTAATGTATTGTCGTTGGACAACAACGTAGTAGTAGTGTAGTTATTACTACTATTTTGAAGAAAGTACATAAGAATAGAACATAAGAAATAAAACGGCGAAAATCAAAACCTTGACATTCTTATTAGAATTATTTTTTTCTATTATTACCACTACCACTACCGCAATTATTAGGATTATTGCTGATATTATTATTACTATTATTACTTTGTTGATGATTATGATTATGATTACTATTATTATTATTATTGTCATCATTATTAGTATTATTACTATCATTATTATCATTATTACTATGGTTGTTGTTGTTGTAATTATCAGTTTCGATTCAATTCGATTGAAAATCGAATTTAAGTTTAAAGTAATAATTACAACAACAACATCCGTAATAATAATCATAATTATAATCATGATCATCATCATCAACAAAGTAATAATAGTAATAATAATAATATTAACAATAATGATAATAATAGCGTGGTAGTGGTATAGTGGTAGTGGTAATAATAGAAAAAAATAATACAAATAAGAATCTCAAGGTTTTGACTTTCGCCGTTTTATTTCTTATGTATGATTTCTTTCTTCAAAACAGTAGTAATAACCATGCTACTACTACTTTGTTGTCCAACGACAATACATTACAGACCCAATAGTGTGTAGTGGTAGAAATAACAACAATAACAGAAGTGAGATTGTTTTAAAGGAGTAGGGCAATTTGGGTTCACGAAATCTGACAGAACGCTTCTACTTGAAACTTGGTACAGTCATAGCCTGGGCCTATCTAAGCATAATGGTGAAGTTGCAGAGTGACGTTTTTCCTTATACCCGAGAAAAACCCAAAAATGTATCATGGGGTGTCAGCGCCTACTTTGCTCGAGTATCCGTACTTTCACAATACTTTACCTTGTTTGTGAATGGCCCACTAGGTACCATGCACTTTGATTTGTATTGCTCAAAAGAAGAAACACGTGAGGCAAGTCGTTATCAGAACAATGAGAAAATAACATTACAAATTCCACCAAAATCACTTTCCCAAGTCAGTTTATTATTAACTCTCGCCATGTAAACAGCAACAATGTACAGCAGAGTACATGTCATATATTGGGGAGAGGGAGCCTAGACAGTGGATTCCGATTCTCCTTTCCACTCTCATTCATGTCCATCATCATTGAAACCTCAAACAACTCTTTTTCCTCTTCCTCATCCTCTTCAGCAGCAGCGTGACCAATTTCTTCATCTTCATCCTCAATTTCTAAATTCTCATCTTCACCATTTTCGGGTGCCTCAAGCACGAACAGTTCTTGCACGAAGAGCTCCTCCAAAGCATCAAACTCATCATTACCGTCCTCCTCATCAACCTCAGGCAATGACAATAAAGGGCAGAATAGTGAAGAAAGGGATGCAGCCGGCATCTGAATATTTTCTTCGTAGCATCCAATGGTCAAGTACCACACAAGGCAGGCAATGTGGGCACAGCATCCCACAGTTCTCCGACCCACTTTGCAGGTGCAGTAATGTTCTTTAATGCAATCAATGCCCTCCGTATCCGCATCCAGAAGTATAAACTGATGATACTTCTTCGCCTTACTGTGTCGAGACTGCATGTTGCCCTTAAAAAGTCGGAGAGAGGAAAGGTTGGTTTCAGTAAAATAGTCATAATAATTAATCTGACTATTTTCCTTCTCAGCATAGAACCGGTAACGTCCGTCGGCCTTCTGATGCTCTCCGAAGTATGATTTCGCCATTTTGCATTGATAAGTCCCACAACAAAACAGCTCTAATTCCTGGTTGGTTAATCGAGGGAAGCCGTAGTCTCGCGGATGGTCCTCAACATTCTCCTCGAACTCGCTTCTTTTCCTAAGGAGCCCATTGTCTTCTACAATCTCGGCTAGTATATTTGGTTTCGATAGGAGGGAATTCATTCGGATGGAAATATCTGGCCGGCCAACATCAGAAATGAAGGCTCCGTTTCTTTTCAAATTAAGAGCAGCGAGACAAATTCTGAAGTCTTTGGCGGTGTGCTTCAACGTTCTGTTGTACACAGTGTTGTAGAAAATGTGAAATACTTCTTTAACTGCGCCATTGACTACTTCAACTATATAGCGCAGTTTGGTGGTGAATCTCGTCACATTTGCATCCATCGTGGAGAACTGCTTTTCCTTCGAGCTCAGGAATTTTGGCATGTGGATGGTATAACCGACCTTTTCAGCCTTTTTAATTACATCCCGAAACCCACGATCCACTATCAAAGTAGTTTCGCATGGTGAAAAAGCCTCGGTGAATGTCTGAAGACTCATAAGTGATTCAAGCAGTTTGGCGTCGGACACATTCGCCTTCCAAGGACCGGTGACATCAATCACATAACCGTCCGTTGCCACAAGCATAAACATTTTGATTAAATTGCGATGTTTATGCAAGGAGTAACTGTCCGTTTGAAAACCAAAATTGGAACTCTTCTGGCAGTAGAGATATGTTCCATCGAGAACGATGTAGAATTTATCATGGCCCATTAATTCCTTTGCCATTTGTGTAGTGTGCACTGCCTTTTCCGCCGGATTCATTAGTTGCATCCCCAAGTAATGCGGCATAAAACTAGTGGATAGAGATTTGCGCGCATGCTGGATGTGGTATGAGATTGTCCGACGGGCCTTTCCAAACAGGGCACCGAGAAGCTTATCAGACAACCCTGTACGCATTTTAAAGAAGTAAAGCGGGATGGTGAATTCGGGATTTTTGATGGTCGACGCCGTACATAATTTCAAAGAGTCCATTTGTGATTTGTTTAATGCAGTAAGAGTCTCAAGTTGCTCGGCAGTCATTGAGCTCAAATTCAAGGTGGAATTGTTACCTGACGATTGCGAAGAATTCATTAAATGACTAAGAATCCGCACATTGTCTTCTGGTGTCACCCAAAATGTGTCTCTCTCTTTATTCAGGTCATTAACATCAAATGTGAGACATTTGAGCATTTGGTAGTGGTGAACACACACGAAAGATCCGGCTGCGATAAATACGCTCTTCATGGAAAGACATTTTCCTCTCAATTCAACGGAAATTCTCTTCAGCTGAACGTTGGGGCAGTTCTGGTACAAGCAATTTCCTTTCATGCTGGAATATAGAGGGAACAAAATATGCACATTCTTCTGCCCTCTTACACTCTCTTCTAATCGATGACTAAAATCCTTCTGGTAACAATTGCGATGGAACCAATTACCGGCACTATCACGCCGGGCTTTTTTAGACGGAGAGCATCGTTTAGACGTTAAGTTGCTTCGGACATTCAAGCCACAACCGGAACACGAAACAGATGGAAAAACCATTCTTTGAAATGAATTGCACTCTTGAGAGCCAACGTGACATTGAAAGATCAAACGACTTTTTGGACATCATTGCGCAGTTACTGATAACAAATGAACAGCGCCATAAGGCACTATTCGCTCGGAGCGAGCAATTCGGCCTGAGTGCCTATAGGCGCTATTCGCACAGAGAGACCGTCCATAGTTGAGCGCCTAAAAACGAGGTTCGCCGCGAAAGGGTTAATTGATCGTACCTGAATAAAATATCCCAAAAATGAAAAAAAAACAAGGTAAAACATTGTGAAAGGACGGATACTCGAGCAAAATAGGCGCTGGCACCCCATGATACATATTTGGGTTTTTCTCGGGTATAAGGAAAAACGTCACTCTGCAACTTCACCATTAAGCTTAGATAGGCCCAGGCTATGACTGTACCAAGTTTCAAGTAGAAGCGTTCTGTCAGATTTCGTGAACCCAAATTGCCCTACTCCTTACCCTCTTACTTCTTTTATTATTATTTCTACTACTACTTTATTGTTCAACGTCACACCGTAAGTAAGGTCGAGTCTAAAATTTGTTTACCGCCTACCGAGCCTCTTTGGCGTTCTATCTCGAATCGTCAAATTATGATAGAAAATCAAGATAAAAAAACGTGGTTAAATTGTATAAACAAATATTTCTTATACAAGTTGCGGAAATAATGAGTTCTTGGCCGTGCTGAGGTCCGACATGGATTTTACGGGAGAAAAGTATAAAAAATTAATATTTTTCAATTTGTTTAAACAATTACATTTTAAATAAATTGCGGAAATAATAGGTTTTTGGTCTTGTTGACACCGGACATGGATTTTACGGGGAAAAAGAACACAAAAAATAGATGTTTTTCAATTTGTTTAAACAATTTTTGTTTAAGCAAATTAGCAAAAAAATTATTTATATTTTTACACTAGAGTGTATATTTCGATCTAAATATATCATGGCGCAAGTGTGCACAACTTGTTTTTCCCAAATTATTTCATTTCACTTTTTAAGAGTCGTACGACGTGATACCGCCGAGTCGCGCGTCCGTGGTATCACGTCCTACGACTCTCGGAAAAATAAATTAAGTAATTACACCGTAATTGGGGACGTTTTGTTACCGTTCAAACGGGAATGTCTATAACAATCTCAAATTCTCGAATTATGATAAATAAACAAAAAGAAAAAAGTTGTTTAATTTGTTTAAACAGTTATTATTTAAACAAATTGTGGACAAATGGGTTATTGGCCTTGCTGACACCGGACATGGATTTTATGGGGAAAAAAGTGAAGAAATTACGGTTTTTAATTTGTTTTGTAACGTGGAAAATTTCTCCCGTTCCATTATATCGCAAAAATCTCTCAAATTTTTATAATTTACGTCTCTCTTTTTGTCTTCTCGTAATTCTTTCGTAAATTCGGGCTATCGGGAGTTATTGAAAACTAAGAGTGCTCAGAAATCTCCCGGGAACCTGAAGAAATATTATATCGCATTTATTATTCTCGCTTATTACTTTCGATTTTGTTAACGAATCACGATAAATAATTTTTGCATTATCGAATACTTCTGCCTAACGCCGTCACTCCCTTCCCCCTTCAAATTTCCTGCCAAAATCACGAAGATCGGCACAAAGAAGAGACGGGAGAAGACAAGGAGCACCCAAGGCTCCCTCAACATGAGAAAGAAGAAGAGGGAAGACTCCGGAGCCGTCTATGACAGCGAAGAGAAGGAAGGACGAACTACCGACTCCCGAGAGAGAGACAAGGAGAAGGATGTCAAGGATCTATCGCTTACGTCCATCTAGCGATCCGCAGGAGACGGGTCGATAATGGAAAACGGGTCGATGCCCTAATTACCACCGGAGAACTTGTCGTAATTCCCGAATCTGGTCATGAAAATGATGGCGCTATCTCTCGTATCACGAAGAGGCCGAAATCAGAATCAGAGATTTCTGAGCCTTGTGCGAGTGCGGACGCCCTTTCTTGTTCCTGGGAAGACGATCAATTGGCCGGACTACCTTTCTTTCGGAGATTTTGGACGTTTTTGGACAACTACCTTTCTGCCGGAAATTTGGTTTTTGGACGAACTTTGGAGTATCTTCCGACTATCTCTGTGGTGAGAGCCTGTACAGGGCCTTCTTTGTGTTCTTTTGGCATTCCCTTTTCTACCTCCTATCGCCTACCTCCTATCGACTTCCTCATTACTACCTCCTATCGCGTAATTTTGAATAAAGAAAATAAAAATTTGATTTGTAGTCGGAAGGTTCCCGAATAAATTATATTTTTGTTTTCTCTTGTGCAGTTATGAACTATTTCTTTTATTGCGAATAAATTCGAATTTTCGTTAATTCCGATTAAACTATCTCTTTTTGTACAGTTGATGATTCTTTCTTTTTGTGAATAAATTCGAATTTTTGTTAATCCCGAGAAAAGTCGTCTGGATTTTCTTTTGTTTTAATTTCCCGATCAATCCAGACAACGGATTCCCTCTGGGAGGGTCTTTCAGCTCTCGCTGAGTTAGACCGGGCCCCCACAGAGCCAATCCGCGTCCGTAAGGACTGGCGCCCAATTCCGAATTTGTTTTCTTTTTCTTTCTTTTCGTATTTTTGGTGAGCAAAAGGCTCTGGGTGTGGAAATTTGGAGACACGCCACCAACTTTTGGCGAAGTTGGTAGGCGCGCTACAGTTTAAACAATTTTTATGTAAACAAATTACCTGAAAAAAATGTTTTCTGCATTTCGTCATGAGAATGCATGTTTCAATCACAAATTATCATTGTGTAAGACTGCATCGCCAATTTGTATGAAATTAATTTAATTTATTTCTCCAAGAGTCGTACGACGGGATACCACAGACGGCGACTCGGCGGTATCACGTCGTACGACTCTTGAAAAGTGAAATGAAATAATGTAATATAAATTTGCGATGTTTTGTTACAATTCACACGAAAAAACATGTAGCAGTTTCAAATCCTCAAATTATGATAATAAACAAAAAGAAAAAAATTACTTAATTTGTTAAAATAATTATTTTTTTATCAATTTGCGAAAAGAATGAGTTCTTGGTCTTGCTGACGACGATCACGGATTTTACGGAAAACAGAACAAAAAATTAATGTTTTTTAATTTGTTTAAACAAATCACCAAAAAAAATTATTTATATTCATACACTAGAGTGTATATTTCAATGTAGATATATCATGGTGCAAGAGTGCATCGCTTGTTTCTATCAAATTATTTCATTTCACTGTGCAAGAGTCGTACGACGTGATACCACAGACTCGCTACTCGGTGGTATCACGTCGTACGACTCTTGCACAGTGAAATGAAATAATTTGATAGAAACAAGCGATGCACTCTTGCACCATGATATATCTACATTGAAATATACACTCTAGTGTATGAATATAAATAATTTTTTTTGGTGATTTGTTTAAACAAAAATTGTTTATACAAACTAAAAAACATTTATTTTTTGTGTTCATTTTCCCCGTAAAATCTATATCCGGTGCCAACACGGCCAAGAACCCATTTTTGCATAACATGTTTTAAAAAAATTGTTTAAATAAATGAAACAATTTTTTTCTTCTTGTTCTTCTGTCATAATTCGAGAATTTGAGATTGTTATAGACTTTTGTAACGGTAACAAAGCATCCCCAATTATTGTCATATTACTAAATTTATTTATCCGAGAGTCGTACGACGTGATACCACAGACCCGCGACTCGGCGGTATCACGTCGTACGACTCTTGTAGAAAGAAATCGAATAATTCTATATAAAGGGCATAGGGGGATAAGTATGGTGAAATAGCCCCGAGCAAATATTTTATTCCTACTTCGAGGATATGTAGGTACTGATAAAAGACAATTACTGTCAAAAAATCAGACATCTAACTCAACGCTTTATCGAGTAAATAAAAAAATACTGAAAATTAAAAAATAATTTTTATCTTGAGAACGGCTTAATCGATTTTAATAAAAATTTAGTATGTTATAGGGTTTTGCTGGGGGTATACAAAGGCTTTCTTGAAACAGAGTAGCAGCCTATATAGGATTTCATTATACTATAAAAACAACATTTTTTTTAAAATGTTTTGTTTAAGTATGATATTATTTAACAAAATTATGAAATTATTTTTTCTAGAAGCTTTATACCCTTTTACATAACATATATATTGACTTCCGTTTCCGGTTAAGTGGTGGAGAGATGTGTGGATAGAAGTGGAGAGTCGGAATGATTGGAAAGTGAGAATAAGAGAGGTATTGGAAAGTGAGTGGTGAGGAAGGTGGAAAGGAAAGGTGGAGGAACGGATGAGAAAGAAAGAAAAGGGAATCAGAGGACCTCGAGAAAGGAAAAGGCAGGTGTAAGAGACGGGAAAAGTGAGGTTAGGTGGTGGGCGAAGCTACAGGAAACGTGGCGAGCGGAGAGAGCGTCGTGAGTGGCGACATCGGGAGAGTAGAAAGTGAAGGAGCGAGTCAAACGGAGAAAGCGCGAAGGATAAAGTAGAGTCGGTAATGTGGTAAAGTAGAAAGGAAGGGAAGCGGATTAGGACACGGGCAGTGGAAACGGCTGAGGAGCGAGAGGCGAGATGGGCAAGAAGAAGACGGACACAAGGCTAAGTGCTATACAGGAGCGGAGGGAGAACGGGGAGGAAAGGAAGGAGAAAGAGGAAAAGAAGAGTGCTAGAGTAGACGGCGGATCAGGCGGAGAGAGGAAGGGAGAGGAAAGGAACGATGATGGAAGAAAAGTGATTGCGGAAAGGAGGGAGTTGGAGAGATGGAAGGCGGAAATGCAGGAGCTAGTGAAGTGGAGAGAGGAGATGGAAGGAGAACTGACGAGAGGAAGGAGAGAGCAGGAGGAGAAGGGTGGAGAAGGAGGCCGGACGAGTTGGGAGGAAGAAAGGAAGACAGGAGGTAAAGGGGACAGTAAAGGAGACGGAAGTGAAGAGAAGGAGGTGGAAATGAAGGTGATAGAATTGGTGGAGAGAAAGGAAGAAGAAATGGAAAGGAAGATAGAAAGAATAAGAGAGGAAGGGAGGAGAAGATTGAAAGAGGTGAAGCTGGAGATGGAAGAGCGAATAGAGAGGATGAGGATTGAGATGGAGGAGAAGGGGAAAAGGGTGAAAGAGTGGATGATGGAGCACGTGAGAGAGGTGTTGAAGGAGAGCAGAAGGGAAGAGGAAAAGAGCCAGAAAGAAGAAGGGGCGGAAGTATTGGAGGGAAAGAGGAAGGAGGAGAGAGAGAGGGAGGAAAGGATAAAAGAACTGGAGGAAAGGATGGGAAGAGTGGAAGGGTGTAAAGAACAGAGTGAAGGAGGAGAGAGGGGAGTGAGACGGGATGCGGAAGAAAGGTTAAGGGATGTAGAGAGGAAGTTGGAAAGGAAGGAAAGAGAAGAAAGAAGAAGGAACGTGGTGATGAAAGGCTTGAGGATTGGAAATAGAGGGGCAGGAGAGGTGGTCAAGGAGCTGATGAAGAGAATAGAAGTGACGGAAGCGGTGGAAAGGGTGAAAATGGTAGGAGGAAGGAGGGAAGAAGGCGATGAAATGGTGGTGGTGACGATGGAAAGCGAAGAAGGAAAGCAGCAGGTGATGAGGAGGAAGAGGCGGCTGAGAGGAAGAGAGGAGAGGATTGAAGAAGATCTAACGTGGGAGGAACGGAGAATCAGATGGAAGTTAAAAGGAATAGCGGAAGAGGAGAAAAGGAAGAAGAGGAGAGTGTGGATTGGACGCGGGGAATTACAAATAGACGGAGAGTGGTATAGATGGGATGAGGACAATGAGGTACTGAAGGACAGGAAAGAAAGAGTGTACAAGTGGGAAAGAGTGGAGGCGTGAATGAGATAGCGGAATGTAGAGGGAAAGTTGAGGAGAGATGTAAATGGAAACGGAAGTCCATGTAACCCTAAGGGGAATCATTAAATAAATACAATACATAACATATATATTTTTTAATTAATTCGGAATGGTGCGCCGTACTAAAAAAAATTTTTAACTATTTTTTTCTCTAGTTTTTTCGTTATTTTGATTATTATTAATCAGTATTGTACGATAATGATCAATATTTTCAATGATTTATCCTTTATTTGTAGTTTTATTTTCGATAAATTAACCTCATTTCTCCAATAGTTCTTTGAATACTCATTAGATGGCATTCCTTCTAATCAGTGACCAACCATGATCCGTAACATAACCTAAATTGTTTTAGTAAATATTTGACAGTTATATACTAATACACGACATGATAAAACTTTGTTATAACTATTAAATAAATTTTTCTATTACTTATGTTTCCAACTTTCCTAAAAATGTCGTCGCCAATAACAAATACCATTCAGTGTTGTATATGAAAAAAACAACTGCCAACGCAAGAAGCTTCCGTTTCAGACAATAAAATCGAGAAATTTGACCGAGTTCCCGGAAATGACCGTAAAAGAATAAAAGATTTTATTCACTGGTTCTTATCAATTTAAGCAGGCGATTTCATACCTGGCAGAAATGATTGATGAATCAGGGAATTTAAATATTCAATACGTTAAAGATAAAACCAATATCTTGAAAATATTGGTTCAATCATGTCATATGAGCAAGAAGCAGTACAGATGTTTCATAGAATACAAACCAAATACTATAGGATGTGCAGGGATATCTAGGTATAGTTGCGAATGTGCAAATGGGCGGAGGACTGTTGACTGCTGTTCACATATTGCAGCAATTATTTACTATCTAGCATATGGAAGGTATTTATCAAGGATTCCAAAACCAGCTGAATATCTGAGCAAACTATTTCATCAGTATCAAATCAATACAGTGATCCAAGAAGACAGTGATGAAGACTGATAATCAATGTGCAATTGAAATATAAAGTTGTATATGTTTTTTTTATTGTATGAAGAATTGTTTTTATTGATATTCATACAGACAAAAATAAAGTTTTTCTTAATATTATTGTAAATGAGTTATTCAATTAATAATAAATCATAAAACTATTTCTAGGAAATAAAAATCTATAAATTCATCTGAAATTTTTTTTACAGATTTGGGTGAGTTAATTTTAGTTTGTTTTTCATACAAATTTATAGTATATTGATCATTATTGTACAATAATGATTAATAATAATCAAAATAACGAAAAAACTAGAGAAAAAAATAGTTAACCCTCAGCGGGTACTGTTTGTCCCGATCCGGGTACTCTGGGTCTGTGAGACCCGAGCGATTTTCAATCGCTTATAACTCGGAGCCAAATCATCGTAGGGAGACGTTTTTTTTTTAAATCCATCGCCAGAATCTCAAAAAAACGAATGCGTGATCCATTTTACTTCAAATCTAAAAGTTTTGTTAATATTTAACTAAATACAAGGAGACCTTTCGAAAAAAAATTTTTTTTTTCAAATTGTTGTAAAAAAATGAAAAATAAAGATAAATTAATTTTAAAAACGGTTTTTTAAAGCTTAAGTGTTGTACTTTAAGGCTGTATAGGTCATTTTTCGATTAAATTAGGATAAGCGATTTATTTTTGCGATTGAAAGTTAGTATTTTTTACAACGTATTTTTCATATATACACGGCCATTATCACTAGAAAATTTGCAAAAAAAATTGTCTAAAAATTTTTTAGCCTACCTTATCATAAAATAAGATATATATACATGCATACATATATATATATATATATATATACATATGTATATAATATTAAAAAATATATATATATATAAATATAGAGTTGCAATGGTAAAGAAAGATAAAAATCGAGATATATTATTTGAAAAGTATTTATTATCTGAAAACTATTATCATTATAACATTGTAATTATTTTTTACATATCGGTAGTTGAACAAGCAGAACAAATTTTAGATGTATGTTCGATCTTCTTCTTCCCCAGAAGAAGCATCATTTTCGTAAACTTCTTCCTCGTTACGTTTCTCGATTGCTGCCAACTCAGCGACGGACCGCGTGCGAGACCGCGTCTCCATTTCTGCCTTAAAAAAAAACTAAGCTATTAAAAAATTTTTTTCACGGGCACTATACATTAAAACATATATATTTTTACATTATTAAGTAATTTAAATATAAATTCTAAATAATTATAATTTTTTCATAAAACTTACTTTCTGACACTACGGGTACTCTGGGTCCAGGAGACCCGAATCGAATTTTTCAATGCTCCTAGCTCCGTAGGTGACGTCGCACTGGAATGGCACGAGTGCTCCCTCGATTTGGCACACAAAGAAGGATTTTTCCCCGCTATAACTGATCCCCCTCCCCTGCACCCCTCCGAGATATTCACATATACGATTTTGCGCTCGGGTATGTCAGACCCAGAGTACCCGCTGAGGGTTAACATTTTTTTTAGTACGGCGCACCATTTTACGAATTAATTAAAAAATATATATGTTATGCAAAAGGGTATAAAGCTTCTAAAAAAATAATTTCATAATTTTGCTAAAATAATATCATACTTAAACAAAAAAAAATGTTTTTTTTATAGTATAATGAAATCCTATATGGTTGCTACTCTGTCTCAAGAAAGCCTTTGTAAACCCCTATAACATACTAAATTTTTATTAAAATCGATTAAGCCGTTCTCAAGATAAAAATTATTTTTTAATTTTCAGTATTTTTTTATTTACTCGGTAAAGCGTTGAGTTAGATGTCCGATTTTTTGACAGTAATTGTCTTTTATCAGTACCTACATATCCTCGAAGTAGGAATAAAATATTTGCCCGGGGCAATTTCACCATACTTATCCCCCTATGCCCTTTGCGGTGTTTTGTTACAACTCAAACAAGAAAACATGTAACGGCTCGAATCCTAATATTATGATAAAAAACATAAAGTAAAAAATTGAAGGATACGATGGCTCAGCGGTAGCGTCGTGGACCTCCACTCGAGGGTGTAGGGTTCGAATCCTTCTCGATACATACAGAAAAAAATTATTCCATTTGTTTAAACAATTACTTTTTTTTTTAATTGCGAAAAGAATGAGTTCTTGGCTTTGCTGAAGTTGATCACGGATTTTACTTTTAAAAAGAATAACAAATTAATGTTTTTAATTTGTGTAAACTTACCAAAAAAATGTTTATGCATTTGTTCACGAATATTTCAATCTCGTATTATCATTCTGCAAGTGTGCATTGTCCGCTTCTCTCAAATTATTTCATTGGTTTCTCCAAGAATCGTACGGCGTGATACCATCGAGTAGCGAGTCGGTGGTACCACGTCGTACGACTCTTGCAAAGTGAAATAGAATAATTTGAGACAAACAAGCGATGCACTCTTGCACCATGATATATCTAGACTGAAATATACACTCTAGTATAAAAATATTTATAATTTTTTTTGGTAATTTGTTTAAACAAAAATTGTATAAACAAATTAAAAACATTAATTTTTAGTTCTTTTTCCCGTAAAATCCATGATTGATGACAGCAAGGCCTAGAACTCATTCTTTTCGCAAATTATATTATATTTCGCGAATAATTAAATAATTATTCTTTCGCAAATAACAAAATAATTGTTTAAACAAATTTAGCCATTTTTTTCTTTTTGTTTTTTATCATAATTTAAGGATTTGAGACCGCTGCATGCTTTCTCGTGTGAATTGCAACAAAACACGACAATTTTATGTCAAACTATTTAATTTCACTTTCCAAGAGTCATACGACGTGATACCACCGAGTCGCGAGTACGTGGTATTACGTCGTACGACTCTCGGAAAAATAAATTATGTAGTTACACAGTAATTGAGGATGTTTTGTTACCGTTCAAACGGGAATGTCTCTAACAATCTCAAATTCTCGAATTATGATAAACAAACAAAAAGAAAAAAATGGTTTAATTTGTTTAAACAATTATTATTTAAACAAATTGTGGACAAATGGGTTATTGACCGTGCTGATACCGGACATGGATTTTATGGGTAAAATGAACTTTAAAAATCATTGTTTTTAATTTGTTTAAACAATTATTATTTAAACAAATGACCTAAACAAATTTTTTTCTGCAATATGTCACGAGAATGCATTTTTCAATCACGTGTTATCATTGTGCAAAACTACATCTCCAATTTCTATGAAACAATTTCATTTATTTCTCGAAGAGTCGTAGGACGTGATACCACAGACTCGCTACTCGGTGGTATCAAGTCGTACGACTCTTGGAGAAACAAATGAAATAATTTGAGAGAAGCAGGCAATGCACACTTGCACAATGATAATAGGAGATTGAAATATGCATTTTCATGAGAAAATGCACCCAAAAATTATTTAATAATTTATCAAACAAAATTGTTTAAACAAAGTAAAAAAAATTTCTTTTTTGTTCTTTTTACCCGTAAAATCGAGCGTAAACGGTGAATTGAACCGTGGAGCGTGTATGAGCACGTTCGAAAAATCAAGAGAGACAGTATGGGTGATGCGTGATGGCAAAGCCTCGTACAGGTAGTGCCGTCTCGCGGCCGCGGTCGCTCTTACCGCTCGATAAATGCGGTAACTGTGGGCGGGCTCTAACATACCAACGCCGTCGAATTTCGCCGGAGACTTCGACATGTCCTGAAAGAATCAAAAAACTTTCCTAAGTCAGGATAAATCCAGTCGTAGACAATTATCCTTTACTTAAGAATTCTCAATTCTTTCACAAGGTTCATACCACTACGCCTAGCCCCTTCTATTTCTAAGAGGAACCTAGTTCCCATCCTTTTCTTTACAATCAAGGATTCTCAATTCTTTTGCAAGGCTCCCAGCACTACGCCTATCCCCTTGTAAAAGATTAATGAAATCGAAGGCTTCTAGCACTACGCCTAGCCTCTTCGATTTCTAGAGGAACCTAGTTCCTATCCAGTATCCCTATTCCTAGGGATTCCAAATCCTCTCGCAAGGCTCCTAGCATGGCAAGAGGTGAGGGACAGAAAAATTGGAAGTCGTTTTACAGACTTCCTTTATATTTTTTTTTGTTTTTGAAGGAAAAGAAACTTTTATATAGAGACAAAACACGTCAAGTGAGCAACCCCAAAAACCATTAGGTCGTCGATTTTTACGAAACATGAATCAAATGAATGTTTATACCATTACTAAACATACCCTCGAAGGATTTTGCAAAATTTCAATTTTTATTATTGATTCGTACGTTTAAATATTTGAATCACTTTTACTTAAAAAATTAATTACTCGAACAATTATTAACGAAACGTTATGGAAATTTTATGAGAGGTTCATTAAAGTTCATATTTTTAAATAAAATAAACAGTATTAATAAATTCATATATTTACCTATTTATTTATAACAAGTTAATAAACAATTGAATTTTTAATAATGTTCTCATGCTTTGATTTTTTTGATTTTGGGCGCCAAATATTCCTCCGACCTTCAGTTTTAAGAAACCGCAAAAAATTTGACTCCCTGATATATTTTGTAACTCAGCATCAATTTTCTTCGATTCAAGTTTACTCTACGCTCGAACGCCTGAGCATAACTTATTCTTTAGGGGATTTCTAGTCATTTGGGTAATTTTGACTGTTCAGTTGCAATTGCCCAAACGACTAAAAATGCCCCAAAGAAGAAGTTACGCACAAGCGTTCGAGCGTAGAGTAAACTTGAATCGAAGAAAATTGATGCTGAGTTACAGGATATATCAGGGAATCAAATTTTTTTTCGGTTTCTTAAAACTGAAGGTCGGAGGAATATTTGGCGCCCAAAATAAAAAAAATCAAAGCATGAGAATATTATTAAAAATTCAATTGTTTATTAACTTGTTATAAATAAGTAGGTAAATAAATGAATTTATAAATACTGTTTATTTTATTTAAAAATATTAACTTTAACGAACCTCTCATAAAATTTCCATAAGGTTTCGTTAAAAATTGTTCGAGTAATTAATTTTTTAATTAAAACTGATTCAAATATTTAAACTTACGTATCAATAATAAAAATTGAAATTTTGCAAAATCCTTTGAGGGTATGTTTAGTAATGGTATAAGCATTCATTTGATTCATGTTTCGTAAAAATCGACGACCTAGTGGTTTTTGGGGGTGCTCACTTGACGTGTTTTTTCTCATAGAGAAAAACTTGCACATACACTCACGTTCACACACATGTACACAATTAATATCTAAGAACTGAAATTTGACCGATAAGGCAGTTTGCTCTGCTTGTCGACTAACAATAAGAATTAGCGTTGGGTACTCTTCTTTACCCGTCCAGCACACGAACCTTAATCTTATAGACTAAAGCGCACGCATGACCACCAAAAGAGCGGAATTAAGAACTCGTGACGATACGCGAAACGTTTCAATCCATTAACAGCATTCGATATTGCCGCCCACACCAAAACCTAACCCAAGCCGGGATTAAACAAATTACTTACATTCAAAATTACCAAACATGGTTCACCTTTCTATCTTAGGAACAAAACATATGGCCTTTAATTATTGTTATTATTATATTCGCTTCAGACCTCCTATAGATTAACATTATTTAATATCGTCACCCCCACTAAATACTATCCCAAACCTACTCAAACAATATTTCCATCGAGAGTATATTGTGACGTTTCGAGATCCTACCCTTCCCTCAAACATCCCTTTTCCTGACACCCTCTTTCAAAAGCCCCCAGCATTGCGCCAGGCCTTTTTGAAAGAGGTGTCCAACCATTGATTTTGAAATACCTGAAGTCCAAAAAAAAGACAATATTAGAACAATTCACCAGTTACAACACCACATTTACCATCCTCTTTGTAACGGTTCTGCCATCTCTATGCCGATTTTCGTGGTCTTTACCTGATAATAGGCAAACCGGACGGCACACTCTTCCCATTCGTCGTCAGACCGTCGAACAAGCGACATTTATAGTAAGAAGCGTGACACATATATTTTTATACGTAGTGTAAAACCAAAAAAGGAAAGAAAGGTGCGACGAGTAACTTTGTTACTAAAAAATAAGAACTTTGAAGAGAACAAGGATAAAATAATTAGTTTAAAATTAGACGTTTGACGGTAAGGAAAATCCTTATAATAGTTTTTATATTAGTTAGATTTTAGATTATTAATATAAATGTTTAACCAGGCGTTTGGGAATTCTAACCGAATCCACGAAATTGACAAAAAGAATCGGAATCTGGCTGAATCAAACACTTTGAGGATTCGTAAAACTCGAGGAGAAATCTGACTGTAATCCGAGAGGCAAATAAAAAAACGTATTTACGAGACATCGAGGAAGGAAGAGAGTCTTGGATGTTTCTCTTGATTGAGACAATCAAAAAGACGAACCAATTACAATACCACTCACTACCATGTGAAACTTATTAATTTAAATTAACTTCACTTAATTAAAGTCACCTTTTTCTTTTCTTTGTTTTATTAAAATTTATTATTTAATTAAACTTCCTTTTATTTAAAATCGATTCACTTTTCAAAACAACTCATAACAAAGGCTATAAATTGTTACCAAATCAAAACATTAATCATTTTCTAGCCCACATGCTCGATGATGCACATTAGGCTTGATTTGCTGTCCCTAATAGAGCAGCGCCTACATAGTCTGAGGGCAATTACCATATACTAACATTAGATCCTTATCAATTAAAGATGATCCATAAGGAAGGGCGATTACCTTATTTTCGCGCCAGACGTTTTGAACTGAGGCGAAGATGAGAAGTCTACGCTGCCTTTGAACGGAAAAAGGTACTAACGTAAGCGCAAAAGCCGTTAGATACCTAGTGAAAATTTCCGTTACGGAATTTTCTCGAGGAGGACGTAACAAATTCAAAAATTTGAATCTTACGAGCCAATAGATCCTCACAATCCGCACGGAGCAACCAATAGCGGGGTTGAATTCCATAACTAGTCGGCGCACAGAGTGGATTCTTATAGCAAGATCCAGCTTTCTGCCAACGTCTTCTAGGAATCGCCCCTCCCGATGAAAAGCCACGGACTTAAAGGACGGTGCATCTTGCTGCGGGGTTGAAGCCATAGACGGAAGGGGAATACAGCCGTCAGCCATCTTACTACGGTAAACAGATAGCGGCATCTGTAGTAAACTTTGAACAATAGTCTCTGAAAAAAATTGAAGACATTTTGGTTACAGAGACAAATGTTTCGAAAAATGCCCATTTCGTATTGAAGGAGTCGCGGAACTATAATCATATTTTAATAGGAAATGCATATTCATATTACTAATGTTCATGAATTTTTTCAGATTTTTTGGTTTGGTGCGCCATAGTTAAAAAAAATAAAAACCAATATTGACGTCGAATTACACGTATTAAAATTAAATATTTACATGAAAAGTATAATCTAAAAACTTTTATATTTCAAAGTACTGCTTGTTTAACATCTTTTGTGAAAATTTCATAATGGGATGCGGATTTTTTATATTTTTTTCACATTTTTTAAAAATTAAGACATTTTTTTATCATCGTATGAACAGTTTGGATCTTGTTATTGACAGATAATACTGTCATACTTATATCAATGTATAATCTCATTATAATCTTTCCACGCAATTATCTCGCAAAATATTCATCATTCGAAAAAAATGTTTAAACAAAACTTGCTCTATTTGAAGGGGTACATTCAATGATGTACACTGTTTTTTTCTGGGTGGAGGTGTGTCCGAAATTTGAAGGTAACCTTTCTTTTTATAAGGTAGGTGTCTAGTCTAGAGAGCGAAAAAACCAGCTTATTTTCGAAAAGGTTTTTCTCAGCTTCTTTATTAGATATCACTATTACAACAGTTTCTAGGACATAATGCTATTCTTATCGAATGGGAAAAAAATGGTTTACATCGTCCAGCGCTTTTTTTTCAAGTTTCAGAAGGCGCCAAAGTCGAGTCCTTAATAAAAAGGCGTTCCCACGGCGGACAAACAATCTCCGCAACCACTACATCGATTTTGATGAAACTTTGTACGATTCTTTATTAAGGTGTTTTGTATGGTAATTCACCAGATTTTTAGAAAAAAATTTATAATATAAAAATTTACATGACGCAAACGGTGCAAAAATATGTCGATTTTTGTACAGTGATTTTCAAATAACCGTCATTTTTTTCTATTATCGATTTTTGACAAACGGTGGTGATTTACCATGTGGCAAACCTTCCTCTTTAAAAAGATTTTTCCTATTTTTGTTTCAAACGTTCCAATCCGAAGATTGTTTGTCCGCCATGGGCGCACCTTTTTATCGAGGACTCGACTTTGGCGCCTTCTGAAAATTGAAAAAAAACGCTGGACGATGTAAACCATTTTTTTTCCATTCGCTAAGGATAGCATTATATCCTAGAAAATATTGTAATTGTAATGTCTAATAAAGAAGCTGAGAAAAACGTTTTCGAAAATAAGCTTGTTTTTTCGCTCTCTAGACTAGACACCTACCTTAAAATGGAAACGTAGCTTTTTTTTACGCTAGACACATAGCTTACTTCAAGAGGAATCCATTGACCTAAACTATGTTGATCTTGAATTGTCATTTAAGGTCATTTCAATGGCTTGAAGTTTTCTTCTTCACTGCCCGTCCAAAAAATGTTTCTCATCTTCTAAATTCAACAACACGAGTTTGAATGCTATTGGCATTAATGTTTACAAACACAGAATATGAAGGCTCGAATAACAAATGTTTGCAGGCAAATTGCTACGGAAACTTTAGAAGAAGTTGAAGTGTCACTTAGGGATCGAATCAGGTGCTGCATAAATGTTCAAGGTCATACTTTTGAATTGAAATGACCTTGAATGACACTTCAAGGTCAACATATTTTAGGTCAATGGATTCGTTTTGAAGTAAACTATATGTCTAGCGTGAAAAAGACTACGTTTCCATTTAAAAAAACAAAGGTTACCTTCAAATCTCGGAGACGCCTCCACCCAGAAAAAAACAGTGTACATCATTGAATGTCCCCCTTCAAATAGAGCAAGTTTCGTTTGAACATTTTTTTCGAATGATGAATATTTTGCAAGATAATCGCATGGAAAGATTATAATGAGACACCCTGTATACATTATACATTCATAAAAAAAATTTCTTAATTTTTAAAAAATCTGAAAAAAATATAAAAAATCCGCATCCCATTATGAAATTTTCACAAAAGATGTTAAACAAGCAGTACTTTGAAATATAAATTTTTCAAAAAAATTAAATATGGCAATCATTAAAAAAAAAATAATTGGACATAAAAATTGAAAAATCATTACGAAAAACGCAAGTGAAGATTTTTTAACAATTTTCTTTAAAAAGTATGCAAAAAATGCAATAAAATGAAAAAAAAATTTCCAATCCGTCTATTTTTCGCAAAGTTACAAATTTACAAAGTTATTTGAAGGAAAAATCGAAAAAATCGATATCTTGAAATCGGCTTTGAAAAAAAATTTGAAAAAATTCTCAAAAATGTTTTTTAGAGAGTAGAATAATATAAAAAAATTTCAGACAAATCAAAAAATAGAAGGGTCAACAGTGATTGATTTGGCGTGGAATGACCCACATACAATTTGGTTTAGGAGCACTTTTGACCCCCTTATTCGGCTGTACCCTTCAAAATATTTAAAGAAGAGGGTCCATAAGGCGGCTTTTTGACCTTAAGGGAACACAAAATCGCGACATCTTCATTTTTATACATATGATCTGCTTCGATGTCTTCTACAACATATATAAAAAAGAAAGTTGTGTGTAATTGCGCTCATATTAAAAAATGAAGTTGAATATGCAAAAAAAGTTGTTTTTTATAAAATAATAGAATGACTCAGGTTTGATCTCATTAAAAATGAAAAGACATTGCTTTAACTTCAAAGTACAAAACACTTAATTTATTAAATAGATTACTATTAGATAAATCCAACATTTCCTAATTTACAACCATTTTTAGGATCAAAATCCCGCCTTATAGACCACTGCGTTTTCAATACATGGCACCAGGGATTTACCGTAGTAAGATGGCCGATGACATGATTTCCCTCGCCCTTTTCGGCTTCACAGCCCTCTCCCAGAAACTTAGCTCATGCACCGTCCTTTAAGTCCGTGTGAAGAGCCATCGTGGAGGTAGGCACCAGCTTAGATTCAACACGCTTCGAGTGGAAACCTCGTACATTCAGAGGGATTCTCTCCTCGATCAAGCTCAGATCGGGGAAGAACCGACTCTCACGAAGAGGACTAAAAGGCCCCCAGCATTGCGCCAGGCCCCTTTTAGAACTCTGAAAATTCGACAAGTCTAGCACTTGTCGAATTTGTGATTTCAATTCCTCAAAAAGTTACCTGAAGGCTCATGGCATCGCGCTAAACCCCTTCAGAGGAGGAGACTTAGAATATTCCAAGGCTAGTTAAATCCCAACTTGGAATATTTCTTCCTTCTAACACACACAAAAGGGCATAGCGAGAAGGCTCCCTTTGGAATCCCAAATCCTAAGGAAAATATTCCTCAAGAGTCGACTGAAGGTCCCTGGCATTACGCTAAACCCCTCCAGGAAGCTCAAATCCCAGAGAAGTTCCTGGAGTTGCCCGAAGGCCCCTAGCATCGCGCTAAACCCCTTCGGGACACTCACAATATCCCAAGGATAGGTAAAAGACCTAACTTGGAATATTTCATCATTTCCATAAATTCTATCCCAGAAGGAATAGGGAAACCAAGCTTCGCGAAAGCCCCTGGTATTGCGCTAAGCCCTTTTGCAGAGATTTCAGGAGACCATAGGAAAAGATTTCGGCGTATCCACCATCATTTAAGATAAAGTGGAGGCGCTCGAAACGTCTCAATATATACATTAATTTTTATGCAAAATTGCCCCCACCCCCTCCTCCCCCGCGTCACCAAAACAAATACATCAAACCCTCTCAATCCGTATTTCCACGTAGACAGTAGACGTGTATACATTAACAGCATTCAATTTTGCTGCCCACACCAAAAACTACCCAAGCCAGATTTAAAACATTTTAATTTTGCGTCGCCTCCGAAAAGGTTATTTAATATAATTTAATATAAAGGAAATAGAAATTATTTCATACTTTTCACTGCATTTTCTCATTCTTTTAAGCAGTCCTCGGAATTATTTGCACATTTCAGCCCGATTCCTGAGGCACCGCCTGCCGTACCTCCACCACCGCTGTAAGCATGACGACCGAGCCGCCGGTCGAGCGCTTGACGTTGTTTCTCAGGGGCGTCCTACGATAAATATGTCTGGGTCCATCCGCGTGAGTAAAAATTTCCTTGGGTTGTCAGTAATTTTTATTTCTTCAGATAATTAAATTTATTAGTATTATGTTCAGGCCTTGTAACGTTGCCATTTGGCCGCGTTATCAATATGCGTAGCATGAACACGATAGTGTCGAGAGATCCCCTCGAAAGGGCTGGGACAAAAATATTAATCATATTTTTAGACTGTTATAGAGTAGGACGGAGGAAGCACAATGCCCAATCCCCATTTCCCTTATCTCAAGCATTCCTATCGCCTACCTATTAACGTGACGCTCTGGAAGAAGAAGGGTCACATACCGCCAGAACCGACGGAACGGGACAAGACCGCCATCTCCGCCAATCAGGACACAACCGCTCCCCCGCAGAAGTCATCGATCAGGATCAACCACCCAGGGCGGCAGCACCATTCACACCGTGAATTGCCGGAGGGCCCTGGGTGGGGATTGAGGACCGCGATCGAGCGAGAGGGAAGCAGAGATCTCTGGACCGGCATCACGACCGAACCTAAAAGGATTACGGGCGATATCGGCTGTAGCCGTTTGATTTTCTTTTCTTTTGGTGTCTTTATGGAGGATCACCGGCGGTATCCGACTCATCAGGGACCCATTAGGACCCGAGGAGGACCGTGGTTTTTGGGAGACAGTACCCCGATCAGGTTGGTCCGCCACCATCGTCGTCCAAGCGTCACGGACGTTTCTTATGTTCCTACCTTTTCCTACCGCCCTTGCCTTTTTCTAGTTTCCCCAAACGAAAGTAGCTTTCCCTCTACCGTCTACGATTTTCGTGCTTCCTTACCGTAGATTTTTCTTCTCTTTTGTGGGAGTCGCAGGCCCTTTCGGTCGCGGGCCATTCCGCCTTTCTTTTTTTTGTGTATTTCTTTTGTTTTCTTTTTTTTGGCGCATTTCTTTCTTTTCGTTGGGCGCATTCTTTTTTGTGTTGCGCATTTCTTTTTAGCGCCTACCGAGGCGACGACACAGTTTGTTTCTTTTTTGGTGTCTTTTCTTCTTTGTTATTTTAATTTAATAAATAAAATTAATAAACCAGTTGCCGCGTGAGCCTCTGTTTTTGCCCTCTTTCTTTTCCGACAACAATAGACAAGTTCAAATTTTCCACTAAATTCATATGAATTTTAAAAAACTTCGGCCAAATAAAGTTGTGAAATTCGATGACATTAGACAAGCTCGTTTTTTCCATTATGTCAATACGAAGTAATTACAAAATGAAAAGAATTTTTTCTGTTTACGTGATTAGAACCGGTAATGAACTTGTTGGGCCCCGAACAATTCAGATGTTTGAGTATGGTGTATAATTATTTATATTATTATTTAATCTGATCTTTACTAATTCATAATGCGGTAAAAATAAATTAAATTGGGAGATATTTATTGCTTATCGTTTGGGTTTGGGGCCCGACAAGTTCAATACCAGATCTAATCACGTAAGCAGAAGAAATTCTTTTCATTTTGTAATTACTTCGTATTGACATAATGGAAAAAACGAACTTGTCTAATGTCGTCGAATTTCACAACTTTATTTGGCCGAAGTTTTTTAAAATTCATATGAATTTAGTGGAAAATTTGAACTTGTCTATTGTTGTCGGATTTAACTACTTTGTCTGGCTGAAGATTTTCAAAATGCATTTTGTACAGAGATCCCTTTTCATACATGAACTTGTCTCGACTTTTTTGCACCAGAGGTGTTTTTTAGGGGGTTTAATTCTCTTTCATTTGACACCTCGTTTAGCTCCATACAATAATTTTCCGCGAAGTTATCGTTGATCAAAGCAAAAAAGTCATTTTTGACTTTGATGATCGATAATTCCGAAAATAATCATCGTGCAAAGAATAGACGTAGGATTTTGAAAACTGCAAAATATTCTTTCTAAGCCGTCATTAGTTTTTTTTTATGAAATATTTTTCCATGTGATAATGTTAACTGAAAAAAAAGGTAAAAAATTTAAAAATAAAGGATATTTCGATATTTGAGTATAACTTTGGATATAATGGACAAACGAAGGATATTGTCGGTAATTTTTTAACCTCAAAGTGCCAAAAGAAAACCCTTAAAGTTTCAGAGGGTTACGATTTTTTTTTTCCTAGTGCTCCGAAAGTTTAAATTTATCATTTTGCTTAAAATCACCATAACGAACAAATTTTCAATTTTTATTCATTAATTATCCAGAAAAAATGAAAAAGAAATTTTTTCAAATTTTTTTGTTAACAAATTTTTTTTAACGTGTTCACGATGCTATTCTCTCGTAAAAAAATTCAATTGATTTTTTTACCAGTACAACCACCTTTGTTTTCAATTATGAAAAAAAAAATTTTTTTCGACAAATTTTTTTTTCAATGTTTCTCGATATTTAATGTCTTTGAATAGAGAAAATATGCATTATTGCCGGAAAGATCATTTTAAGTTGCAAAAATGAATAAAAATTGAAAATTTGTTCGTTATGGTGATTTTAGGCAAAAACGATAAATTTAAACTTTCGGGGTACTAGGAAAAAAAAGCGTAGCGCTTTGAAACTTTGAGGGTTTTCTTTTGGCACTTTGGGGTTAAAAAATTACCGACAATATCCTTCGTTTGCCCATTATATCCAAAGTTATATTAAAATATCCAAATATCCTTTAATTTTTAATTTTTTACCTTTTTTTCAGTTAACATTACCACAGCGAAAAAAATTTTTCATAAAAAAAAAATAATGACTTCTTAAAAAGGATATTTTGCAGTTTTCAAAACCCTACGTCTATTCTTTGCACGATGATTATTTTCGGAGTTATCGATCATCAAAGTCAAAAATGACTTTTTTGTTTTGATCAACGATAACTTCGCGGCAAATCATTGTATGGAGCTCAATTAGGTGTCAAATTAAAGAGAATTAAATTCTCTAAAAAAGCTTGGTGGTGGCGTAATCAAAAAAGTTTTTTGAAAACCGTAGACCACTTTGAAGGTGAAAACAAATTCGGAAAATTTTTTTCCGTTGGTTTTTTTACGATCACTCGTGAACTGCTCATATTAAAAAAATTTACTGCTCGGATTAAAAAACCAAAGATTTGAGGCTACAATTTCCTTTTTTTAAATTTATTATACAGCCATTATTCTCTGAGTTATCTCTTGATGAAAATCACTCAAAAATTTGGAATTTTTTAATATCCCTTAATTTTTGTGAGTAGTGTATGCGTATATAAAAGGTGTTTATAGGCCTAACCCTAATATTATCAAACTTAATTTATCTGGAGAAATAAAAATTACTGATAGCGCAAGAAAATTTTTACTCATGCGGATGGGTCCAGACATATTTATCATAGGACGCTCCTGAGAAACAACGTCAAGCGCTCGACTGGCGGCTCGGTCGTCATGCCTACAGCGGTGGTGGGGGTACGGCAAGCGGTTACTCAGGAAGCGGGCCGAAATGTGCAAATAATTCCGAGCACTGTTTTAAGCAATTATATCTATAGCTGGAGAGTATTCATATAAAGTATAATAACTAGAATTTATTTCATATTTTTTAGTGCAATTTTTTGAAGTCGGTTTTATTTTTTTTTCCAAAAATTATTTTATTTCACACTTTTTAGTGGCAATCTGTAAGCAATATGTGTCGTGCAGTAACAATAGTTATGAGCAATATATAGTTGCAAATGGGATCATCAGTAATACATGTGCAACTAAATGTGAAAGGATTCATCGCGTTTAGTAAATTCCTTATCGAACTACACCAGAGAAAAAAGTGAACATAAATTTGTGCAATTTCGAACATTAAGAAAATTTCTACTACTAAATGTGAAAGGCTTCATCGCGATCGGTTAAGTCCTTGCTGAGTTACATCAGAGATTAAGAATTTTGAAGTAACAATTGCTGTAAACATTAAGAAATTCCTAAACATTAATTCGCGATAAAAGTAGGACAAAAATGGAATCATAGCGAAAGCATCCCTTAAGACATGCGATGGGTTTTATTCCGATCGCTAAGTTCCATGTTTAAATATTCATGGTTTATATATTGTTTATAAATTCTTTCTTTATTTGTAAATGGGATCACCAAGATAACTTGATATAGAATGTGAAAGGTCCCATCTCCGATAATAGAAGATTCATAAAGTTTTCCAAATTCGAACATCAGGAAAACATCTACCACTAAATGTGACAGGTTCATCGCGATCGGATAATCCCTTGCCGAGTTACATCAAAGAATAGGAATTTTGCAGTAACAATTGATATAAGCATATAATAAAGAATAATAAAGATAAAAAATATACATGTCGAATTGAGTTACCTCCTCCTTTTCAAAGTCGGTTAAAAAGTCTATACATTTTTTCCAAAGAAGAACATCATAAAATCAACTGTCATCAAGTGCGGAAGGTTCCATCTTAATTGGTTAATTCCTTGCCGAGTTACATCAAAGAATAGGAATTTTGCAATAACAATAGTTCTAAACATTTAAAAAGTCCATAAATATTTGCAAACAGGAACATCACGAAAACATCTGCTACTAAATGCGAGATACATAAAAAAATTAGGAATTTTGTAGCAACAATTGTTATAAATATTTAAAAATTCATAAATTTTTCCAAATGGGAACATCATGAAATCAGCCGTCATTAAATGTGGAAATTTTCATCTGAATCGGCTAATTCGTTGCCCAGTTACGTCATACACTAGGAATTATGCAAAACCAATAGTTATAAACATTAACAAAATTTATAAATTTTTGCAAATGTAATCATCGCGAACACCTGCCCGGCAGCAAAATGTAAGGGGTTTCATCGATTTTATCGATTTGAGGCCGAACATACGTGAAATAGTACTATTTTTGTGATAAAAGTTGTATAAAGTGGTAAAAAATGAACCAAGGTCAAATGTAATTTTTTATGCGACCAAGTGGCAGTGATACTCTACCAGATGTAAGAAGTTTCAATCCGATTGGTCCATCCATCTTGGAGTAATAAGCACTACAAAACACTACGAAGCACTTCGGTTTTTTGCAAAAGAACGGGTAAAAAATGACAAATCGCAAAATGTCTTGATAACGGGACCACAGCGGAAACATGCTCTGCAAGATGCAAGAGGTTTCATCTCGATTGATTAAGCCATCTCGGCGTAATCGGGGAACATACATCCAAAAAAAATATACATGTCGAATTGAGTAACCTCCTCCTTTTTCGAAGTCGGTTAAAAACAATCGTTTAAGGGGTTAGGCCACTCTAGGATTTTCGAAAAATCGATTTTTTTTGGTCTTATGGTCTTAATGGTATCCCTTGGTATCTCAAAAATGATGTCCCAAAAGATTATGGTCAGGACAAATCTCAAAGTACTCGATTTTCGAATTTTAGTACACGGCCGCCCGGTCCGCAGCGAGCTACTACTCAAAACTTCAAACGCGTTACCTCGAAACTACATTTTTCAAAATTGCCGGAAACAGAACTCAGACAATTTTCAACCGATTAACTTGAAATTTTAAATATATTTATAAAATGACTTTACCCATAAAAGTACATATCACTTTTATTTTATGTTGCATAGTTCATTTGTTATTAATAATTTTCTGATGATTTTTTTGGAAATTTTTTTCAGAAGTGTGCCATTTTGTCACAAACTAATATATCCAAAAAGTGATATGTACTTTTATGGCTGCTTTAATATATAATCGAAAAAAAGTAACTGAGTTATTATAATTAAAAAATTACGGGCGGTGCGTTTCCGGCAGTTTGGCATGGAAAAACGAAGACGTTTTAGTAAAAACGCTACACAGCCGCCATTTTGAACATAATCGCTTTTAAAAAATTAGTGTATACAGTCGATGATATTTATAATAAACACCCTTTCTCGTAATTATGATTTATTTTATAGTTTGTCTAAAAAAAATTCCCAATAAAGGCCTATTTTTTCGGAATCTAGAGTGGCCTAACCCCTTAAGCGTACCAGATCTTCAGAATAATGGTGCAAACGAAGCAAAGTATTTCTTACAAAATCTAAATTTCTTTCTAAATAAAGAAAGTATAGGTAGAAAATCTTTCGTCGAAATAAAAAATCCCTTCATTAATATTCTTATACTTCTAACATAATTATTTTTTTTACTACTGTTAATTAAGACTTTTTTGTTCATTTGCCAAATACTACTTAGTAAAGTTTTGAACTCCTTCTTGTCACTCTGTATAATAAGAATAATTTAAATAATATAGGGTCTCTTAAATGCACTTTCAATTGCCACAAACTGAACATTAATTTAAAATGTTTACTTAATTTTAATTGCCTATAACTGATGGATTCACTTCCATGGTCACGTTTAATCTAACTCAGGTATTTCTGTTTAAAAGGTTATAGCAAGACCAGATAATATTTTGAATACACTCAGATTTATATTTTTGACACTTGGACAAATTATTTATTTATTTGTCAACTGTTTACCTGGACAAATGCTTATGGACCACAGTCTTTATGTTCGAACTGCTATGTAAGTACCGTACCACATTTTTTTTCGCACTGATACGTTCAAATAATAAAATATCACAGTAATATTACACTTTTATAAGCTAGTGATATAATAAATGATGAACAATTAATGTTTTAGAAACAGGCATTTATAGCAAAGGTCGTTCTTTAATAATGGCTGTACATGCATTTTTTGAACCACTAATTAAAAATCTGCAGCAAAAATGAAAAATTATAATACAAGTTTAGAAAACACTGTTCTTACATTTTCCGATAAATGTCTAATATAAGGAAGTATCCAAAAATAAATTTTTCTTTATTGTTATTATAATATCAGAATTGATTTTACCGATTTTTTTTATAGATATCATGTTATTTTCTTATAGTATTTTCGATGACTGGCTTATCGTAGACCCTCCCAAGCTTATCATAGTTATTAAGTAGCAATGTGTTTTTACTAGTTTCAAATTACACTGGACGGCAAAAAAAAATTTCTGCCCCTTACACCATTCCTGCTGATTTTTATGTGAAATGACCTCCTGAATCCGAATATGACCTGTTTTCCCCCATCACCCACCGTTTTCGGGGGGTGGCTCCCCCACATATTTTTATCACTTTTCCATAACTTGGAGGGATAAAAAGGATCATTTTAGCCTTTAAATTTCTTCTTAGGGGCTGAAGAGGTGAAAAGTTCTAAATCATAAACATTTGTAGCAAGGCGGTAGATTGGGGGGGGGGGGGGTTGTCCCCTTAAATTGTGAGAAAATCATTAAAAATGATCAATTTTTCCGTTTTTATCATAAATTTTTTCAATTATTTTCTACTTACTACATCTTGCAGCCCCCCCCCCCCCCCCCCCATTCTCTCTCAAACACCATCATATAATAAAAGTATATAACCGCAATATATAGCAATAATAGTCCTGCAGGACTTTAGTAACAAGAGCAATGCACGTTTAACACATTCAGTGCGAAGCCGATCTTGGTATACTTTCCGCTCAGGCAGCAGCCCATGAACAATTGATGCCGAGCGCTAAATTAGACCGCGCGACGCGTAGGATCGACACTTCACTAGACTAAAGAGTATAAAAAGAGGATTATCTTGTTTCACTGTTTCGTTTGTCTTTTAGATTTTGAGAAAGGTGCAGCCAATGCACATGTATACAATTTGTAATCATGAGATAATGGGGTGGGGAATGCCAAAAAGACAAAAGAGCGAACACCAAGAGACGATCAGTCGGAAAAAGCCACGGGAGTATAAAGATTCACTGCAGCAGAGTGTTACGTCCTAAGACTACAGAGGGCGCTTTCGTTTTAGGGAAGAAGGAAATGGTAGCTAAAATCTTCCCAGGGAAGAAAGCTGCATCGAGATATCGGAGGCTTTTATAGATAATTTATTGATTAACACAAAAATTAGAGAAAAAGTAAATGATCTTAATTTATTTGAACATACATACATAGGGAAATAAAAACAAACACAAAAAAAAATATATATTATTGGAACGGATCCACAATTTTCAATCCTCCCTTCGAGGGCTTATATTTTAACAGATGGGAATTAGTAATGAATACGGGTTCGCCCGTATCCCTAAAAATTTCAAAATATTTATAGATTTCCCGCCTGGGATCTCCTCTCGGTATATCTTCAGACCTGGGTCTCTCGATATAATCTATGGATTTGAACCTTCGAGGAGTTCTCCAGGGGGTTCGTAAAATGATCTTTACGGTTTCGATAGATTTAATGGAAGGACGTTGTTGTTCTTGTTGTTCTTGTTGTTGTTTTAGTTGTTGTTGTTGTTGTTGTCGAAATTGCTCCTCTATCAATTCTTCCGCAGATCTCTCCGAGTCGTGGTATAGGGGTGTTTTCAATGCTTTGAGGAGCTTATCTTTTAAAACACTTCTGCCCCCTCGGGTGGTCTTCCTGAGTGGGCAAGGGTTTTTTCGCGACCTAGCCACTAAAATTAAATTTCAATTAATAAAAGATTTATCGAGGATTTTTTTTTTAAAAGGAGTTAGACTTATTGAGGAGATGCATCGAAATGCTAACAATCCTCAGGTCTGGATAGGATTCCTCACTATAGCGATGCATCGAAATGCTAACAGACCGTAGTAGAGGAAGAAGGGACTAATACTCAGCGATGCATCGAAATGCTAGCAAACCGAGTAAATGTTGTAACGTGGAAATTTTCCTCCGTTACATTAAGTTTTTTTGGCATTAATTATTTCGAATTTCTTTCGCGCCCGTTACTAAAAACGGAGAATAAGGCTCAGGAACCTCTCCGAGAACGCCCGAAACCTATTTGGTAACGATCTATTTTTGTTATTTTTGTTGCGTATTATTCGATATCACTTATTATATCTTTACTTATTCTATGTTCTGTTGTTATGGCTAAAATCTCTATTTTCTATTCGGATTCCTATCGTATACTTCCGTTAATTCCCTTCCTGACACCCTCTTGCCAATTTCGGATCACGAAGATCAAATACGGAGGACGAAAAAGGAAGAAGAAGAGGACTTCATCTTCTACAACTCCAGAGCGAGAGAGAAGGAAGGAAGGCTCCCGAAATACAGGATCGGCTATACTCTAGACAAGGAAGGATGCCATCTAGCGATTCACAGGAGACGGGTCGATAACGACAAATGGGTCGATGCCATAATTATCACCCGAGCATCGCAATTCCCGAATCCTGCGACAACTAGGATGGCGCTACCGATAACAGTCAGAGGGGACCGAAATCGGCTTCCCTCAGAGATTCTTGAGCCGCCGTACGGGAAACACTATCGTGAGAACTGTGTTCAACTACCTACAACTACCTCCGGGATTTTTGGGACGTTTGAGAGGATTTCGACGGAGAAACCGTATCCTCGTCCGCCGGGAGTGGTCTTCGGAAGTCCAGGAGCCGCTGCGATCAGGTGATTGGAGAAATTGGCATCCTCCACTTTCCTATTTCCCCGGTAAAAATCCCGAAACCTTTCTTTTTGTCATCCCGCTTCCGCTATCCATTCTTCCGACTATTAGGCGATTCGGTTTAGTATCTTTTGATTTATTAATTTTCTTTTTGAATTCGTTCTAATCTCTCGCAACTACCTTTTTGTCATTTCGCGTGTTCTCGTTTAAATTCTAAGTGCGGAACCGCGAAGTTCACTATCTTTTTCCTATCTTGACTAAAGTTTGTAAATTTGTAAAATAATTGTGACTGAAATATACGCCGATTCAAGATCCTTTCTCGAATCGGTTAGAAAAACCAAAAGTCGTCTGAATTCTGACAATTTATTTCCGAATTCAGACAACGGATCTCCTCTGAGAGGGTATCATAGCTCCTTCTGAGCTAGACCGGGCCCCCTCAGGGAAAATCCGCGTCCGAATCATCGGACTGGCGCCCAACCTCCCGACTTCCTTCCTTCCGATACAACTCTCTATCTTCCGAATTTCCCTGAGCGTGGAAATTTGCAGCAGCAACTCCCCTTTCGTTACCACGGTCGCAAGCGACCGGGAGTTGCGCTACAATGTATAGGATAGGGAATAATACTCAGCGATGCATCGAAATGCTAACAGACCGAGGGAGGATGGGACCCAACGATGCACCGAAGTGCTGACGATCGGGTGGAGGTTAAGAAAAGAAAAACCAAGGGCTTACTTACTCTCGGAATTAAAAAGAAGAATTGGTTTTTTCTTTTGAATTATTCTTTTAATATGTTTTAGAACGTAGTCGAAAAGTCTTTTCTCTAAGAAAGTTAACAGACAAGTAAGCGATGTACAATGATTTCTGGGCGCTTATATAGGCCGAAAATCATTTTCTGTCCCTTAGGATCAAATACATTTCAAATTTTGTTGGTCTTTCTCTAGTATTTCTCTCTTTGTTTTAAATGGCTTTCCTGTAGTTTCTTTCCTTGTCTTTTTTTTCCATCTTCATTTAAAAAGAAAATATCCTTTTCTATTTAGTTTATGCAGTTTGACTTTTATGGCTTTTAAGTGACAATGACAAGTCATAGGAAAGATCTACTGTCTTTCTTCAACCTATTGGAAAACTCCTTGTTTACTACATGTGTCTTGCATGGGTCAATCGCCTATGCACTGTAGTATATAGGCTTTAACTCTATAAAAAAAAAGGTACTTGAGAAGGTCTACGTTAACCATTCGCAGTGAGAAAGAAGAACTCTTATATGTAATAAGAGTAATAATGCAGTTTTCTGGTTTTAATTCTAGCTGAATTTACTATGTCTAATATTTAGATCAATTTTATTAATCATTGGACGTAACAAGAGAGAATTTAGTTTTACAGTGACTATTTTAAAAATGTTTTGCTATCCATCAACTAAAAATGTTGAGAGAACAAAGTGATATTGATTCATCGAGTGAGCTATCTATACCATGCAAACGTCAGCGTGTAATGCCATTACTACCTTCTTCAGATAGTGACAGTTCATCCGATAGTTCACTAAGGAATATCGAAACCAGTGATCTAAATAAGTGGTTTAAACCGCGAGGCAACCAACCAAATATTAAATCTTTCACAAGTCCTCATGGTGCCAAATTCTCTAATGAAAAAGTGCAAAATTGTAGAAAAGTGGAAGATTTGTATGGCCTTTATGTGACGGATAAAATATCTGAACATATAAGCGAACAAACAAATAATTATGCCACACAAAAAAGAATCGCTTCCAAACGTGTCGAACCATGGGTGCCAACAGTTAAAGACGAAATAAAACGACTTTTTAGACTGATTTTGTGGATGGGATTGGTAAAACTCCCATCTTTGAATCTATATTGGTTCCAGGATAATAAGGATAAATAATGACTAGAGGCCGATTTCAAATTTTGTTGAGAATGTTGCATTTTGCTGATAACACAAAAGTTGATGCTTCCAACCGTCTCTCAAAGGTCGAATTTGTGATAAACAAATTAAATACAAATTTAAAAAAATATTATGATCCCGACGAAATGTTATGCATAGACTAGTCGATAGTACCATTCCGTGGACGGATCGTATTTAGACAGTATATAAAGCAGAAGAGGCACAGGTATGGAATAAAAATACTTAAATTGTGCTGCGATAATAATTACACTTATAACTATCGCATTTACATCGGCAAATCATTGGATAAGGAAAATACAACACTCACAAATATTGTAATGAATTTATGTGAAGATGTGTTTGATAAAGGCCATACTTTATATACCGACAATTATTACACGAGTGTGGATTTAGCGCACAAATTGATATCAAAGAATACGCATTTGGTTGGTACTCTTCGGCTAAATCGCAAAGGCAATCCAAATGAAATTGTGCCAGCCAAACTGCGACGGGGAGAAGTCATTGCTCAAGAAAACAGGAAAGGAATTACGGTCATGAAGTGGAAAGACAAGAGGGATGTTTTAGTTCTTTCGACCAAGCATTCTAACTAAATGGAAAACGTAACAACGAAAACAGGGGTTTTCTGTAAACCAAAAATTATCCCTCAGCGGGTACTCTATACTGTTTGTCCCGATCCGGGTACTCTGGGTCTGTGAGACCCGAGCGATTTTCAATCGCTTATAACTCGGAGCCAAATCATCGTAGGGAGACGTTTTTTTTTTAAATCCATTGCCAGAATCTCAAAAAAACGAATGCGTGATCCATTTTACTCCAAATCTAAAGGTTTTGTTAATATTTAAGAAAATACAAGGAGACCTTTCGAAAACATTTTTTTTTCTTCAAATTGTTGTAAAAAAATGAAAAATAAAGATAAATTAATTTTAAAAACGGTTTTTTAAAACTTAAGTGTTGTACTTTAAGGCTGTATAGGTCATTTTTCGATTAAATTAGGATAAGCGATTTATTTTTGCGATTGAAAGTTAGTATTTCTTACAACGTATTTTTCATATATACACGGCCATTATCACTAGAAAATTTGCAAAAAAAATTGTCTAAAAATTTTTTAGCCTACCTTATCATAAAATAAGATATATATACATGCATACATATATATATATATATATATATATATATATATATATATATATATATATATATATATACATATGTATATAATATTAAAAAATATTGTGACGTGGATTTCGCTACGTCACTTCAGGAGGGTTTCTCAACCCCGATCCTCATCGATTTCGGCCCTGAAATGTCCAAACGTGCACGGAAAATTTGGGATTTCAGGGGAACTGGGCGCCAGGTGCAAAACACCACGTTTTCGACTAAAGAAAAAGGAATCGGTCCAACTAGATCAGTATATGGTAGAGGGGGGGATTCGTTATAATGCAAAAGAAAAGAAAAGCAGACGTATGAAAATTAATAACAATAAAAATATATTCGACAATAATCAAAAGAAAAAAAGATAACAAATAATCGTTCGAAATAAACAATGACGAGTCAAAAATAAACGGGACCCGGGCGCGCTGAGCCCGCTCGAAATGGAAAATCTATCTGGCTACCCGTTACTCTTACGGGCAGCACTTCAGCCCGCTCGGTCGCAGGAAAAAGAAAACCGCTTACCGCCGATGTCGACAAATCGAGAATTCGGATTTTCTCTCTCTTCGAATATTCTCCGTCCTTCGGGTTTCGATTGATTCCGATTAGGTCGGTCTCTCCAAGAATTACTCGATTTTTCGGGAATCGTTTCTCTCTCTCTATAAATTCGTCCTGCCGGTCGTACGTCCAACGTGGAAGTTGCTTCTCTTCCGGTTTCTTCTCCGTCGAGGCGAGTACCGCTCTAGTCGTTGAGGGTCTCGCCTGGGAAGCAGAATATCGTCGCTCTCTTCCCGAAACCGGAAAGCTACGTGGTGGAATTCCGCCGATTATTCGGCCTCCTTTCCTCGTCGACGATTTTCGTCTCGACTCCTTCCCACAGGATTTCGGGATTCAGAGACCTGAAGTTGGGCTGCGGCGTTTCTTCTTCGGAACGTTCCCGGAAATGTCGACAGTTTCGGTCAATTCGATTGGCTGTAGCTCTGCGGGTCAGCGCGCCGAGTCGAACGCTTCGGATCGGCACCGAGTGATGTCGCCACTGGTGCGATTTCGCAATACAAAAATCGATCGAGATCTCTCTCGTAATTATGCTAATACAATTTTACCGACTGTGTCGAGGCGTGATAACATATGAATGCTTAATTCTATCTTACATGCTAAATGGACTTCCAGGTTGGATCGAATGCAACTCATATGTTCGCGGACATAACCTAACGGTCCGAATTTTCGTTTGTGCTGTGTAAAGTGACGGGAATCTTTGCGACAGAGAATAATTCTCTGTCACAATATATATATATAAATATAGAGTTGCAATGGTAAAGAAAGATAAAAATCGAGATATATTATTTGAAAAGTATTTATTATCTGAAAACTATTATCATTATAACATTGTAATTATTTTGTACATATCGGTAGTTGAACAAGCAGAACAAATTTTAGATGTATGTTCGATCTTCTTCTTCCCCAGAAGAAGCATCATTTTCGTAAACTTCCTCCTCGTTACGGTTCTCGATTGCTGCCAACTCAGCGACAGACCGCGTGCGAGACCGCGTATCCATTTCTGCCTTAAAAAAAAATAAGCTATTAAACAATTTTTTTCACGGGCACTATACATTAAAACATATATTTTTACATTATTAAGTAATTTAAATATAAATTCTAAATAATTATAATTTTTTCATAAAACTTACTTTCTGACACTACGGATACTCTGGGTCCAGGAGACCCGAATCGAATTTTTCAATGCTCCTAGCTCCGTAGGTGACGTCGCACTGAAATGGCACGAGTGCTCCCTCGATTTGGCACACAAAGAAGGATTTTTCCCCGCTATAACGAATCCTCCTCCCCTGCACCCCTCCGAGATATTCACATATACGATTTTGCGCTCGGGTCTGTCAGACCCAGAGTACCCGCTGAGGGTTAATATTGATTATTATAAGGAAAAAACGGCGATTGATCTCTCTGATCAAATGAGTGCTTACAGCAGTTAACTTAGAAGATCGCTAAAACGGTACGGAAAACTAGTATTCGACCTCCTTTTGAATACTGCCGTAGTGAATGCATTACACATGTTCCAAAATGTAACGGAAAGAAAGATGTCAATTACAGTATTCCGACAACAATTGGTAGATGCTCTCACACGATATTCACACGAGGAAACTCTAATTAGGGCCGATACAAGTAGACGTATTCACGAACTTCAAAAGAAAGATGGAAAGGTGCATAAAGTTCGAAAATACTGTGCTGAATGTTATAGCACAAATAAAAAACTTTTGGACGCAAGTCAGCGAGGAAACTCACGAAACAAGTTACAGGCGGTCCTCGACTTTCGCACATTCTACTTTCGCACAATTCGCTATTTCGCACATTTTAAAAAATTCAACTTTGTAAACCTTTGCGGTCGAATGTTCCCTCTGTGGGCTGACATAAAAGAGTCGACAATAAAAGGTTCCTGAAAACAATTATGCCCACAAATGACGAATGATTTTACAAATTTTGAAGAAACACCGGAAACTATCACCGATGAAATAGTTAGTCTCATGAATGAATTTAACTTGGACGTCAACAACGACGATGTTAATGAATTAATTGAATCTCAATCAGCACCGCTGTCAAATGTATATCTAATTGAGCAACAATTGATTAACAATAAAATACACGACGAAAGTGAGTAAAAAGAAGCCGATAAAAACGTAAAGATTTTGACAATTAAAAATATGAATGAAGTCTTTATGCATCTAGACAAATTTTTAACTATTATGGAAGAATGCGATCCCAATGGAGAACGTATATTTCAAGTACGTGGGACAATACAAGAAGACACTGCGTATTATAGAAATATTTTTTACGAAAAGAAAAAAAAAGGAGCTATTCAACTAACTCTTGGCAAGTTTATCAAGAAAACACCCGAAAGCTGAATAAATAAATAAATACTTTAAAACACCGTTTTTGGTGCATACTTTTTTGCATCCCTCTACTTTCGAACATTCAACATTCACACACACTTTCAGGAACCAATTGTGTGCGAAAGTCGAGGGCCCACTGTATTACTTACTATGATATGTGCCAATCTCAGCCACAACTTTGCTTAAAATGTGCTAATAAACTTCACTAAATATTAACATAAATTTTTTAATTGTCATTATTAATTTAACCCTTGACAATGCCGGTCTCATGCACCAATGTCGACCAAACGAGAAGTTTGCTGTCAGTCCCTAGAATCCACGCCGTTCAAACGAAAAGTCTACCGTCACACAGTGGGCTGGATCGTAGAATTTAGTGACATTTTCTTATAACATCTGAACCATTCAAGATATTGCAATGAAACTTCCACTAAAAAATATTAAAAAATAGTCCTTTGTAGTGCTAGATAATGTAATACGTTTTGTTTTTGTTTAACAATTGTTTCTAATTCATTTTAATTACTTTTATCAATTAAAAGAAAAGTTTTTTGAATATAATTTCCAAAACTATTACTTTCACTGTTACATTATATTATTTTGTACATGTATTTTATACATGTGTTTTATGTATAAAATGTTTTATGAAGTAAAATATATCGGAGATTAAAAAATGCTTTGTAAATATTGTAATACTTAATATTGAACCTTAATTCAATTCGTTATAAATAAGAAATAATATCAAAGGTACTTAACATTAATAATAGGTACTATTAAATACAAACAAAAATTTATATTCATCTTACCATTACCATCAGGATTTTAAATTGATAGTTGAAAGATCAACTTCTGTCTTCTTCAAAGAATTAATAAATTTACAGCTTCTGGATCTAATGGTTTTGTCATCTTATTAGATGATTTTATCCTTATTGTTGACATGTACCGGTCGGAAGTTAAGAGCAGCATATGAAGTAAGTTTTCGTTTGTTGCAGTTCTTGACATTTTTCTCGTACTGTTATTTCTAAATCTTAAGTTAAATTTTAAGTCTTTATGCTTTGTTTCCTGTGCTTCCTCGGAAAGTTGCCCAATCGGAAGCAAAGCGTTCTCTATAATTTGTTTTCCATGTATCAGTAGCTTATGTATCGATGCAGGCATGTAATACCATCCGTAAAGTTGCACATAATGTTCTGCTGTTTGCAATGCATATTCTTCAAATTTTTGAGGATTTATTTCACACGAAGAAGAAATAAGTTGTAATATTACGTGAAACTTTTTGATTAGTACTTCATCAATTCCTGTTATTTCTGCTGAAATTTCGGCGTTTTGAAAAAATCTTCTGGGTCTATTCCCATCATTAGATGAGCCCCATCCTTGTTTCACAAAATCAACAACAACTCCTAATTTTTCTTTAAATGCTTGTTGGATTTGTACTTTCCTTTCACTTCGAATTTTTTTTAAGTCAGGTGTATTAGCACTCCACTTTTTAAAAGATAAATTGTAACTTATATGTAATAAACATTCAAAACATCTTATCCAAGCATGCAGTGAAGAAATTCCAAAAGAGTAGTTCTCGATGTTGCATGGTGTAAGTCCTTACAACTTCTAACTTATTCATCTCCGTTGGTTTTACATTACATATGTAGCACCTCATGGCAGAAGTAGTGCTTGTAATCGAATTGCATATTTTGTTGTCCACCATTGTAAGTACCATAGTATAGTCAATGTATGTATTATTAATTTGAAATGGTTTTAAATTCTTAATTTCATTATTTATTCTATTGATTTCTTGATCTATAACTAGTTGAGATTTTTTTATAAATTCAAATTTAATTGGCCGACCAAACCAAGGAGATGACGGACGCGGATTTTTTCAAAGAACTTCTGATGTTATATTGTTACATAATTTTGAAGGAACTACGCTGGATACAAAAATAGCCTCTTCGTCTGTATGAGCATCTGTACGGTGAACTTGTTTGTATCTCTGTTGTCCTGAAGCACCATCACAACCCCATTTACATATGAGATTTAATGTAGTATTTTCTGATAATGTTTCCACGCTTTTTAATATACGAGAAATTGTATGATTTAGTAAACTTTGCAATTCGATGCAGGCAAAGGTTTCAGTAATTCTTATACTATCGTTTGGTGGATAACATTTTTTTTTCTCTTCTTGTAATTTAAAATACGAAGGCCACTGATTATTGTTACATTTTATCGATTCATTTCTTATTGTTATATACTGAAATTTCGATAGTTCTGCGGTTATAAAAATGCTTAAAGCTTTTTCTGTACTAAACATTATCTGTTTCTGTGTGTGCTCTTTTTTCAAAAAAGTCTCAATATTTTTGCTATTAGAATTATCAAACAGATGTTGCATTAAACGTGACTTTTGGTGTATACCTCGTTTTCGCAAACTCATCTTTGTTGCATTCAATAATTCATCGAGAGAAAAATTATTAGCCAGGGATTGAGATCTGCGTATCTTTTCGCGACTACTGCATTGAGAAAATAATTTCGTTCCTTCATACACAAGGACAGTGGATGATTTCGGTATTGATTTTGGTGTAGTATTTGTTGAACTTGATGGAATTTCTTGTAAAATGGAACGTGGATATACAAAGTTTTTATCTAACCATGCTCTGTTTCGAGTAAAAAATTTAGATTCTGTATAGCGAGACTGAACCCATTTCTGTTTCAGTTTGCAAACAAATATTTTCAAACTGGTCCTTAATTCTTTGGATCTTTCTGGACAAAAATGCATTCTTTCACATATTTTTTCATACAAAAATGAATAATCATTCAAGTTTCTCGATGAATTCCTTAGCACGAAGAATAAATCTTGATTTTTACGGAATGCTTCCATTTTCGATGATTATAAATATATCTTAACTTTACGCGGAATAAATATAAAGAATAGACATTAAACACACTGAATATATACTACACATAAATACTTAAATACTACGAAAAGAAACAGAAACTGGAATGTAAGATTGAAATACAGAAAAAATACTTCAAATCGTCCACAACGCAGTCTCAAATGGTCTCAATGGTTACAACCGAATGCAGTTGAAAAGTTGGGCACGAACTTAGTCAATCCCTTATTTCAGGATAACATAAACATTTCACGACTATAATGTATGCAATTCGGTAAAAAACGTTCCGATCACCGTGCATCTCCCGGTGACGGATATGCTTTAAACAACAATAATTTGAGTGGTGGGAAGAAGTGGGAAGCGGTTCTTGTTTTATTATATAGAAAAAAGTATGATATAAATATCCCAATTTGTAAAAATGTGGAACTATTTGGAACTCAAAAGATAACCCTTGTCAAACCTAGGAAACTTTGACGATTCTTTTTATTCGATCGATTATTTTTTAATAAAATTCAAACAATAATTTTTAATTCAAGATGTGAATCTGAACATAGAAGAATGTTCTCTATTTAAAAAAAACGGTCGGAAGGTATCCAATGGGGTCGACACGATGTCGAGAAGAAGGAAAACATGTTTCTGGCCGAAAAATGGTATTTAGAAAATGTTTAAGTTTGAATGGTACTTTTAATTACAATTTTTATTAAATTTCATTCATTTCTCCATTTTCAGTAGCGATGGACATTTGAGAAACAATATAAATTCAGCAGATATTGATATGAGACAATTCATTTTTTAACAACTTGTCACTAAATTCTGCGATCCGGCTCACTGTGCGTGCAGTCCCCAGGGACTGACGCCGCCTGAACGGAAAGTTCACTGTCAGTCCCTAGGGACTGACGTGGCCCTCAACGTGTGTAAACCTGTGCGCGCGGTGTTTTATGAATCTTCCGAAGTGTAGTTATACAGGGTGTCCAATTTTAACTTGCCCAGACAGATTTCTCGAAAGTGGTTGGGTTTAGCGAAAAATGTTTCAGACAATAGTTGCTGGACTTCGAGGGGGACATATGATAGTGACCTTGACTTTGACCTTGAAGATCACTTTCAAGGTCATTTCAAGGTCAAAGTAATTTTTTTAGATGAAAACCCCCCTTTTTGACATCGGCAATCGATAGAGCGGGACATTTTACGTTTGAATACGCTTTTGGGTCATATGTTTAATTTGACCTTGAAGGGCAGTAGGGTCATCAGAAAAGTCCCGGGACGGTCCAATAACTTGAAACATAAGACTGTAGAGAAGAGAAAACTGTTTTAGACAAAAATTCTACTATTTTTCCCGAGCTACCAGATGGTGAGATTAAAACTGACCTTGATTGTGACCTTGAAGGTAATTCGAAGATCAAGATCATTTTTTTAAAGGGAACATCCCCCCATCTGGTAGCTCGGGAAAAATAGTAGAACTTTTGTTTAAAACAGTTTTCTCTACGAGTTTTATTTTTCAAGTTATTGGACCGTCCCGGGACTATTCTGATGACCCTACTGCCCTTCAAGGTCAAATTAAACCTATGACCCAAAACCGTATTCAAACGTAAAATTTCTCGCTCTATCGATTACCGATGTCAAACAGGGGGGTTTCCATTTAAAAAAATTACTTTGACCTTGAAATAACCTTGAAAGTTTTCTTCAAGGTCAAAGTCAAGGTCACTATCATATGTCCCCCTCGATGTCCAGCAACTTTTGTCTGAAACATTTTTCACTAAACCCAACCATTTTCGAGAAATCTGTCTGGGCAAGTTAAAATGGGACATCCTGTATATTGTGTACCATGGTGACTTTTACCCTTTACAAAACTTGAGTCCATTTGAGCCGCGAAAATATACAGGATAGTAAGTCTTGGGAGAGGAGTGTAACTCCCAATAATTTCATAATATTATCTTGTATTAGAGTTAAAATTTTACATTATTGCGATCACTATTATTGCGATTTGAGAGCGTTGCGGCTCTTTTGGTATCGAATTCATTGAGATTATTGCGTTTGCCGTTTGAGTAAGTGTGTGAATGTTACGACTAATTTTTCGTTGAAAGATTGCGAAGGCATTACCCTATCACTCACTATTACCGCCTTGGCTTACATCGTAAAATCTCCGAGAGAATTGCGAAATCATCGAGGTAACGGTGACTTTGGAGTAGATGAGACTCCCGCTCGGAAGAGTCCCGTAACAAGAATTTTTCGCGATAGAGGATAAAGCCATCTGCGAAGGATAACGGAGCCAAAGTAGAGAACTCTAATTATCGCTCTACTTGACCATCCTAGCGATTACCGATCCTGGCGACTTATCTAGCGAAAGATCGAGTGGTCTAGAGTCAAGTCGATGGCGTTATCGGTCATGTCGCTGATGTGACGTCACCAGGAGATTTGAGGGATCGAAGACCGTTACGAAGGAGCGGATCCTCACTTACGATCCTGTATTAGTAGCGAAAGATTATAGCGAAAGATTAATAGCGTTCTTAGTGGTCCGCGATTTTCTTGCGTTGGTGAGTGTAGGTTTCCTCCCATATTGTAGTTTTTTTTTGGTGTTAGCGAATAAATATTTTTGTTGGTGTCGCGAGTAAGAAAGAGAGAGAGAGAGAGCGAAAGTGTTTTTTTTTTCGGTGAAAACCTTTCTTTTGTGAAAGAATTTTATTAAAGACGATTTTTTTATTTTTTTGTTTTTGAGTTCTTTTTCTTCTTTCTTCTCTCCCGCCTTTGATTTCTGTTTTTGGTGTTGGGTTATTCCCTATTTTAGGATTATTTTTTTTAAGGAAAAGTTGTCCGAACACGCCCATTTACCTGGAGCTAGGGTTCACGTAAGTTGTCTTGGTGTCGAGTCGTTTGTCGGTTTCAAGAAAAACCAACTAGCGCCCAAATTAGAGCTATTTTATTGTGATTCTTTTTTTGAGCCAGAAAACTTGATTTTCCAACGATACTTGTGTCGTTGAAAGATCCAAGAGAGACGGTTGCTCACTGCAGGCAACCTGTTTCAACTGTCATTATTGTTGCTATATATTGCTGCTATCTATTTTTACTATTTGGGAGTGTTGGAGAGAGGAGGGGGGGGGGGGGGCTGGAAGATGAAATTAGTAGAAAACGAGTGAAAAAATTTGCGAAAAAAATGGAAAAATTGATACCTCCTTGCTACAAATGTTCATGATTTAGAACTTTTCACGCCTCCAGCCCCTAAGAAGGTTAAAATGATCCTTTTCATTTCTCCAAATTATGGGAAAGTGATAAAAATAGGTGGGAGGCCACACCCCGGAAACGGCGGGTGATGGGGCAAAACTGAGGTCATATTGAGATTCAGGAAGTCATTCTATTTATTTATTATTTATTTATTTATTTATTTATTTATTTATTTGTTTATGCCCTTGAGGTGTCATGGGGCAACATAAAGATACAGCAGGTGAGGAGAAATATTCGCAAATAGACAATAGTATTGTGATTACAAGCAGAAGTGAGCGCAGTGTATAAAATAACAATAGTTGTGTAACAAGAGAATGCAAGCATAGTATTGAGATGTAAAGAACAAGAATACGCAAAAGCAATTAGGATGAGAAATAGTAGAAGAAAAAATAAAATAAAATGAAATAGAAAATAAGAATAGCAAAAAGAGTAGCAATAAGAATAATGATGCGGAGAGCTAAGTCAGGACTCAACAGTGCGCATGAATAGTGAACGAGCAGATGAGTGAATAATAGAAATGAATGTGCAAATTATAAAATGAATGAATGAATGATGAGAGTGAAAATGCGGGTGGACAATGAATGAATGAGAAATGTGAAGCTAGAACAGAGAGTGATAGGAGTCAAGAGGTGTTGAGCTCAGACAGCTCGCTACGCAGAAGGTAGGCGTATAGCTCGGTGCGGAAGACTCCTATAGAGGACGCAACTCGGATCTCAGGTGGTAGCGAGTTCCAATCGTAAGCTGTGGATATGGAAAAGGAATTCCGGTAGTATTCGGTGCGGAAACGAGGGATGAGCAGATCGAGCTCGTGCCGGATCAATCGCTGGGAATGTCTGAGTTGGTCGTCGATGGTGGAAAAAAGATTTCCCAAATAGGGTGGTCTGCCAGTTAAAAGTATCTGGAATAGAAAACAGCACGAGAAGTACCGTCTTCTATTGGCAACGGTGATCCATCCAAGACGGTTGAGCCGACACGGGGTGACATGCTCATCCCTGTCAAGGTCAAATATGAACCGAATACACGAGTTCACGAGTCGCTGTAGTCTAAGGTTTAGCACACCAGAGATTCCGTGATAGACGATACAGCAGTAATCGATAACTGGAAAAACCAACGCTTTAATGAGCTTGGTACGTAAATCAGTGGATAAAACATTGCGTCGATACTTGAGGCGATACACAGTGGAGTTGACTTTATTGGAGATAAGCTGCACGTGACTCTTCCAGGACAAATTGCGGGTGAACATTACTCCCAGATTCCGGATCTCGCTAGCCCAGGGAATGGGAACGTCGTTGAGGAGAATCTTTGGGAGAGAATCATAGTTTAGACGAGGAAGAAGGCCAGTCGAGCTGAAGATGATGGCTTGAGTCTTGACTAAGTTTAGCTGCAAGCAGTTATCACTAGCCCAGTCGGCAATGGCCTGAGCGTCGGATGAGAGCCGTTCAATTTCGGTCTGGAGATCGGAAGGGTGGAAGGAACGATAAATTTGCGTATCGTCAGCGAAGATGAGATGCCTGGAGTGCTTCAGTACTGACGGAAGATCGTTGATGAAGATGGTGAAGAGGAGAGGGCCCAGTACAGATCCTTGTGGGACGCCAGAGGTGATGGGAGACCATTCAGAATGGCCGCCGTTGTCGTCTAAAATAGCTTGAGACCGCTCATTGAGGTAGCTGTGGAACCAACGCAGGACGGGAGGACTGAAACCAAAGCTGCCCAGCTTGGAGAGTAGAAGGCGGTGAGGGACAGTATCAAATGCTTTGGTGAAGTCGAAAAGAATTAGTATAGTGACCCTCCCCTCATCGATCCCTCTCCTGATGTCGTCATCCAATCTAAGGAGAGCGGATTGGGTGCTGTAACCCTTGCGAAAGCCAGATTGCATAGGGTGAAGTAGGTCATGATCAGTGAGAAAACGAGAGACCTGCTTATGCACTAGCCTCTCGAGTAGCTTGGATAGGATGCAAAGCAGTGCAATAGGACGGGTGTCAGAAGGTGAAGCAGGTCTCCTGATCTTGTTGAGAGCACGAATGTAGATGCAGCAGAATGTAGATCTTCCAGATGGTAGGGAAGGTGGAGGTGGTTAGAGATTCGTTGAAAAGATAAGTGATGAAAGGAATCGAGGCGGGAGCAGTGAGGCGTATTTCGTGCAGAGAGAAAGAATCGGGGCCTCGCGACGAGGAACTGGAGTTAGCCGACTGGATTGTCCCGAGTACATCTGAAGGGTAGATGGAGTCGAAGGAGAAAGATGGGGACGAAGGTGATGCGGAGGCACTGCTAGAGAGGCAGATGTGATCGAGATCGTTGGCGGTGCAGGAAGGTGAACGGCGGCAAACTGCCGCAAAGTGTTGTGCGAGTACGGAGAGGGGAAAGTAGTGGAGCGGTGATGAGCTGGACCGTCGGACTAGACCAAGGCTGCTTAGTTGCCTCCAAACTGAAGCAGGATCGGAGATAGACGAGATGGTGTCTCGTAATACTGCTGCTTTGGCTTTTTTAATGTCAACGCAAAGGGAGTCGCGGAAGGATCGGTAGCGTAGCCACTTAGAGGCACAGCAGGAACGCTTAGCAGCTTTGTAGAGGGAGCTCTTGATTTTTATTCTCCTGAGGAGGTTGGGGTTGAGCCAGCGAGGGCGTCGATTTGTGAGAGTCTCTGAACGAGCAGGAGCAGATTGGTCTAGCGAGGTCTTCAAGATTAGATTAAAAGAAGCGGTGAGAGAGTTTATATCGGAGGAGTGCTGAGATGAACTAATGGAGTACAGGGACTCGGAGAGAGCGGTTTGGAAGTTGTCAGAGTCAAAACGCCTGAAGTCACGGTGAATAATGGAGGTGAAGGGTTTTGCGGAAAAACGAACTGCATAGTTAACAGTGATGAGATCATGTCCCCCAATGAAAGGGGAATCGGATTGATAGACGGACAGGAGTCTGCAAGAATCGTCTAGGATGAATAGGTCGAGCCAAGAGTCGGAGTGAGAAGTGTGAAAGGTGGGTGAAGAGGGAACGAGACGGAGCGAATTGGAGAAGATGAAGTCGCGGAGGAGGGTAGACTCAGGATTGGAGGAACACATGTTGCAGTTAAGATCACCAGTGATGATAATACTGTCGTAGGAAGGCAAAAAGCCAGCGAAGTCCTCATAGAAATTGGTTAATGGGAGAGAATTGGGTCTCCTGTAGACGACTCCAAGAAGCAGAGACTTGGACCCTGGGTAGGAGATTTCCAGAATGATATATTCAGGGTGGTTAGAAAAGAGAGGCGGAGATCCGGAGAGGACCTTGACGGTGAATGAGTTGTGAACGAAGCAAGCCACGCCACCACCAATCTTGCCTTCTCTGTCGTTTCTAAAAAGCTGATAATTGTCGAGAAGAACCATGCGATCGTCAACCCCACTGTGAAGCCAAGTCTCGGAGACTGCAATGATGTGCGAAAAATTAGACATAAAATAAGATTCGATGTATTCAAATTCTATGTATAAGTCATTCTATGTATAAGGATCAGCAGGAATCTTGTAAGGGTTGCATGGCATCCGTTTCCTCTTACATTAACTTACATTATCTTTACATTTCTTACATTCTCTTTACATTTTTTACATAAAATTATCTTATATAAGCCTGACCTATTAACCTATTACCTTAATATTATAATATCTCTCAAACCTAGTTCCCATCCAAGAGATTGATTGATTGATTGATTGATTGATTGATGTATTTATGACCTAGCAAGCTATAGGTCAATAGAATTGTACATAGCGTATGTTGAACAATAGAATTACATTGTAGGTGAACATATAAGTAAATAGTAGATGTAGATATAGATAACAGAGATACATGTTAGGAGTTAGATGATTTACAGTAGAAATATGAGTATAAACAGGAAACAATGAACAGAGCAGAGATATGAATTAAAAATTAAGGGCGCGTGAAGCGCAGCCCTGCACGTTCCAATTCCTCTACTTCACAGTTGTGTAAATAATCGTACAAGCGGTTTTTAAATGAATTAAGAGAGGGTGCTGTTCGGACGTTCTCGGGCAGAGAGTGCCACTGATAGATTGTGGGAACAAGGAAGGAGTTGTGGAGGGCCTCTGTCCTGAACGGAGGTAGGCTAAAGGGCAGCTGTGAAGCGGTTAGCCGTTCAGATCGTCGAATCTCAGTGTTGAGAGGGACGAAGCGGTCACTAAGATAAGGAGGAGTATTCGTAGCAATGATTTTGTAATATAGGGCACCCATAAAGTAACGCCTCCTATTCTCAAGGGAGAGCCAGCCAAGTCTCTCTACTCGATAAGGAGAGGCATGTTCATCGCGACGTAAATCAAAGATAAAGCGAAGACATACGTTAAATATTCGCTGAAGTTTGAGCCGGAGAATTCCCGACAAGTCAGCGTAGACTATACAGCAATAGTCGAAGAGAGGAAGGATGATGGAGGTGATTAGAAGGGCCCGAACCTCGGTAGTGAGTGCCGATCTCCGGTGCTTAAAGCGATATAGTGATGAGAAAACCCTCCTCGCGATGGCCGAAACTTGGTTCTTCCAATTGAGCGAGGGCGTAAGCAATAGACCAAGATTTTTCACTTCAGTCACCCAAGGGATACTGAAGCCCTCAATTTCGATGGAGGGAAGGTTATTTAAGGTAGAACTTGCCACATAGCGCTGGCTCCCTAGCAACATAGCTTTAGTCTTTGCAAGATTGAGTTTAAGTCCGTTTTGACAAGCCCAGTCGGAGACAGCTTGTGCCTCGCGGCCAATACATTCAATAGCAGGAGCAAGTTCAGAAGGATGGCAAGAAAGGTAAATTTGAAGGTCATCTGCATATAGGATGTGCTTGGAGCTATGGAGGGAGGAACTCACATCATTGATGAAGATGGAAAACAGTAAGGGACCTAATACTGAGCCTTGCGGAACTCCGGCACGAAGTGACTGAAATCCAGATGGCTGGCCGTTATCATCAAGAACGGCTTGATAGCGTTTATCGTGATAGCTACGGAACCATCGTAGTGGGTTGTCGGAGCATCCTAATTCTCGGAGCTTACTTAGTAAGATCTGGTGGGGGATAGTATCAAAAGCTTTGGAGAAGTCGAAGAGAAGGAGGATGGTTACCTTCCTTTCGTCAATAGCCAGACGGACATCGTCCACCAGCCGTAAGAGTGCAGTTTGAGTACTAAACCCCGGGCGAAAACCAGATTGCATAGGATCAAGGATATTGTGATGATCTAAATGCTGCTTTAGTTGTTCGGCAACCAGCCTCTCGAATAACTTCGAAACCTCGGACAGGTTTGAAATAGGTAAGAGAGAGAGTGCGCACACAATGTGCCCCCGTTTCCGGGGCATCCCCCCCTCATTCATACCTAATCCATCGACTCTTTCATTCCTCTCGCCCATTCTCCTTCTTTCAAATTCCATCATCCTTCTCCTCCCCAGTCCCTGACCCACACAATATCCCCCTCACCCCCTCACCCTCTCCCCTATGCCCTGCTGCCCCACCGATTCCCCCCCGCCCCTTCAACACCTCTCCAGCACATGGTCCCATGACACCCCCCCCCACATACCCTACATACACTTTCCTCGCTTTCCATTCGGTCCCATGCCTCCCTCATTTCCCCTCCCATCCTAAACCTCACTGTTCTTTTCCGTCTCTCCTCCCTCCAACCCTTCCTTAAATACTCCGGGATACCTTCCACACTCACCTCCTTATACCATCTGTTATACCTTGACTTCAATGTCTTTTCCCACCTCTCCCTTCTTTGCTCTTCACTACCCACTCCTTCCAATTCCTCATACCCTATCCTTCCCTCCTCCCTGTTTCTCTCCAACTCCTCCCCCGTCCATCCTCGACTCTTGAGGAACTTATCCCTCTCCTCCTCCCACTTTCCCTTATCCCTTCTTCTCTTCCTCACCTCCTCCCAGCATATTCTTGCCCACCTGTTTCCCCTTATTTTTCTCAATTTCTCTTCACAATTCCACGCCCTTTTTCCCGTTATTACCCTTAATTTATCTCTCTACCTCCTCCCTACTCATGTACCCTGGCGACCTCTAATTCACCCCCATTATCCACCTCACATACTTCTCCTCCAACGCCTCCAGCTTCCTCCTTTCCTCCCATCCCCAAACCTCCTCCCCGTAACTAGCCACCGTCCATACCAGCCTGTCGAATAGCCATATCCTCCTTTCCCACTGCCCCATTAACCGTTAACCCCTTTCCTTCAAAATATCCCTCCAATTCAGCCATCACAACCCTCATGACCCCTTCGATCTCCGTTACCACCACTATGTCATCCGCATAGCCTAGTGCTCTTAACCGTTCCCTGCCCACCCTGCCCCCCCCCCCTCCTCCCAATCCTCTTGAACTTCTCCTCTAAGACCGACACCATTATATTAAACAGAATCGGGCTTAAAGGGCACCCCTGTCTGCCAATCGCTAAACACCCCCTTACTTTCTACCTCCTTCTCTATCCTTTCCGTCAAAATTGCTGCATAGATCTTGTACAGCGTTGGCATCAGCGTCACCCCTCTATAATCTTCTACCCTCCCCTTTCTTTATAATTGGTACCATCACCCCTTGCTTCCACTCATTAATCTAACCTTCCCCCCTCCTTTAAGTTCCTTCCTCTATGAATCCATACCTAGTTCCCCAGGCCATCTATGCCCGTTGCCTTTCCTTCCTTCAGCTTCCTCACCGTTTTGTTGAATTCCCCCTCGCATATCTCATCCACCCCCTCCTCCCTTGCCATATCCCTTCCACACCACAACTGATACCGCCCCTCCCCCAGTAGCCTCATGAAGTGCCCTTTCCACTCCTCCATTCCTATCCCCTTCCCCACCTTCTTTTTTCCTCTTCTTTTCTTCTTTAGGAATGTCCATACCTCCCTATCCGTCCTAATTCTTCTCACCTCCTCCATCAGTCTCTCCTCTTCCTCCGCCTTCTTCGACTCGCATAGTTCCTTATAACCCTATCTCTTCCCCTTATACTCTGTTTTTCCACCTTAACTCTTCTCCACTCCTTCAACGCTCTCTTCGCCTCCCTTTTCTTCCCATTGCACTCCTCGTCCCACCACCCTCTTTTCCCTCCCCTCCCCCATTTTCCTTCTTTTCCCCTACCCTGTCGCTTCATTAATTCCCTTTTTCAAGCCGTCCCACCTTTCCTTTATCGATCCTATCGCCCCTTCAAGTACCTCCGTCCTCTTTCTGAATCCTTCATTTTTCTCTATCCCCTATATCCCCCCCCTCTCTTCCCCCATTTCTTTTTTTCTCCCTCTCTTCCCTTACTTTTCAATTCTACCACTACCGGGAAATGGTCCGACTCTATTCGCTCCCCAATTTATAACTTTCTACACTCCCTCCTGATGTTCCCGTCCAACCACACCAGATCGGTCACCGTTTCCCCTTCGGAATACGTGAATTCTCCCATTTCATCCCCTTCCATCGACCCATTGAGTACCCCCCATACGCACTCCTCCATCACCCCGACCAGTCTCCCGTCCTCCCCATTCAACTTCCTATCTTTAGATTGTCTCCTATAATTATGCTCTCCCCCTTCCCTCCCTCTTCCATCCACTTCAACAGCTTCTCTAATTTTCCTTTCACATCTTGGTTTATATATACCCCTTGTAACCGGGGAACCTCGGGATCGATTTGCCGGCACAAACTGACACCCTTTACCCGAGAGATCCGAATTCAGAAGGGTGCCAGGGACTTTTTAGCCTTCTAAAAGTCCCAAAGGACTTTCCGAAGCAACCCAAAAGCTATAAGACCCGAAACCGATTATCTCCTAGACGTGAAGGTCTCGCCACGACTCCACCGACTGCCGACCTAACCTGAAAAGAGAGGGCCAACCCACAGGAAAATCCCCCCAAATGAACGAAGCCAAATTTTGAACTATGAAAATCTTTAATATGAAGAAAAAGAAATAATAATAATAATAATAATAAAAATAATGAATATACAGGGTGGCCATAAAGTAAGTATCACTTTCAAAATTCGATATCGCAGACATCGTAAGCGAAACCCCTATAGTTATATATATCATTTTATTCAGGGTAAAATGGGATTTCTTTCTAAATTTTTTCAGATTTTTTGCTGCATTTTAAAAAATCACTTAAATTTAAACTTTTTTCCTGATTCTACTCGATTTATCGCAAGTATGAACATTTTTGGCCAAAGTAACATTCAAATTCGATTATGATAACATAATCTGAAGAAAACGCAATGCCTCACGATGAGCTTGATACAATAATTGTCAATTTCAATTGATTTTTTATCAGAAAAACATTAAATTATGCGCTAACGTTATGAATAAATTTAAAGGTTAGCGATGAAGAAGGGCTTCGCTTTTTTCGATTCATCAACTACAATCTGACTAATGCGGAAATGATAGTGCAGATTTTTTGAGTGCAAAACTTAAGCTCCATCACCGCGACAAGATTGAAGAAGCCTGTCGATGAAGGTTTTTTGTTAGTTTTTTTTCGATTTTGTTCTTTTTTTCTATTGTTTTTCTTTTGAATTGTTGAATTTTTCCACATTTTTTATTACTCCTTTTTGCTGAAATTTGCTTTTAATTTCGTCCTAATTGTGCAAACCTCCATCGACGGGCTTCCATTTTGTCGCGGTGATGGAGCTTAAGTTTTGCACTCAAAAAGCCCTTCTTCATCGTTAACCTAAAAATTTATTCATAACGTTAGCGCATAATTTTATGTTTTTCTGATCAAAAATCAATTGAAGTTTACAATTATTGTATCAAGCTCATCGTGAGGCATTGAGTTTTCTTCAGATTATGTTATCATAATTTAATTTGAATGTCACTTTGGCCAAAAATATTCATACTTGCGATAAATCGAGCAGAATCAGGAAAAATGGTCAAATTTAAGTGATTTTTCAAAGTGCACCAAAAAATCTGAAAAAATTTAGGAAGAAATCCCATTTTACCCTGAATAAAATGATATATATGATTATAGGGTTTTCTCTTACGGTGTCTGAGATATCGAATTTTGAATGTGATACTTACTTTATGGCCACCCTGTATGTGGGAAAATCCCCTTCACAACCCTGGCCCGGTTTCGCCACGTGGCCCCAAATGACCCGAACCAGAAACTAGGTGGCGAAACCAAAAAGAAAAAGGACCAATCCGACTGCAATAAGGAACAATTAAAAAAAATTGTGTACCAAAATATCTGAATATGAATCCATAATGAAATAAGGAACGGGGGAAGCCGAATTCGGAAATGTTCGGAGCCGATTTGGATTCGTAAGCCACTCAGGCGCTGAAACCAAGATGGTGGCTAGAACGGTTGCGTGGAAAACGTGGTTTCCACCCAACCGACTGAACTAATTTTCCTAAAACGTAGCGTAGCTTTCTCTCCTTTCCGTTAACTGGAAAAGAACAAAGAGAATAAGCTCGCTCAAAACCAAATAAGCCCGCGGCACTCACCACACAGGAAAAATCGAACAGAAAAACTCAAGGTCCCGGGAAAATCCGTCGCGAACCGCTTCGGATCTCTCTCTCTCTCTCTTTCACGGGATGCCGTCATAAATACGTCCCCTCTGCAGGCCGTCCAAAAGAGAAGTGATCTCTCCTGGGTCTTCTTCTTCGGGGTGTGGCGACGTATGCGCGTTTCCTTTTCCAGTTGGTGGTGACGTGCAAAACGCCACGTTATAACTCCCTCACCCTTAGTCGGGAACCAACAACCCAATCCCCAAATTAAAAAAAGAACAGAGGGTAAAAAACATCTAGAATGAACTTTCGTGTGAGTGCCCAAATAACCTACAATTTGCTCCGATAATCCGAAGAAATAATGGGTCATTGGCCAGAGGAAAGGAGTGTGGAGGGAAGGAGAAATGAGAACAAATCAGAGTCTCTGTATTTTTGTTATTTTCTTTTTGATTTCCATTTTGTTAGACTTATCTTAAATTCGTCCGATCCGACAAATTTGATGTAAGTTGACCAATGCATCCTCCCAGTCTTACTGCCATCGTCCAAGGCATCGTGGACAATCTTGGGGGATGAATCCCGACAGACTGCAAACGTGGCAGAATAAACGTTGCGGATACGGGCACGCTTTCCACATGTGCCCCTCTCGGTAACAGTTCCAACATTCTCCAATTTTTGGGTCCCTGACTGGGACGCGGGGCAATTCCAATTTCTCCCCTTTTACTGATGGTGGTTCGTAGGGCACCAAGGATGGTTCCCCCAAGGCTCCAACCGAAAGTGTCAGCGTCCACGGGTCCGTTTGGCAGCTAACATCCGTGGTTTTCTTTTTAGCGGTAACCACTCGATCCGTCATGTTGACTGGCGTTGTTTGGGACGGGTGTGTGAAGTTAGCACCCCAACTTTGAAAAAATAAGGTTTTTATAGCAGTTCTTATTGCACCCCGAAGAGTTCTAAAGTTCCTGATTCAATTTCAAAATAGTTCCATGAATTTAGCAGTATAAATCCAACTTTATACATCAGGGGTGCCAACTTCCCAAAACTGAATTCTTGTATCGCCTATAACTCTGTATCCGTTCATAATAGCTACTTTTGACATTCAGGTTCCTTTTAGAACTCCTGAGTGGCTACTAAGAACTCTTAACAGAACTTCCGGAACTGAAAAAAATTTGTTGAATAAACTTTGTCGACTTATTTTTTCAAATTTCAGTAGTTCTGTTGGGAGTTCTGACTAGTCCCTCAAGAGTTCTGGAAGAAATCCTAATGGCAAAAGTGAATATTATTAACAGACAAAAAGTTATGGCCAATTTCAAGATTCATGTGCGTGAACTTGACACTCCCATTATATATAAATATATATTTTTCGAAATCCCAGAGTTTTCTGCAACCATTTTATATAGAACTCCCGATTGGCTACCCAGAACTCTCAACAGAACTTCGGACATGCATTGAAAATATTCGATCCACGAACACTTACAATTAGAAATTTTTTAGTTGGAGAGATTGAATGTTTCATAACTTTTCCAATTTTAGTTTTATCACCTAAAGTAATAAGAACTATTGGTAGAACTCTTTGGGGCGCAATCAGAATTCTTACCAGAACTCCGGAATTACAAGGAATATATGGACTCTTAAACTTTTAAAAACTTTTCAATACGGGAGATCGAGTATTGCATAGCTTTTCCAGTTTTGGATTGATCATCTATGCCAGTGGTCGGCAGAAACTGCTCAAATCGCCTGGTTTTTGGTTGACTCCTCCTACCGCTCCCCACTTACCTTTTACGTCTCACACACAGCCTTACCGCCTTGTAAGGCTCAGGACCGTACCGTGTACATTTTTAATAGCTTTCAACATCACCCAGGGGGTACTATTACCGGCGCGTTTTTTTTAAAAGTGGTTTCCCCGTTAGGCCTAATCCTCTGAAGACTAAGACGATCTTTTAATAGTTTGAATTATTTAAAAAGAAGCAAGATTAGAAAAATATGAAATATAATAAAAAATACTCACATTCAGATTCACGAATTTCGCGTTTTTTTACAAGCAATAGGAGGAACGTCGACCTATATATTACTCGTAGCAAGACACATAAGGAGCGGCAAAGAATCGTCGTTTAATCGAGAGCGTTTTTCATTTTTAATGAACTTCATTTTTGAAAAAGACGTCTCACATAAATACGTGGATCCGAACATAGAATAAATTCGGAGTCCGAAGTCTCGAAGTTTGGGATATGATGATTTTGTTAAAACGTTATAAAAATTTGCAAGTAAAACGGGTATCGAATTCTTTTATAATGGAATTTACGAAAATAACATTTTCTTTGAAACTACACCTACTCTCGTGTTCTTCAAGAAGAATCTGGCACGACGGAAAATAATGGAAAATATTGTAATTTAAATCAGATTTAAATAACTGTAATTTCCTTCGAAAAGAATCGACATGACTAACTAATTGGGAAATACTTTGATTTTGCTTTTGCAGCTTTGCAGTTCATTAAAAGTGAAAAACGTTCTTGTTTAAACGACGATTCTTTACCGCATCTTATGCGTCTTGCTACGAGTAATATGCAGATCGACGTTCCTGCTATTGCCTTTAAAAAAAACCCGGAATTCGTGAATCTGAATGTGAATATTTTGTATTTTATTTCATACTTTTCTAAACCTGCTTCTTTTCAATTAATTAGAGCTATTAAAAGATTGTCCCAGTCTTCAGTGGATTAGGCTTAACGGGGAAATCACTTTTTAAAAAACGCGTCGGTAATAGTACTTTCTACATTACCCATGGGGTAGAAAGCCATTAAAAATATACACGGTACGGTCCTGAGCCTTACAAGGCGGTAAGGCTGTGTGTGAGACGTAAAAGGTAAGTGGGGAACGGTAGGAGGAGTCAACCAAAAACCAGGCGATTTGAGCAGTTTCTGCCGACCACTGATCTATGCTATTAAGAACTTTCGATAGAACTGTTTGAGGTGCAATTCGAACTCTTATCAGAACTGCTCAATTAGAATGAAAATTTAGACTTCGAAATATTTAGAAAATTATTATTGCGAGAAATCGAATTGTCCATAACTTTTCCAGTTTTGGTTTGTTTATCTTCGCTAATAAGAGCTATCGATAGAACTCTTTAGGGTGCATCTAGGACTATCAAGAGAACTACAGAAACTCATAAAAAATTCCGAAAACATTTTTCGATTATTTATTTCAAATTTCAATGGCTATATTGGGAGTTCTGAGTAGCCCCTGTTACGTCCTAAGACCAGAGAAGCGCTCTCTTTTTAGGGAACAAGGTAGCGTTGTGTTCCCAGGGATAGGAGCATGCGTCAAGACAGGAGGCTTGAAATAAAGAACATTGGTTTAAGCAAAATAAAACAAAGAATTGTTACATTTATTCAAAAAGAAAAGGGTATACAGAAAAAAAAATGTAATCCAGTTCTTCATCTGATCCTAGACATTTTTTTTATTCTTGACCTTAATTTTTCTTTATAGAAAAAATGTCTAGGATCTTTTTTAGAAATTCTTTTAAAATGGGGAAAATCCTCAAAGTATTCAATTTTCCTCAAATTTCTTTTCCTCCCCAAAATAATGGTCGTGGCCCTCTTACTCAGATAGATTGATTTCGGGGGTGAGGGAGGAAAAGGCGCTACTAGCTCCGGGACAAACGTAAATTTTTTTATCTGTTCTAATAGATCCGAAATAGGGAGCGTGACCAATTGCTCTTGAGGTCCCGGTTGTTGTTGTTTTTGCTGTTCTTTCAAATAACGGCGATTTTGGGTCTCCTTGATTCTAATCTGAATCTCCACCCGTTCCTCGTCCGAAAGTGCGGGGTTGGCAGCCTCTTTTTTTAATTGAGCAATTTGCTCGTTGATTAGTTTTCTCTTTAGAGAATGCCTTGCCACTAAAGAGAAAAGATAATTCTAGATTAAATAAAAGAACTAATAATTTCAGGAATAAATATATATATATATTTCAAAGATAAGCGATTCGAATCTCGGTAGATCAGTTACCAATCATCCGAGTAGGGAGGGATCTAGTAAGAGGTCAGTGACCAACCTGTTTACTAGATTTTAAATTAATAAAGAATTGAAACTCAGGCGGTCAGTTGCCAACCAATCTGAGGGGGTAATAGAGGATCTAGCAGGGGATCAGTGACCAATCCGTCTACTAGATTTTTTATAAAAGAAAAAATTAATCATTTAATTTTCAAGAAAAATAAATATATATATATTTTTTAAATTCGGGACTTAGACGATCGGTTGCCAATCAGTCTGAGGGGAGAATCTAGTAAACGGTCAGTTCCCAACCAATCTACTAGATTTTGAGGAAAGATCTCAAAATCAGCGACCAATTTTGAGATCTTGGGAGGGTAAGACGTAGGAGATCAGTTACCAATCTCCAGGTCTTGGGAAAATAAAATAAAAAAAAATGATCAAGGACTTACTCTTTAAAATAACTTGATCGGGAAGTTTTAAATTTTCGAATTTTATTTTTCTCTGAGCAGTTCCTTCTTCTATGACGGAAGGCGAGTAAGTGACGATACATGAAAATTTCAGCCCTTATATACTCAAAATTTTGTCCTTTTTCTCTGTCAGTTTAGTGTATCCTAAATTCTATCGGTCTCTTATTACTATTTCTATCTTTATTTTAAACGGACATTGTGTTTTGTTTCTCTGTCTAATTTAGTGTCCTTCTTGAAAGAAAATTTTCTCTCTTTAATTTTTTTGTATATGTCCTATGACTTTTACGAGCTGCTTGAGGATATGCAGTATTGGAAAATGCATATCCTCTTTCTCACTCTGATACATTGGGTTAGTCCCTTGGTTCAAGTGTCTACCATGCGGAGGGCATGGGCCTCTATGTATTAGACTCTATATAAAAAAAAGGGTCATCTCGGTACGGAAAGTTCGTACTGTAAGAAATGCGAAAACTTAGTGTTGGTATCAGGACGTAACACCCCTCTAGAGTTCTGAAGAAAACCCTAATCGTAAAAGTGGGTATTATTGATAAACAAAGAGTTATCGGTGTTTTAGAAATTCGCATGTGTGAACTTGGCATCCCCAATATTTGTCAAAAAATATTCTCGGAAATCCCAGAACCATTTTATTTGAAACTCCCAATTGGCTACTCAGAATTCCCAACAGAACTTCGGACATATAATGAAAATTCAATTCGTCAACACTTACAATTAAAAGCTTTTTAGTCGGAGAGATTGAGTCTTCTATAACTTTTCCATATTTTGTTTCATTACCTAAATAGTAAGAACTACTGGTAGAACTCTTTGGGGTTGCAATCAAAACTCTTACTAGAATTCCGAATTCACAGCCAAAATTTCATCCACCAAATACTTAGAAATTTTTTAGTTGGAGGGAGTGAATGTTACATAACTTTTCCAGTTTTGGTTTTATCAGCTTGTTTGTACGCAGCAGACAAATATCCTTAAACAGCAAGCGAATGCTAGGGTTACTAGTTTTTAGTCATAAAGATTCATGAAGGCCTCATTTATGATAGGCTTCACCTTTCAAACTGTTAATTATAAGTATTGTGCGAACTCATAATCCTTAAGTTCTGTATTTCGTCACGTAGGACCTATGTAGTTATTGTAAGGAGTTATTGTTATAAGGGTTTTGCTAAACTTTCCCATTTTTTGCCACATTCCTTTTCCATCGTGTGAAATCACCATAGTACAATCATCGTACACATGGCGACCATGCACTCCCCGATCTTTTGAATTTATTTATAGTACACCATAAACAGAACCTTCGTATGGGACAGGATGGACGCTAACCCACGCCATTCTTACCTGCATCCCTAATTAGTGGAAATTCGCCTTCCCCCACTCCAACCGGATCCTCCATAATCTAACCAATCAAATGTTTCAAATAACCACCCCTGCTTCCTTCTAGAAGGATTCTTAAGTTTAGTTTTAAGATAGAATTTAAGTGTCAATTCAGATTCCTTCAAGCCACCACAGGCTCAAGATACTAAGCCACCATAGGCTTGTTTAGTAATAATAATACAAGGCCGCCATAGGCATCTTAATACAAGTTTTACTCGTGTTACTCGTTTCAACTTAGATATTAACGTCAAATAGTGTAAATAGTTGTTAAATAAATAAATGATTGTGATATGATAATCAACTGTTGTGTTCCACCAACCAGAATTTAAATAACAAGAATCAACATCATGATTCTAATCACAGCTCAAGTAGTAAGAATTATCGATAGAATTCTTTGAGATGCAATCAGAACTCTATGCAAATTTTAAAAAATTTCCGACAATACTTTTTAAATTTTTTCTCAAATTTCAATAGTTTTCTTAATAGATCTTAATAACCCCGTCAAGAATTCTGAAAGAAACTGCAACGGTAAAAGTGAACATTATCTTCTAGCAAAAAGTTATCGCCGATTTAAAGATTCACATTTATAAACTTGGCACGCTCAATTTTTTATAGAAAAACATGCTCTTCAAAATTATAGCTTATCTTATTTTTGTCATCAGCATTTGCGATCAGGGTTTGTTTTAGAACTCTAAACGGGTCATCTAGAACTGTAAGCAGAACTACTAGAAATCGATAAAATATTTTGCGAACTGGTTTTTCGATTATTTCTATAAAATCAAGTTTTTCTGTTGCAAGCTGTGGGTAGTGCCTGCAAAGTTCTGAATGAAGTCCTAACCTAGAAAAAAACATTTTTTACAATATAAAAACTTATGTTAAGCAACAACACTTTTTATACTTTTTTCTTTTTTTTACTTTTGAGGTTTTATTAATTTTATAAATGTTTTTAATATTTTATATTTAGTGTACAATGTACATGATGAGGTGCGGTGCGACTGGTTCATCTTCAAAAATTCGTTTTCGTTTCTTACTCATGTCGTCGAATAAATACCAATTAATAGTGTTGTAGATGCAAGCTACATAATGACCATCGTGTGTAGAATTATAATATTGTCGATATGATACTAAACCAGCGAGCCTGTACTGCTGACCGTTAAGCTCCAAAGTTTTTGGAACAGAAGCTAAAGTTTCATCCTTTTTTTCAATTCCAATCGACTTCACATATTGTCTATCAGTATAAACGCTACAGTCGATTAATATATGCCAACCAAAATTATAAAATTCTTAGCACTTTGTTTGCACTATTTGCGATGTTTTTCCTTTTCCGCATTCACATCCATAATTGCGTTTTTTAGGTTAGATAAACCTTCCTTCAAAAATATATCAATATTGACCATTATTGTAGGAGTATTTCTTACATTTGAATCGCCGCAAGAATCGCAATGTATTTTTGTCATTCTACTTGGGAAGTCTGCAAACAAGTATTCAGCGAGATGCGCGATATTACAGTTTACGTTCAAATGTGTCACATTTCTGATATTTTCCGGATCTCCAAATATATTTATCGTTTGAAGAATTCTAGCTCGCTGCACATATATATCGGTTTTCATGTTTTTCGAATCTTGCGTAGAAATATTTCTTGCAAAATCGCAGAAAATGTTTCCTTTGTTAATAGCAATCTCATTGTCAGCATATTTTATGTTCGATACAATTGCATTTGTTGTCACTTGCGCGATGGAATCGAATGTACATGTCGATATGTATCGCGGACCATAACATATTTATTATCACATTTACATGCTTTGAGAATACTACCATTTTTTAGTAGCGGTATGTCGATTCTTTTCAGCGTTGTCATATCATCCCAATTTGGACAATCGCTGAAATAGTTTGGTCTTTTCTTAGTTAAAGGCTTATTAGCTATTGAACTTGAGTCACCGAATTCGCTAGTGCACTTACTCGTCAACCCTCTCCAGTTTTCTATAACGTTCCATTCGTTTGTTCCATCCATTGCTTGAACCTCTATTCCTTGAATCAAATTTTTTTTTCATCGCCCGGTTCAGTATCATTTTTCGGATTATATGATTCTGATTCTCCTTTCTCATCTTTTCTGTTAGTGTCTGTTCTGCCGATTTCGATTGCAAGCTCATGTTTCTGTTCTATCTTTCGTTTAGCAGAGGAAATTAGAACTTTTCCCTGCAACCAGTCAACATGCCTGGCAATTTTATCAATTCTCATGGATAAATCTCTCTTGAATGTTCGTTCTTTCAATTCTGCAAATGCGGCTTCAACCGAAGAAGAAGTCGCTATTGTTTTCTCACAATTAAAGTAAGGACCCATGATGCCTGTCCATAATGACAAGTAAAAAATTAATTCGTTCAATTTCTGGCTAATTTCAGGATTGTAAAGCGCATTAACAACTGACCCGGACTCTGATTTTTTTACTACTCTCATTGCCGATTTATAAAGAGATTTAGCCCACTCCGTTCAACTGCTTGCATCTTCCTCTTCATAGATTTTGTCGTCGCTATCTTCTGCGTTTTCGAGAACAGTATCCTCCGTCGACGCTCCTTTGATTATATCATTTACTGATTGCAAATGACGTTCCAACTCAAGCATTTCAGAATTTTTGTCACAGCCTATATCCTCACTCAACGAAACGATCATTATCGACTTCAGCAGTTACTTCAGTTCCTGAATAACGTTCATTCGATATGCATGAGCAATGCTCCTCATATAGAATTACCGGGCTTTTGCAACTTTACCTCGAAGACAATTCCACCGTGCTACCATAGCAATAAAATGGCTTACGTCGATTCGAATATAGCAATTTGGCATTTCCTCTCGATTTTTCAAAACGACAATGTTGTATGATACTTGCAAATACGCCCGTGTATGTGCACAATTTGCAAATACCTTTGCCGCCGCCATTAAAATTGCTTTTCCGAAATCAATTACCACCATTTGTGGTAATGGGACATCGTCGGCTAGAATATAAAGAAAGAAGTATGTAATCGTCGCGGCGTCTTGTTTGGTGGACATCATCTGAAACACCGGAGTACTGCCTGAGTTAGTTACAAGGATGCATTGATAAAGATACAAGTGAGAGCTTTTCTCTCCATTGATCAATTTGATTTTTTTTCGCGATACTTCCGGTAGCGTCAATCGTCAAGAAACTGTTGCGATCCTGTCTGATAGACAACTTGTATAACAGTTTCTGTTCCTCTGTGCAGTACATACAAAAGAAAGGGTCTAGCCCTATGATGCGAACGATGCCTACAAGATTTTCATACTTTTTTTGGTACAGATTCAAAATTGGATCACAGTAATCCAAATCTAGCCGTTGATCTGATTGCTGTTGTTTTGCTTTTCGCAGTACGGTGGTGTCATACAAAATAGGTGCAATGGGATCGCCGCAGTCCATGAGACGTTTCGCCTCGTGTGTTCTCCAAGTACTGGGAGCCTGTCTCCCATCTATCAAATCCGTGGCCACTTTCTCCCGTAAATATCCTTTCAATTGGCGTTTCTTTACATGAGGAACCTCACGTTTAAAATCCTCGAGCTTACAGTCGAAAACTAGATCCGCATTTTTTTTGGCATTCGAGTTAAACTGCCGGATATTTTAGCGTTACATTCAGTGCATCTAGCTCTGAATCGAACGTAATGTTTGGCGTTGTTGCTGGTAGAGACTTTTGCGTTTTTAAACGAGAACGCACATACAATTTTTGCTTCTTCCCATATTTTTGACGCAAAAATATGAGTCCATTTTCCTGGCTGAAGAACTACATACTTTCGACCGCTATAAGTCTTTCTACTTGGTTTTATCTCTTTCCAAACGTCGCTCAAAATTAGGAATGGAAATGTTACACTTTCGGTTGACGATTTGGTATCAGATGTATTAAACGTACTATCCAACGATTTTCTGTTTTGAATAGGTTTGTTGATACCGAAAGCACGTAAGACACGATCATGAACGCCACCTCTATTAGCATTTAATATTGTGTACACATGTTTTGGCGAAATATCACAGCCGAAATCATACATCTTCTTGGAGATAGCTTTAAAAACGTCGTGTGATGGTGAAAATGGTTTTCCATTATCGACAATTATTCTATACGGCTCCAACAATAGAGTTTGAAGCAATTTTTCGAGATCATATATTTTTCGTATGTTTATACCTAAAAAACACCTCTGATTCAAAAAAGTCGATACAAGTTCATGTATGAAAAGGGATCTCTCTGCAAAAGTTGTGAAATCCGATAACATTAGACAAGCTCGTTTTTTCCATTATGTCAATACGAAACAATTACAAAATGGTAAGAATTTTTTCTGTTTACGTGATTAGAACCAGTATTGAACTTGTCGGGCTCGAACCCAAACGATAAGCAATAAATATCTTACAGTTTAATTTCTTTTTACCGCATTATGAATTAGTAAATATCAGAGTACATAATAATATGAATAATTATACATCATACTCAAACATCTGAACTGTTCTAGGCCCAAAAAGTTGAATAGCGGTTCTAATCACGTAAACAGAAAAAATTCTTTCCATTTTGTAATTATTTCGTATTGTCATAATGGAAAAAACGAGCTTGTCTAATGTTATCGGATTTCACAACTTTTGCAGAGAGATCCCTTTTCATACATGAAGTTGTCTCGACTTTTTTGCACCAGAGGTGTTTTTTAGGGGGATTTGTCTCCTTTTCGCAAATATTATTATTATTATCGGCTTTATATCTCGAGATAATATAAAACAATACATAACGTGCGTCGGTAAGGTAAATTTTTCGTCTTTTGGATATTCGGGAAAACAAAACACAGATCATATCTGAATGCCTAAGTCTAGCCCACCGTGGCGCCGCCACTGCGAATCACAGACAGCTTGTGAGTGTATGAGTCGTGTACATATAACAGAAAAACTCATACACCTCATCGTGGAGCCGCCACTGCGTGTCGCAGACAGCTAATTCGTGTGCGCCGTGTATGTATACAGAAACCCATTCAACTCAGTCGACAAATTGCGTTTGTATGGAGGTTGAAGCTGTGTATATACACAACATGCTTCGGCTGTTTTTCATGTGCCCGCAGCTAGTTCGTTCGAAAATAGATACACGGTACCGCTCTCGCTCAATTCATACAAGAACTTGTCTCGAGACACTACCGTGTCTCTTGATACACTTAAGAAACGAATAAATATCACGTTAAATACAAACTGAACGGCGACGGTTAAGCCCGCAGTCATAAAGTCGCTTTGTCTTTGATGAGTGTTGTCCTAGCTCATTTTACAAAACATAGGTTTATCATAGTTTACTGCGAAACCAAAGAAAAGAAGCGTGACTTAAGGAGTAGGAGAAAGTCCCCACATCCATCGTCACTGCGCATGCCCTGGTGACTGAGGAGGAAGATTGCCGAAAAGTAGAGGGGGTACGCTGCACGACATTACCTTCTCAACAAGCAAGCGAGAGAAAGTCACAGTAACTATATTTGATAGTAATGCATCTATGGTTAAAGAGTTGTCACCGATTTCAGGATCCACATTTGTGAAGTTGGCACCACCAATACATAAAAAGTATATTCTCCGAGATTTCAACACCCTGTGCCATTCGAATTTCATTCAGAAGTCTGTGTAGACTACTCATATCTTCCCAAAGAACTACACGAAATGAATACAATCGAAAAAACGGTTTCCAAAATGTTTTTTTTAATTCCGGGAGTTCTGTTCGAAGTTCTGGATAACCGTTTAAAAGTTCTGAAAGAAAGTTGATGACAAAAAGCGCTGGGGTTCCATTATACAATATTTATTTTCATAATTCGGGTAAACCCTCAAGAATTCTAATTAAAATAATAATTGCAAAGAAACTGGGATATTAGAAAATATATTTTTATACATATTGGGGGTGCCAAGTTCACACATATGAATTTCTAAAACGGCGATAACTCCTTGTTTATCAATAATACCCACTTTTACCGTTAGATGTTTCTTCAAAACTCTAGAGGAGCTACTCAGAACTCCCAATATAGCTATTGAAATTTGAAATAAAATAATCGAAAAATGTATTCGGAAATTTTTATGAGTTTCTGTAGTTTTCTTGATAGTTCTAGGTGCACTCTAAAGAGTTCTATGGACAGTTCTTATTAGCGAAGATGATCAAATCAAAACTGGAAAAGTTATGGACCATTCGACTTCTCGCAATGAAAATTTTCTAAATATTCCGGAGTCTAAATTTTAATTCTAATTCAGCAGTTCTGGTAAGAGTTTGAATTGCACCCCAAAGAGTTCTATCGAAAGTTCCTAATACCACAGATGATCAATCCAAAATTGGAAAAGCTATGGAACACTCGATTCCCCGCATTGAAAAGTTTCTAAATGTTTAAGAGTCCATATATTCCTTGTAATTCCGGAGTTCTGGTAAGAATTCTAATTGCGCCCCAAAAAGTTCTATTGATAGTTTCTAATACCGAAGTTGATAAAACCGAAACTGGAATAGTTATATAACATTCAATCTCTCCAGTTAAAAAATTTCTAAATGTTAGGAGATTGAAATCTGGCTGTAAATTCGGAATTCCAGTAAAAGTTCTGATTGCACCCCAAAGAGTTCTACTAATAGTTCTTATTACTTTAGGTGATAAAACCAAAATTGGAAAAGTTATGTAACATTCAATCTCTCCAACTAAAAAATTTCTTGTTGTAAGTGTTGACGGATCAAATAATTTCAAAGCATGTTCGAACTTTTGTTGGGAGTTCTAGGTAGCCAATCGGGAGTTCTATATAAAATGGTTGCAGAAAACTCTGGGATTTCGAAAAATATATAGGGACCTACGAATTTTGGTGCTAAATTCGCCGTAAAGTGTTGAGCTGCCTGAGAGAGAACATGTTTTCTTTTCCAAACCCGATCATCGATCTTATATTGAACCGAGCGTCTATTCTGATCGTAGTACTGGGCTCGTTTGTCGTGAGCCAATTATAGATTTTGCCAAACAATATCGTAGTTCTCTTGTAACCGAGCCAATCGTACTGTCCACTGTCCTCTGTCTGGTGGTGGTATGTATACGTCACCCTTGATAACTCTTCTTACGAAATTCGGAAGATTCAGTTCCCTACCGAAATTCAAGAAACATGGACTGAACCCAGACGAACTGTGTACCGAACCGTTGTACGCCAATTGTATTCTAGGGAGATCCCAATCCCTATGATCCGACTCCACATACGCCGTTATCATTGTTTTGAGGACCCGATTTTTCCGTTCTACGGGATTTACTTGGGGATGGTACGGAGGGGTTGTGCTATGCTTTATACCCGATTCTCGCGCTAAAGTCTCAATGACTTTATTGCAGAATTCGGTCGCATTATCTGAAAGCAACACCTCCGGACATCCCCACCGACACAAAACGAATTCCTCAAAAACCGGCGCAATGTTTTTGGCAATATGCCAAAAGCCCTATGCGACGGTATTACCTCAATCCAGTTCGGAATTCAAATGTAACCAAAATAAAATAGTAACAAACAAGAAAAATCCAAAACTAAGTTCGTCGCCTCGGTAGGCGGTATGAAAGAACAAGAACAAAAAGGAAAAGAGAAAAAAAGAAATTCGCCGTTGGCAAATAAAAAAAAGAATACGCCGCGGAAGGCGGGCGACCCGATGCCGAAAGGCCCTGGGACATACAACAAGAAAAAAAAAACATCGGTAAGGAAGCACGACAACTAGATACGGGAGGGACCGCTATTTTCCTCCGGGAAAGAAAGGGGAAACAAGGCGGGAAGATAGGGGACCAAATCATAAATCGCGTCCGTGACGACAGCGACTGGACCAACCTGGTGGCTGTCGTATTCCTATCGGTACAGCCTCGACGGAAGAAGAAACACCGGGATCCTCCCGGGTGGTGGCAGGTGCCAAAAAAGAAAACCCGATCGTCTCTCGACGGCGACCCTCCGATCCGGATGGCGTCCACCAGAAGAGAAGAAAAAAAAAAGAAAGGCACCAATGTGTGTATCAATTCCACAGGAAATATCCCAAAAGAAACGCTCGGATGCTTGTGACGCAACAACGGTCCAAAGATCTCTGATCTCCTCGCCTGTTGCGGTCCTCGATTCCCCCACCCAGGGCCCTCCGGCAATTTCGGGTGTGGATGATGCTGCCGCCCTGAGTGGTGGATCTTGATCAATGACTTCCGGCCGGCGGGATTGCGTCCTCCGATTGGCTGAGAGTGGCGACTTGTCCAGTTCCGTTGTGCTGGATTCCGGTATTGCTGATTCTCCCGGAGCGTCACGGTAATAGGTAGTCGGTAGGATTTCATGAGGTAAAGGATGGGGATTGGGAGTTTTGCTTCCTCACGGCTACCCTATAACATTCTAAAAATATGATTAATATTTTGTCCCAGCCCTTTCCGGGAGATATCTGGACACAGCAATTGTCGTTTACTGCGAATTGAGCCGTTCAATGTACAAATCGATTAACTCCATTTTTTCCATTTTTTAAATTTTTCATTTAGAAAGGATTTTAAAAAGCAATTGTAACCGGGGAACCTCGAGATCGGCTTCCCGGCACAAACTGACACCCTTTCCCAAGAGGTACCGAGAGCAGAAGGGCGCCAGGGACCTTTTGACCTTCTAAAAGTCCCAAAGGACTATCCGAAGAGACCAAAAGTTCCCAAACCCAAAACTAGCTCGCTCTCACCTCCGGGACGTGAAGGTTCAGCCACAACTCCGTCAACCGCCGACCTAACCTGAAAAGAGAAGGGTCCGCCCGCAGGAAAATCCCCCTAATAAATGCAAACCCGAAGTTCTAATTAGGTGCTTTAATATAAAGATAATAATAATGATAATAGGATCAAAAATGATAACAATAATTCCGAAGAGACAAAAAAAAGAAATCCTTTATCGCGGGTGGCCCAGTTTCGCCACGTAGTCCTTAGTAGACCCGACCAAAAACGAGGTGGCGAAACCAAAGAAATAAAACCCTAAATGGACCACTCCGAATAGAACAAAATAAAGCAAAAGAAAAAAAAAAGAAATGAAAAGGGGAAGCCGAATTCGGAAGAGTTCGCAACAAACTTGGCTTGCCGTCCACCTCAGTATGATATTCAAAATGGTGGCTAATTCGGTTGTGTGGGGCACGTGGCTTCCACCCAACCGATCGAACAAATCCCGAGTAACGAGGAGCGCAGCTCCTCCTTGATCTTAAAAAGTAGCAAGGAGAAGCTCGCTCCAAAAAGATCTAAGCCCGCGGGCACTCACCAGGTACAACCGGCTAACAAAAATCCCAATAGGAAAAGTCTAGAAGTCCGACTGAGCCGTAGAACACAATCCTGGCCCACACAGATTTGAAGAGGTCGCGAAAAACGTGGTTGTTGGGCGCCGACCAAGAGAGAAGTGAAGTCTTTCCTCGTCGTCTTCCTCCGGGAGTGGCTGCGCTTGCGTGGTCCTGTCCTCCGTGGATGGGCATCGGGAGGTGCTGCCACTCGGGAGGAATTGGTACCTCCAGCTCCAAGTTTCCCGCGGGTCCGTCAGATGTCCCACGTTGATCGTGATCAATCCCCCCCCCCCCCCCCCCCCCCATGGTGAGTGCCCTAATACTCCGATCGTGGGGACGAACCAATCGTATTTCCCCGGCTTCCCCCATGCGCGACTTATGACTCTTATCTAGGGAACTTAGCCTAACCTTAACCTAAGGGGTCGAACCCTTTACATAATTATTTGTCCAACATACAGTCCAATCCGACCAACTTGACGTCTCTTCTGGACGGGTATGTTCCGAAAAATACTCTTGTATCGTGGTGTCCCAAACGCCACGTTACACAATATATGCTATTTTATCATTTTTGTCAACTTCATTTTTTATGGAGTTAATCGATTTGTGCACTGAGCGACTCAATTGTTAACGTGGCCAAATGGCCACGTTACAGTATATAATATAATTCAATTTTTATTGTGTGCCCCCAAAACGAGATAAAGTGGCAATGCTCCAATGTTTAATTTAAAAGTTATTAAAAATATCGACAATTCAATTAAAATCAAAATTCCAAAAATTCAATTTAGTTAAATTCACAATAATCCAAGAATGCGAAAGAGAAAAAAATTTTGTTTGGTTTACCGTAATTTCAACTTAATCCAATAATTCAAAATTAATTAATATTCAAAAACTCTACTTGAAAATTGCATTTTCATCAAAATTTCCAAAAGTTTAATAGTTATTCCAAAGTACCAAAATTTTCTTAAATATTCACAAATTCAAAAATTCAATTTATTAATAATCTATTCAAATTCAAAAGATCTCAAAATTTCTACTAAAATTTAAAAAAACGAATTTCGTCAGATTTACAAAATTTCCAAAAATTCAAGTTAATCTAAAAATTAAAAAATTTCAAATATTCAAATAAAACTACCAAAGAAAAACGCCAAATTTGTTAAATATATATTTATTTAATTTTTATTCAATTTATTAAATTCAAAAAATAAATATTACTTCGATTAATTTAATTTATTTTCAAATAATTTAATTTATTTTATTTTAATTTATTTTCCAAAACTTTAATTTCAGAAGAAAAGGGCACACAATTTGCGAAACAATCATTAAATTGCACATACAAAGAAATAATCAAATGTTTCCAAAAATCATACACAAAAAAAAAGAAAATTAAATTTCCAAAAATGACCAAGTTCGCTGGACTCCAAATTTGATCAGGGCCGTTCTGATCTGAAAAAAGGACCAGGGCAAGGTGTTCAAGCTGTCGTCTCTGACGGGGGAGTCGAACCACTTCATGAGGAGCGGGTCCTTCACTCGCTTCGCTGACTGGAGGTTCATTCACCGGGCCAGGCTTGATGTCCTGCCGCTGAATGGTGTAAGGAGGTTCGGGGATGGCGACAAACGGTGCAGCGTGTCTGGATCCGCCCTAGAGACTCTTCCACATGTCCTGTGCCACTGTCGCCCCCACTCCGGTGCCTGGCAGAGGAGGCAGGACGAGGTGCTCGACAGGCTCACCAGGGCTGTCAGGCGTGAGGGGAGGTGAGGGTCAATCGGACGCTGGGGCTGGTGTCTTCAAACCTTCGTCCGGATCTCACGATCACCCACCAGGGGTCGAAGAGCGTCACCATCATTGACGTGGCTGTGACATTCGAAAATGGTGGTGATGCCTTCGACCTCATCTGGGAGGAGAAGGTTCGGAAATATCAGCCCTTAGCAGATGAACTCGCCCGGAGGGTTTATATCGTCTTCCTCGACGCCTTCGTGGTCGGCGCCTTGGAATCCTGGGACAGGAACAATGACGCCGTTCTGCGCTGGCTGGGCGCGACTGAACACTACGGGGCTCTAATGAAGAAATTAATAGTGTCCGGAGTGGTCAAATGGGCCAGGGACATATACGTTACACATGTCACCGGACAAAGGCAGTCGACCGACCCCACTGCAAATAATCCTGAGGTGTAGATGAGGGGGGGGGGGGGGGGGCGTGCTGCCCGACGAAATTCTAATTAATGCCATTAACCTTATTTATTTATTCTTTCTAATCCCTATATATAGCTAAGCAGCCTGTAAGGCCTTTCTTTAATAATTTATTATATGTCCCTGGCCCTTTGATGGGTGGGGCTGCTTAAAACCATAACGGCGTAGCGACCCTCTACCTGCGTATAGAATTTTCGGGTGAATTGTGGTTTTTTGAATTTAGTGATGATCTATTTCTTGTAAACTCTGTACCGGCCCAGGTCGTTCGGGCCTCCTGGGACCATTTTCTTACAATAAAGTGCTTTTATTATTTATATTACTAAAAATAATGATCGTTTATTGCAATCACAACAATATATTTTCAGCCCAGTACCGAACTCGTCAAGCTCCCGAAGTCGTAGGTGTGTGGGGTCTCACCAACACAAAAAGAAAAAAAAAGTTTTTTTTTCTTTTTTTTCAATCACAAATTTTTGAAAAAAATTACGCCCGACCCACGTTGGGCGCCAAATTTGTAACCGGGGAGCCTCGGGATCAGCTTTCCGGCACAAACTGACACCCATTACCCGAGAGATCCGAAGTCAGAAGGGCGCCAGGTATTGTTTAACCTTCTAAAAGTTCCAAAGGACTTTCCGCAGCAACCCAAAAGCTATAAGACCCGAAACCGATTATCTCCGTGATGTGAAGGTCTCGCCAAGACTCCACCGACTGCCGACCTAACCTGAAAAGGCAGGCCAACCCATAGGAAAATCTCCCAAATGAACGAAGCCAAATTTTGAACTATAAAAATCTTTAATATGAAGGAAAAGTAATAATAATAATATTAACAATGAATATATGTGGGAAAATCCCCTTCACAACCCTGGCCCGGTTTCGCTACGTGGCCCCAAATGACCCGAACCAGAAACTAGGTGGCGAAAAAAAAGAAAAAGGACCAATCCGACTGCAATAAGGAACAATAAAAAAAATTGTGTACCAAAATATCTGAATATGAATCCAAAATAAAATAAGGAACGGGGGAAGCCGAATTCGGAAATGTCCAGAGCCGATTTGGATTCGTAAGCCACCCATGCGCCGAAATCAAGATGATGGCTAGAACGGTTGCGTGGAAAACGTGGTTTACACCCAACCGACCGAACTAATTTCCCTAAAACGTAGCGTAGTCTTAATCTTAGATTAGCGTAGTCTTAATCTTAGATTAGCGTAGTCTTAATCTTAGATTAGCGTAGTCTTAATCTTAGATTAGCGTAGTCTTAATCTAAGCTTAACCTAAGGGATCTAGCACTTTACATGAGTATTTTTCCAACATACAAACCAATCCGACTAATTAGACATCTCCTCTGGACGGGTATGTTCCGAAAAATACTTTTGTAACGTGACGTGCAAAACACCACGTTACACCTTACCACCCTCCACTACGAAACTGCCCGTTATGATCCCCTTTCCCTCTCCTATTCCCCCTTCTCCTTCGCCCTCTTCCAATCACCGTGCCGGTGAACACCAATGCCGTGATGAGCATGTATTCCCTTACAGGGTCGAGAGACTTGCATGGCTCTCGCTTGAGAACAAAAAGCGCTACTTCATAGCCGCCCTCTTCTTCAAAATTACCACCACAGCTACTCCGTCTTACCTTAAGGCGGATCCGGATGCAAAAAAGCAAAAAACCCCGACAGGAAACAAAAAAATAACCCTAGAAACCCCGCCAGTATTCAAAAAATCTGTTCATTTTTCGACCAACGATACTCCGTTACTAATTGACGGATTCGTTTGAGTTAATGATCGATGATTATCTACTGCATAACCATCGGTCCTGAATATCATATTTTTTTCGATACAAATAAAAAATTTTATAATTTTGTTTACTTCTTCGAATACTTACTTATTCATCAGCGACAAGATGGCGGTGCACGAACCGTGACAGTCCATATATCCGATAAGAACAGAATAATTATCACTTTTTAAAGCTCAAAATCACATCCAGGACCTGGTGCCAGGGTTGGGAAATCTAATGACACCTAACTTTTGTGAAAATAATATCGGGAAATGGACAAGGAATTGGTCGATTAACGCGAGTTGGAGTTGTCACGTGTTAGTTGCTTTCTGTCCCACGTGATACATAAGCAATTATGTTCCGCATCTCAAGTTGCACGGCCTCTACCAAAAGGTAGAGAGTGCGGTCGAATATCTGAGTTGCTTCGCCGAGAGTCTCCTTTTCAAGATGACGAACAACGTTGCGGAATCGTTCAACTCGATAATCTGCAAAGAAATCAGCGGAAAACGCTTAAAGCTTACTTTCGGCTTACGAAGCTCGTGCAATGCCGGAGTCGCGGGTTCGCTCATGCAACACAACACGCAACAAGTTCTGACGAGCGTGCACGAATGCACGTGCAAGCCGATTCCTTCAGTTGCCGAGATTTTGGAAGAGCTACGTAAAAACCAGAAGTTCTCGAGCACTGAATGGAGGAATAACGACATTTAGACCGCAACTGGGAACTAACAAACACTACGGCCCGAAGTCTCAGAAACCGGACGTTTCGGCCGAGGTGTTTGAGCAACTTTGTTCCAATCATTTCCGAAAATTGTCGGAAAACGGAAAAAATTGGGAACAGATAGAACGCGACACCAGAGGCCAAGGCGAGTGCGAACTGTGGTCCGCCCTGAGAAGGGAAATGCTGACGGCATCCAATTTTGGAGCCGTGTGTCGCATGCGACCAACCACGCCTTGCGCGGGTACAGTTAAAAGTAACTTGTACCCCGCACTGACGGATGCACCAGCTTTGAAGTAAGGTCGCGGCAACGAGGAAAGGGCAAGGGAGGAACTGGCGGTGTCACTGAACAAGGAAATCCGAGTGTGCGGATTGTTCGTGGATCATGAGATTTCGTTCTTAGGAGCCTCTCCGGACGGTCTCATCGAGGAGAACGGTCTGGTGGAGATCAAATGCCCTTTCTCGGCTGAAAATTTAACGGCAGAAGAGGCTGTAGAATCGCTGCCCCCGTGGAGAAGCGTGTTCGACAAGAAAGATTCGTGTAGAATGAATCGGAGGAACCGATATTTGTACCAAGTGCAAGGTCAGTTGCACGTAACGCAGCGAGATTACTGTATTTTCGTTGTTTGGACGCCAAAAAGCCTGAATATGGTTCGAGTGGACAGAGACGATGATTTCTGGCAATCCAAATGGAACCTTTCTCGAGGCGTTTCTACAAAGAGTGCATGCTCCCGAAATCCTTGATAGTCGCTTCAACAGACACATGCCCATTCGAAATCCTGCGTATATCGCAGAGGCTATTGAGGAAGCGAAGCGGATAAAGGTTGCTCTGGAAGGCAAACGGAAAGCAGAAACCTAACCTAAAAAGCCTAACTAAAATACCAATTAATGATGTTATAAAAAGTTTACATATTGTTTTAATAATACATACTTTAGTTTCAATAACAAAATTTACAAACAAATATTTGGATGCCCTATGGATTCTCCTTTATCACCTGTTGTTGCAAATTTAGTATTAGAAAAAAATTGAAACAAAAGCATTTAATAATACCCTAATAACAATACCATATTACAAAAGATATGTAAATGATTGTTTTTGCGTCGCACCTAAAGAAAATGTTACAACCATAGTTAACGAATTTAATAAAATACATCCTAGAATACAAGTAACGTTAGAATTAGAAAAAATAATAAACTCAACTTTTTAGATATAACAGTAATAAAAGAAAGTAATAATAAAATATTAACACAATGGTACCAAAAAAATGTTGGTCCGGTAATTCATTAAACTTTAATTCCAGTCATAGTTACACTAATAAAATCTGTACAGCTAGAAATTTAATATCCAGAATGCTCAATTTAACAAATCCTGAAAGTAGAACAAATAATTTAGAAATAATCAAAAATTCTTTAAAAACGAATAATTATCCTGAAAATTTAATAGAAGAGATTATACAATCAGAAATGCATATATTTTATAATAAGGAACAAAATAATAATAACAAAAAAACCATCGAAATTAATAATACAACAAATTTTTTAACGATTCCGTATATTTCCGAATTATCAGAAAATTTAAGAAAAATTATGAGAAAAAATAATATAATTACAATATTTAAAAACAGTAATAATTTGAATTTTGTATACAAGGGATTAAAAGATAAAATACCAACTGAAAAAATGTCAAATGTAGTTTACCAAGTTCCATGTGAGGAATGTATAAAGTATATTGTAACGTTCCGGGATCCTACTTATCCCTCAAACGTTCCCTTTTTTCAAAACCCTCCTTCAAGAGCCCCCAGCATTGCGCCAGGCCCTCTTGAAGGAAATCACTGAATCTAAAATCAAATTATTATTGCTAACTAATTCAAAATAAAAAAAAATTTACCTTTCTCAATGACGATCACTACCTTTTTCCTTTTGTTATTAAAACTAAATTAGAGTAACTTCACTTCATTTAAAATTAAAAATTAATTCACTTTGAAAAGAAAACAACTCATAACAGAGGTTATGAGTTGTTACTAACAATAAACAATCAGCCATTTTCTAACACCATGCTCGATGATGGATAAAGAGGGTTGATTGGTTGTCCCTAATACAGCAGCGCCTAAATTATCTGAGGGCAATTACTAACACTAACATTAGATCCTTCCTCGTCGATTAGAATAATCGATAAGGAAGGACGATCACTTTATCTTCGCGCCAGACATTCGAACTGAGGCGAAGATAAGACGGCAGCGCTGTCGCTTAACGAAAAAGCGAACTAATCTAAGCGCAAAAGCCGTTAAACACCTAGTAAGAAATTTGAAAATTTACATCGTTCGAGCCAATGGATCCTTGCGATCCACGCGGAGCAACCAATAGCGGTTGTTGAATCCATAACTAGTCGATGCGCAGAACGGATTCTTACAGCAAGATGCTGCTTTCTGTCAACGTCTTCTAGGAATAGCTCCCCCCGATGAAGAGCCATCGTGGGGGTAGGCACCAGCTTGGATTCAACGCGCTCCGGGTGGATATAAAAGGACCACAAATGCCTCGTGGATTCAGATCAATCCTTTCCTCGATCAGATACAGATCGAGAGAAGTATCCTCTCAGAGAGATTCAAAAGGCCCCCAGCATTGCGCCAGGCCCCTTTTGAGACTCCAAAATTTAGCGAGTATCTGGCAGAGCACTCAGTACTTGTACCTTTTCCTAGAGTAATTCCTCTAGTGTCGGCTGAAGGCCCCTGGCATCGCGCTAAGCCCCTTCAGAAGTCCTACAATATTCCAAGGCCAGGTAAATCCTGACTTGAAATATTTCTTCCTTCTTCCACACACCGAAGGGCATAGCGAGAAAGCTCCCTTTGGTATCCCTAAACTAAATATTCCTCTAGAGTCAACTGAAGGTCCCTGGCATTGCGCTAAGCCCCTTCAGGAGACTTAGAATATTTCAAGGCCAGGTAAATCCTGACTTGAAATATCTCCTCTTCCTAAACCTTCCTCTGGAGTCTACTGAAGGCCCCTGGCATTGCGCTAAGCCCCTTCAGGAAGTTCGTTTCCTAGAGAAACCTCTCCAGAGTCTACTGAAGGCCTCTGGCATTGCGCTAAGCCCCTCAGGAAGCTCATCTTCCAGGACAACTCCTCAAGAGTCGACTGAAGGCCCCTGGCATTGCACTAAGACCCTTCAGGAATCTTATCCATCAGAGAAATTCCTCTGGAGTCAACCGAAGGCCCCTGGCGTCGCGCTAAGCCCCTTCGGGAAACTCTTTCCCTTGTATTCCATCCCAAGAAGGAACAGGGGAACCAAACTTCGCGAAAGCCCCTGGCGTTGCGCTAAGCCCTTTCGCGGGGTGAAGGCAACTTCTAAAGGATCCTATCCTTTTCTTTTTTGAACGCATACTCCTATCCTAAAACCAAGATAAAAACCTATCTTAAATTCTCTGCAGAAGCCCCTGGCATTGCGCTAAGCCCTTCTGCGGAGATCTTCTCTCCTGATCGCAGGAACGTCATCTAGGCTAAATTAGAGGGAATAAATTAAAGTACGCCCGTCCAGAACACGAATCCTTGATTCTAGACGCATTTCGGCGTCTCCATCTTTGTTTAAGACAAACAGGAGGCGCTCGAAACGTCTCAATATATAGGAGAAACAAAAAGAAGCATAGAAAAAAGAATGAACAAACATACATATTATATTAGAAAAAATTTAGAAAAATCAGGATTAGCAAAACATAGTTTAGAAACAAAACACAGTTTTAATTTCGAAAAAATAAAAATTTTAGAAAAATGAAAAAAATTTAACTAAAAGAAAAACTGTAGATGCTTTACATATTCAACATAATAATAATAACAATGTTAATATAGTTACAGATTTTAAAGAAATAGATAAAATATAATATATTCAAAAATTTTGTAAATTAAACTTATTTAAAAATATCTCTGGAATTAAAATATAAAAAGTCTCCCCGATATAATACTTTATTAGACTTCCATTTCCGGTAACGGTGTGCTTGGACAGTGTGAAAGGTGCAAGGAAGTTTTTTGGCGATTGTGTGGGTAAAGTGCAGGAGTAGGAGGTTGTTGGGATAGGGTTGGGTAGTGTTAGTAAAGGGCTACAGGGTGAGTGGAGAAAACAGTTAATGGAAAAAGCAGAGGAGGAGGAAAACAGAGTAGAAGTGGGAAGAGTGACGCGTGGGTAGCGAGGTTAGGTGGCGAAGGAGCAGGTGGTGAGATATGAAAGGAGATGAAGAGAGCGAATTCACGTATACAGGAAATGGGGAATCAGTGATCGATTATGTGATTGGTAATGAGGAGACTAGGGAAAGAGTGGAAAGGCTGGTCGTAGGGGACAAAGTGGAGTTGGATCATCATCCAGTGGTATTATGGGTAGAAGGAGGAAGAGGGGAAGGTAGTAGAAAAGAGATAAAAGGGAGAGGCGGAAGGAAGAAAAAAGTGTAGTGGTCAGAGGAAAGAAGGAAGGAATTTGCGGAAAGGTTTGATAGTAGAGAAAGAGTGGGAAAAGAAATAGACGAAGAGTGGGGAGATTTTAAAAGGGATGTTTTGGAAGTGTTAGAAGGGATGGAAAGAAAGAGAGAAAGGAAGGAAGGAAAGAGTGGGTGGGAAGAGAAATGTAAGGAGAAGAAGAAGGGGTTGGAGGGGGAGCTGAGAAGGTGGAGAAGAGAGGGGGGAAGTGGAGAAAGTTTTAGGAAGGCAAGAAATGAGTTAGGTGCGTTGTGCAAAGAGAGGAAAAAAAAGAAAAAGAGAGATGGGTGAAAGAGATAGAGGAAATAAGAACGGAGGGAGAAGTATGGAAGGTGGTCAACAGGGGAAGAAAGCGTGGGAAAGGGGTGAGTAAGGAAATAGGGATCGAGGCATGGAACAATTACTTTAGAGGGGTGTTAGGAGGAATTGGCTGAAGGATCAGAGGGGGGGGAGTGAGGAGAATGGAGAGGCGGAAATAACGAGAGAGGACATATGGGCAGCAATAGGAAGGTTGACAGAGGGGTAGGCAACAGGAGGGGATGGGATCCCTAATGAAGTCTGGAAATTTGGAGGGGAAGCAACAAGAGAGAGATTATGGAAAATATGTAGTAGGGTTTGGAGAGGGGAGGGCTGACCGCAAGACTGGTCGAAAGGGGTGGTAGTGCCTATAGTGAAGAACGAAAATAGAGAGAAGGTGGAGGATTACAGGGGGGTAACGTTGACGCAGACGGCATACAAAATATATGCGGCAGTGCTAGCAGAAAAGCTAAGGGAGGAAATTGAAGAAAGAGGGATACTCCCACCAAATCAAACAGGTTTTCGAAAAGGAGTGGGGACAATCGATAATATCTACGTCCTAAACTATCTTATAAACAGGCAGATAGCGAGAAAGGGAGGGAAGATGCTGTTTCTGTTCGTAGACATGAAGACAGCGTTTGACTCGGTGGACAGGGAAGTGTTAGCAGAGTCGATGAGGAAGGTGGGGTTAAGGGAAGGGCTGGTAAGGAGGTGTGTGGAGGTGTTGAGGGAGACGAGGAGCAGAGTGAGGGTGGGGGAGAGTTTTTGGACAGTGAAAGGGGTGAGGCAGGGATGTCCTCTGAGTCCAATTCTGTTTACATTACTGCTGGCGGATATGGAAGAAGAGTTGAAGAAAGGAGGGTGGGGGGGAGTAAAAGTGGAAGGAGAGAAGGTGTACACGCTAGCGTATGCGGATGATATCGTGGTAATGGCAGAGGATGAAGATGGGATGAAAGGGGTGCTGGGAAGGTTGGAACGATATATAGAGGGGAAAAAGCTGGAGGTGAATGTGGGAAAGACAAAAATGATGATGTGTAGAAGTGGAGGCGGGAGGAGAAGGAAGGTGACGAGGAAGTGGAAGGGGGAAAAGATAGAAGAAGCTAAGAAATTTAAATACTTAGGGTATGTGGTGATGTCAAATGGGAAACAAGAGGAACATGTTGAAGAAAGGGTTAAGAAAGGGATGGTAGTTATGAGACAGACATGGGGGATAGGAAGAAAGAAGTTCGCGAAAGACTGGGGCAAGAGATTATGGTTGTTTGACAAATTAGTGTGGGCAGTTATGAGAGAGGGAAAATAGAAAGGGTACAAAAGAGATACCTAAGATGGGTGTTGGGGATGGAAAGGGTGGTGCCAGGGTATATGGTAAGGGAGGAAACGCAGCGGGAGTTGCTGGGAGGAAGGGCGGGTATGAGGGCGTAGGGATATGAGAGAAAACTATGCGAAGGGAAAGGAGAATACCTGGCCAGAAAATGTTGGATGGAGGTACGAGGAAGGGCGATGAGGGGTAAAGTAGTAGGGGAGTGGGAGGAGGAGAGGAGAGGGTTTTATAAAAGAAAGGGTTGGACTGTAGGGTTTGAGAAAGGGTTTGAGGAATGAATGAGTAAGAATGGACAATTTTTTTTATCTCTCTCGTTTGTTTCGTATGATTTTTTTGTCATTTGTGTGAGTGGAGAGGAGGTACGGTATATACCTCATAAACGAGTAATCTACCGCAATACTACTACTACTAATGTTAATACTATTAAATGTAAAATCTCCCTAAAAAACACCTCTGGTACAAAAAAGTCGAGACAAGTTCATGTATGAAAAGGGATCTCTCTACAAAAGTTGTGAAATCCGATAACATTAGACAAGCTCGTTTTTTCCATTATGTCAATACGAAGTAATTACAAAATGGAAAGAATTTTTTTTGTTTACGTGATTAGAACCGGTATTAAACTTGTCGGGCCCTGAACCCAAACGATAACCAATAAATATCTTACAATTTAATTTATTTTTACCGAATTATGAATTAGTAAAGATCAGATTACATAATAATATGAATAATTATACATCATACTCAAACATCTGAATTGTTCGGGACCCGTCAAGTTCAATACCGGTTCTAATCACGTAAACAGAAAAAATTCTTTCCATTTTGTAATTACTTCGTATTAACATAATGGAAAAAACGAGCTTGTCTAATGTTATCGGATTTCACAACTTTTGTAGAGATATCCCTTTTCATACATGAACTTGTCACGACTTTTTTGCACCAGAGGTGTTTTTTAGGGGGATTTGTATCCTTTTTGCAAATATTATTATTATTATCGGCTTTATATCTCGAGATAATATAAAACAATACATAACGTGTGTCGGCAAGGTAAATTTTTCGTCTTTTGGATATTCGGGAAAACAAAACAGACCATATTTGGATGCCTAGGGCCTAGCCCGCCGTTGAGCCGCCACTGGGCAACAGACAGCCGACGAGTTACTATTATTATTTTATTTGGCGTCATCGTATTATTATTGTTATTATTATTATTTTATTTTATTTTTTTTTCGTCATATTATTACTATTACCGACTTTATATCTCGATATAATATAAAAAACCAATACATAACGTGCGCTGGTAAAGTAAATTTTTCGTCTTCTGGATGTTCGTGAAAACAAAACACAACTCATATTTTTCCGTCGTTAGATGGAACGCGCACACGAGAAATTAATCTCGAGGCGCTAATTTTGTAAATTAAAAACACGATGATTTAAAATAAAACAAAGATATATTTTAACAAATAATTACAAGGTTCATGTTTCAAAGTGTATATGTTGTGTGTTTCGAGTCTAATCTTATTCTGTTCTGTCGTACAAAAATTGTTTTCTGGTTACTTCTATTCTAGCGTTCAAAAATAATATCAAACTGGAAGTAGGGGTAGAACTGATGCTAATATTGGAGGTTACAGCTTTATTTGTATACCTGGATATGCAGTATTCTGAAATATGGCAAACATGTGGAAGGCCGATGTAATCCTTTTCCTTTCGGAAGAGTTGTAAAAGTCTATTAGTAAGGAGAAGGACAACGATTATAAAAGATGGTAATGCAAGTGATAAATAGAACTGAGGAGTAAAACATTTGGTAGTACTTAAGTTGTAAAAGGTATTACCCTTGAATAATTTCTACGCATTTCCTAAATTATCATATTTCGGTGTACTTAAGGGTTTTCTGAAAATGTAGGATTAATTTGAAATATGGTGTTGTATAACTATTGTCAAATTTAAATTAGTGTCTATACATGTGAATGTGTTTCTTAACTGTACTACGGACGAAACACATATCTCAATGCCACTGCGTGTTGCAAACGGCCTATCAGTGTGTGAAGACATTCCAGCCGTGTATGTATGCACAGTTACCGTGTATAGGAAGCGACAGACAGCTTTTGAATGTATTTGTCGTGTATGTATTGTAACGTGGCCATTTGGCCACATTAACAATACGCGTTACCATGAACATATACAGTGTCCAGAGATCTCCCCGAAAGGGCTGGGACAAAAATATTAATCATATTTTTAGAATTGTTATAGAGCAGGGCGAAGGAAGCACATCCCCCAATCTCCATCTTCCTTACCTCACGCATTCCTACCGCCTACCTATTACCGTGACGCTCCGGAAGAAGAAGGACCGTATACCGCCGAATCCGACGAAACTGGACAAGAACGCCACTCCCCACCAATCAGCGGACGCAACCGCTACCGACGAGAAGTCATCGATCAAGATCCACCACCCAGGGCGGCAGCACTATCCACGCTCGGAATTGCCAAAGGGCCCTGGGTGGGGGAATAGAGGATCGCAACCGAGGAAGAGTCAGAGATCTCTGGACTTTCGTACGAACGACAACCCCGCGAACCTTAGAGAGTTTTGGGTGCCCATTTCTTCCGGTGTTGGGACGTGCTTTTGGAGCCTATTTTCGTTTTCCTGGCTGTGCCATCGGGACCCGAAGAGGACCCTTCCTTCGGCTGCCCAGTTGACGGCAGTATATTCCGGATCCATTCGTTGGGAGAGGAGTTCGCCCCGACCAGGTTGGTCCGCCACCTTCGTGTCCGAGCGTCACGGACGTCCCTCATGTTCCTCTACCTTTTTTTTCCCTTACGCCTGTGATTTTTCTAGCTCCCCCAACTGAGAGATAGCTTTCCCTTATCGCCTACAAGTTCCGTGCTTCCTTACCGCGATTCTTTTCTTTCTTTTTCTTTTCTTTTCTTTTGTGAGTCCCAGGCCCTTTCGGCTGCGGGCCATTTTGGAGCCACATTCTTTTGTTCTCCGCCTACCGAGGCGACGTTTTGTTTTTGCGAAAGCTTTTCTTATTGTTTCTTTTTCTTGCCGTGTCACCTTTTTAATTTAATAAATTAAATTAAAAACCGATTCCCGCGTGAGCCTCTGTTTTTGCCCTCTTTCTTCCCTCTTGTTTTTCCCCAGGGCACGGAGGCAGAACCCCCTTCTGGGACTCTTGTTCCCGGCACCTAGCCGTGCCCCCTCGTCTTGCTTTGCGGGCTGATCGGTTCCCCCATTGCCGAGGGCCACCCCCTCGGCTGGCGCCCATCTTCCGATTTCGCACCCCTGGACTCCCCTTAAGGGACCCCAGGAAGGGAAACCGATCAGGCCGAAAGAGAGGACGAGCGAGGAGTTTGGGGCGGAAAGTCCGTCACAGTATACACAGTTACCGTGTATAGGAAGCGACAGACAGCCTGTGAATGTATTTGTCGTGTATATACATAGCATGCTTCGGCTATTTTTCATGTGCCCGCAGCTAGTTGCTTCGAGAATACATACACGTTAGCGCCCGAGCCCAATTCATACATAAACTTGTCTCGAGACACTACCGTGACTCTTAATTGGAAAATTGTAGCATAGGAACAAGTACTGGTTTATGTAAGCAGAGCGGAGTTCCGCATTATACTCCGAAAAGAGAATAAAATATCTATCTATCTATCTATAATACTTTATTAGATTTCAAATAAAATTGCAAAATAATATTTTACATAACCGAAAATAACGATAACAGTATTTATAAATAGTAAGAAACAGAAACATTCCTAAAATGAAAACATATCATTTCGATCATCATACACATACTCTCACAAATACCATTACTTATAGTTATACATAACGATTTTAAGTTGACTTTGAAACTAACAGCTGAGAACATTATTGTCACTACGAATTCAATAATGTAGTCGTTAACACCTTTTATAGATAATTATTATATTATTTAAATCTAAGAAAGCATGATATGAAATCTATAGTAATGATAGAATCAGTGGTAAATATAAATAATATTAAATAAGTTAAAATAATAATTATATAAAATTGTAATACTTAATAATTTTTAATATGTGTTATACATAGTTCTGAAGATGACAACGTATCAGTTGTCGAAACGTCAACACTACAAATCTATTAATAAAGAAATTTAAGACCGAAAGACTGAAGAAATAATCCATATTTATGGAAAGCAGAAAGCTGGAATACCCTCCAAAAGGGGAAACAGCTAAGAAGCAATGCTTTGCCAATTGCCGCTGTTAGCGATAACAACTGCGTCATAGTCAACGCCTCGATCAAATTCACGGCGTAAGACGTGGCAACGTTTAAAACAACGTTGGGTACGAAAAGAATTTCCTTCGCTGAGGTGGTAGAAAACGTCTTGCCGATAAACAATTGGTTAAGTGACAATTCGTTGGACGAGTTTGTACGTATCGTGAGGAAAAATTCGGATTTGGAGACGCAAAGTGTACAGTACTTGTACAGCGACTTGGTCGAGCCAATCCGGGGTAGGAAAAGTATCAAAATCGTTGGAGGAAATGCTCCAATCATTGGCGCTGCCTTTTCTTCGATCGTTCGAGGTTGCACGTGTACGACAGTCTGCCAGGCTGTACGTACTATACGCTACGCTTACCGAGAAAGAGAAGTCGTACATCGGTTCGCGTTTTCCCGGAATTCGCGAAAAGGATGTAATTTTCGAAAAGGTTCAGCGACAACCGGACTATGCGAGTTGTGGAGTTTACGCCGCGACATTTGCGACATTCGTAGTCTTGGGTGGAGATCCTCGGCAGGAAAGGTACTCGAGCGATCCAGAACGCATGAAACGCCACTTCGCGAAGCTCGTGCAAGAGAACATGTTATTGCCGTTCCCAAGGGAATAACGTGTGGTTATTCCAGAGGCTATAAAGTGTGCTGGCTTACAATTAGAGATAGTAATTACCAGAGGCTGCAAAGTGTGCTGGCTGTGAAATAATATTTTGTCAGAGGCTTCAAAGTGTGCTGGCTTAAAATAACTACCAGAGGCTGCAAAGTAAGCTGGCTTAAAAATAATAATTTGCCAGAGGTTGAAAAGTGTACTGGCTGAGAAATGATAATTTGCCAGAGGCTTCAAAGTGTGCTGGCTTAAAATAACTACCAGAGGCTACAAAGTGTGGGCTGGCTTAAAAATAATGCTTTGCCAGAGGCTGGAAAGGGTGCTGGCTTAGAAATAATAATTGGGCAGAGGCTTCAAAGTGTGCTCGCTTAGAAAATACAGTTGCCAGAGGCTACCAAATGAGCTGGCTCAGAAATAATAATTTGTCAGATGCTTCAAAGTGTGCTGGTTTATTAATAATTTGCCAGAGGCTACGAAGTGTGCTGATTAAATATAAAATACGTCAAAAATGCAAAATGCAAAGCTGCAAAATGTCCTGGTGTTCGAATAATAACAACCAGAGGCTGCGAACTTCGCTGGATTTTTGCGTATTTCTTGCTGATAGAACAATGCAAATATCACGTGAACTGTCGACAATCTGCCTGAACTTTTCGATACTTGAATAAAAGCCGATTATTCAATATCAAAGTTTGGGAGATACCATTTGCGTGGTTGAAATGCCACGAAGTCTCTGTGGGTAATTGCCAGCTTGTAGTACAGCGCAAAGTGCACAGAGCGCGCGCTGGCAAGTTTCTGCTCGAGCGGGGAAAACAGAGCGGTCGGTAGTGAAAGATATTTTTTTAGTTTCGAAAATGCGGTGGCGCTAGGGTCATTTCGGAATTCCTCGTTCATTCCGGCATCCCCTTAACATTGTACTCTAACTCATACTGTATACTTTCTTGACCTACAGCTTGCTAAATACACTAATCAATCAATCAATCAATCACAGCCCCTTCCTTATCCCTAGCACCATCCCTCCTATCGACCTCCCTTTCCTATTCACTCTCCTTGCCGGCTGGTGTATCCACCCCCAGTCTCCCGTCAGCTTCTTCCCCATCCTCTCACACCATTTTTCCTCCATCCAAGTTTCTATGCCCACGAACACGTCCCATTCCTTTATTCCCTCCCAGAAATCCTTATCCTTATTCCCCAGCCCTGCTACTTTCCAAGATGCTACCTTACACCCTCCCTCTCATCTCTCTTCCAACCCCTCCCTCTATTACTCTTTCCTTGCCCCTTCTTTCCCCGTCCCTTCCCCGTTTCCCGTTCTTTTTTTCCTTCTCCCTCCTCCTCTTCTCCCCCGTATCCTCGTCAATCCTTTAACTTTTCCTCACAACACCTCCACCAAACGTTCGCATACATATCTTTCCCATATGCCACTGTTACCGTCTTTCCCGCTCTCCTTTCCTCCTCCGTAATATCTCTCAGCTTTCATTGTATCCTTTTTTCTTAATGCGTGAGGTCATCCTCCATTTTCTCTCCCTCAATACCTAATTCCCTGCTTCCGCCATCACTCTACAAATTATTGATTGACACAAAGATGGCAGCGAAGTCTAGAGGTTACCGATTTGTGTGGGTGAAAAATGGGTTTATTTCTGTTAGAAAATCGGAAGGACGTGAAATCATACGGATTAGCAACTCCAATGAGTTACACAAGCTCACGTGACTATCTTCCACACCAGCTGTGCCTGTCCAAGATCTTACAATCAGTAGGAACTCCTTCCCTGGAATCACATTATCCTCATTCAATTCCAATTCCCTTGCAGGCCACATCGACCTTGTTAGGGCTCATTTCTCGATGCATTTCTCCCATATCATCTGCGTCACTGAAACTTGGCTAAAACAACGGACTTAAAGGACGGTGCATCTTGCTGCGGGGTTGAAGCCATAGACGGAAGGGGAATACAGCTGTCGGCCATCTTACTACGGTAAACAGATAGCGGCATCTGTAGTAAACTTTGAACAATAGTCTCTGAAAAAAATTGAAGACATTTTGGTTACAGAGACACATGTTTCGAAAAATGCCCATTTCGTATTGAAGGAGTCGCGGAACTATAATCATATTTTAATAGGAAATGCATATTCATATTACTAATGTTCATGAATTTTTTCAGATTTTTTGGTTTGGTGCGCCATAGTTAAAAAAAATAAAAACCAATATTGACGTCGAATTACACGTATTAAAATTAAATATTTACATGAAAAGTATAATTTAAAAACTTTTCTCCATGAAATAAGTGATTTATGCTGTTTTCGACTTATCAACATTTAATGCAATTGCATAGGAATCTGAAAAAATTCATGAACAATAGTAATATGAATATGCATTTCCTATTAAAATATGATTAAAGTTCCGCGACTCCTTCAATACGAAATGGGCATTTTTCGAAATTTTTTTACGTTTTTTATTTTTTACGACTTCAATTTTGGGTTAAAATTCTGTAATATGTGTCTCTGTAACCAAAATGACTCTGATTTTTTTCAGAATTTTTCTCACGATTGCATGGGCCAAATTGTGCAAAAACAAGATTTTCAAAATTTTGGCCATTACTGTCCCCCAGGTTGAGATACAGAGCTGAAATTTGGCACAAATTAATCTTTTTCGGAAACCTATCGAATGACCTTGTACATACAATTTGGTTTAGGAGCACTTTTGACCCCCTTATTCGGCTATACCCTTCAAAATATTTAAAGAAGAGGGTCCATAAGGCGGCTTTTTGACCTTAAGGGAACACAAAATCGCGACATCTTCATTTTTATACATATGATCTGCTTCGATGTCTTCTACAACATATATAAAGAAGAAAGTTGTGTGTAATTGCGCTCGTATTAAAAAATGAAGTTGAATATGCAAAAAAAGTTGTTTTTTATAAAATAATAGAATGACTCAGGTTTGATCTCATTAAAAATGAAAAGACATTGCTTTAACTTCAAAGTACAAAACACTTAATTTATTAAATAGATTACTATTAGATAAATCCAACATTTCCTAATTTACAACCATTTTTAGGATCAAAATCCCGCCTTATAGACCACCGCGTTTTCAATACATGGCACCAGGGATTTACCCTAGTAAGATGGCCGATGACATGATTTCCCTCGCCCTTTTCGGCTTCACAGCCCTCTCCCAGAAACTTAGCTCATGCACCGTCCTTTAAGTCCGTGGCTAAAACCCAACATTGATAATGTCATTGTATCCATGCCTGATTATGTACTGATACGCAATGATAGGGAGGGAGTGGTAGGGGGCGGTGTTGCCTGCTATATGCATAAGGCAATGAAACTACGTATCTTATCCTCTTCTCCCTCAATCTACTCTGCAATGCCCGAGTACTTACTACTCGAACTTTGTAAAAGTGGCTCCCGCTCCTCTTAGCAATTGTATATCGTCCTCCAGATGTAGGTTCAGCTAAATTAGCCGTTTTCTTCGACGACTTCTCAAGCCATTTTGTTAGATACAATAACATTATTATAGTGAGTGATCTTAATTGTAATCTCCTCACAGATAATCCTAACTCTAAACGTCTTGCCGACTTCATTTACAGCAACTGGCTATTTCTAATCCCTTCTGGTGCCTCTTACCATCTCCATAACTATGACTCCTGGCTTGATGTTGCGATAGTTGACTCAGAAATTAAAATTAATTCCCATAATAAATCCGAATCACCATTTATAGCTAATCACGATATGTTCTCCTTTAATTACATACTTTCTTCTCCTACTCATATTGCTCCTCGGCTATATCGTAACTTCTCTGCTTTTGATTCAGAATTGTTCACCTCAGCGTTTACTGCGCATCATGCGGCATTTAACATGCTTAGCAATACCGATGTCAACTCTATGGTTGACAATTTCACTGAATCTTATAACCTTTCCCTGGATTCGGTCGCTCCTCTTAAGAGAGCTACAGTTAGAAGAAAGAGACCACCCTGGCTAACTTCGTCCATTATCGAACTTATCCATAAGAAAAGTGCTCTCTATAAATCGGTCAAGAGATCTGGATCTGAGATTAGATATAATAATTATAGAATGTTCAGAAACTATGTCCATGATGAGATTAAAAAGACAAAGGAAGTCTTCTTTTACAATCGACTCAGTGTAGCTCATGAACCGAAAATCTTATGGCGCCTCTTGAGTTCTCTCAATCTAACTCGTTCACCTCCAATTTCGCCTATGAATTTCTTTTCTGCTGATGAGCTTAATGCCCATTACTCATCAGTAGCCAGTGGTGCTCAGGAGTGCTCCTCTGAACAGCTCAATTTCATTCTTTCTAACAGGACAATGCACACACCCTCTTTTACTTTTGATACCATCACTGATATTGATGTTTTAAATGCAATAAAGAAAGGTAACTCAGGGTCTTCAGCATATGGACCTGATGGCATATCACTTCGTGTCATCTCCCAGCTCTAGTCAACATTAATACCCTACCTAGTTCACATTTTCAATACTTCAATTGCTGATAAACAGTATCCCGAAAAATGGAAACGAGCATTCATAAGAGCTATCTCCAAAAATAGCAAACCATTGTCCCCATCAGATACTAGACCCATTGCTAACCTATCGGAATTATCTAAAATCTTTGAAAGAATCATCCACATACATGAGTTCTTAACATCCAATAATTTGTTAGATCACAGGCAATCGGGCTTTCGTTGTGGTTATAGCACCCAATCAGCATTGCTGAGATTAACTGATGACATGAGAGAGGCTGAAGACAAAAGGATGATTACCATCATAGTATTTTTTTACTTCTCTAAAGCCTTTGATAAAGTTCCCCACTTCAATCTATTATCTAAATTTGCTAACTTGGGGCTGGATGACAACAGTTTGAGTTGGTTTCACAGTTACCTCTCGGATAGACATGTGGCAATAAAAGATTCTGGGGGTGGCTGCTCCTCGTGGCTACCTGTCTCTTCTGAGGTCCCCCAGGGTTCTGTTCTGGGACCACTACTCTTCTCAATTTTCATCAATGATATTAGTAATTGCTTAAAGTACACCAACCACATGGTATTTGCAGATGATCTTCAGATCTATCTCTCCTGGAATCCTCATGATCTACCACGAGGTATTTTAAGAATTTCTGAGGATGTCAAATCTGTTGCCAGGTGGGCAAGGCTGAACGGCCGTCAGCTCAACCTTAACAAGACGCAAGCAATGCTATGTGGTAGCAAACCTTTCGTTTCTGCCCTGACACCAACATTAGCTACACCTTCATATACTATTAGCTTTGAGGGTACTAATCTATCCTGGGTTGAAAATGTTCGTTGCTTAGGTGTTATGCTGTCTCATGATCTAACTTGGGCGAAACACGTCTCGCTAATCTCTAACAGAGTATATGCAACCCTTGCAAAACTTAAATTTCGCAAAAACTGTCTCTCTCGCGAGATTAGGATTAAATTAGTCCAATCCCTAGTCTTACCTCACATTGATTATTGCTGCCTAGTCTACAATGATGTTGCGCAAGATCTAAATCTCAAGTTGCAGAGGTTGGTCAATTCCTGCATTAGATTCATATATGATCTTAAACGAGATGAACATATAACACCCTTTCGATTAGGCAAATTAAAATGGCTCTCAGTGGCAAATCGACGCCTGTATTTCCTTGGAACCTACTTCTATAATCTACTCTTCACCAGTTCCCCATCCTATCTCCGTGAACTTTTCGTTGTGCCGGAAGCTAGTGAGCGGCAATCTCAACGACTAGCTAATGATCGCTCTTCATTTTGCATTCCGCACCATAGGACAACTTCATATCGTAACTCTTTTAAACTATCAGCAATTTACTTCTGGGACTCCCTCCCCGCACATGTAAGGGCTTCTGATTCGCTGGCAGTCTTTATGAGAAAACTTCTTGATCATCTGCTTCATGTTGAACAGAATGATCAAAATGTAAATGAAACCGCCTAACTTACACAACTCTACAATCCTATTTGTCTAAATTGCTCAACACGCGACATTTTTTATTCCTTTTTGTCTATAATTTTTCCAAAAATATTTGTTAAGCCCTATTTCCTTTTAACCTAGAATTATACGATATAAGTACTTCACATGTAGCTACTTATTATTCTTATTTTTATCTATATTGTTATCTATATAACTGATTGTATTGTTTATTACACTTCTATTGTAATACCATCTCTAATTGCCCTACAAATGCTTCCAGGGCAAAATAAATACATCTATCTATCTATCTATCTATCCCTGCTATTCCTCATAACCTCCCCTTTCATGTCAACCCCCTGCAGCTTTGTTGGAACCATCGTGCCTTTTCCACTTCCCCCTATCTGCCGCGCGCTCTCCACCTCCCCTTTCACCACCATTTTCTTAATAAACCCTCTCACTGCCTCTATCTCCCTTCCCCTTTCTGTCCTTATTCCCCTTATTATTATGTTCCTTCCCCTTTCCGCCCTGTCTGCCCCTTCCATTTTCCTCTCCATCATCTTTAACCTTTCTCCCAGCTCTTCCTCTCCCCTTCACCCTTCTGCTCCATCCCCTTCACTTCTACTTCTCACCCCTTCTTCACCCAAATTTTTTTCTAAGGCTTGTGTTCTTCCTCTAAGTTCCTCCTTCCCCTTCTTCCACTTCTCTACCCTTCTCTTCATGTCCTCTGTCGCCCCTCTTATCGCCTCCTCTACTACCTTACTCATTTTTCTCATTTCCCTCCTCGTTGACTCCACTAATGACTCTTTCATCTCTTCATTTCCCTCCTCGTTGTTTAGTGTAGTGCCTCCCTCATTTCGCTTATGCCCCTTTTTAGTATCCCCATCATCATTACTAACTCCTCCACGCTCTTCTTCTCCTCGTTCCCCCCTCCTCTCTCTGGCGATCTTTCTGTTAGCGCGCTTTTCCCGGAAACTTCGTTCGCGTCTTCGCCCATCATTTCCTCTTCCATCCCTCACCCTTTACTCTCTTTCCAGAACTCTTCTAATCCCTTTCTCACACTGACTCTACCCTCCCTTTGCCTTCCTAGCTTCCCTACCATCTCCACATTACTTACTTCTGCCCTTCCTCTCTCCATCCTTCTTTCCGTTCCTTTCATTCCCTTCCTTCGTCTTTACCTTCCCTCCGATCTCTTTCCTCTATCTTTACCTTCCAGTTTCTCCCTTACCGGCGGTCTATTGCCTACCTGCTCGATCCTTCCCCGGTTCTGCCGCTACGTGTCGCTTCTTCCGTCCTCCGTCCTTTTCTCGCCCAAATTCTTTCCGCTTTCGCCTTCCTTCACTATTTCTCACCGCCCATTTTCTCACCCTTTCCCTAACCACCCTGCTCCGGTCCCAGCCCTTCTTTTTCTGACACCTCTCTTCCACTCTCAACCCTTTCACTCTTCCTCGACCTCCTTCCGCACCCGACGCTCCTACCTCTTCCTAACCTCACCTTTTCCTGCTTTCACATGTTGGTTTATTATTAAATAAATGGGCAAAAATAAATCTAGAATTGAGAGACACGAGGTCTCAAATAAGGGAAAGTTTTATTTCTGCTGCCATCGTTCAATGGGCCTTTTGTAGTATCTATGCTCAAGTGGCCAGTGTGAAAAGTACGTGGCACACCTAGGCCGTAAATTTTCTCTCGAAAAGTAGGGGCCAGCTTTCCTATGCGCTTCAGAAAAGCATTACGTTTTCAGTTCAACTCTTGCGAAAAACGGACGTCCATCCGAGTCTAAGAAATAAATTTATTTAATACAGATAGACGGACTCTTTAATTTGTTATTTAAAAAACCCAACTCCCATAATCCAATATCACGCTCTCACCTCCTGTTTCTGTTCTCTCACACCTTTCACTCGCCCTTCACTCGCACCCTTTCCGCCCTTCACTCCCTTCCTTCACTCACACTCACCACCCTTTTCATTCACTACATACACCACACTCACTACTTTTCCCTTTACACACTATTTTCCACTTCTCAACGAATTCACCACCGGAAACGGAAGCTCATAATACAAGTATTACTATACGGGGTCTTCAAAAAGTCCCGGACCGGTTGAATAACTTGAAACCTAGGCGTTGCTAAAAAAAATGGTTGAGACAAAAGTTGTAGGAAATTTCCCTGGCTATCCAACCGCCACCTCGGTCGTGACCTTCAAGGTCATTTCAAGGTCAAGTTCTTTTTTTAAAATGGCAACCCCTAATTTTGACACCGGAAATGAAAAGGGCGGACAATTTTATGCCCAGATACGATCTTCACCATCGGAAAAATTTGACCTCGGAAGCTTAAGTCAAGATCAAGCGTTGACCGGCTGAATATCTTGAAAAGTAGGCGCTCAAAAAAATGGTTGAGACATAAGTTGTAGCAAATTTCCCTAGCTATCCGACGGCGATCTCAGTCGTGAACTCAATCCTGACCTTCATCCCTTCAATCCGCCATGTTGTACCTGCCATCTTGAAATTTTAAGTTTTTTAAAATCTGACCTCAAATTAGTAATCAGCGACCTCGAAAACCTATGTGGAAAGTTATCAGTACACGTCTATACAAATTCAAAATTTTCCGTCCGCCGTGTTGGATTCGCCATCTTGAATTTTAAAATTCTTAAAATCTGACTTCAGAGTCTTAATCAACGAAAAGTAATAATTGTGTCAGCGAAGAAATACAATTTAGAATATCTCTAAATTGCTTTCGTTCATTAATGCTAAATGTTAATACACCATCAACTTTAATATTCATCATTAAGTTTGCTCCTTACTTTTGATTTTTTATATTACTTTCAAGAACAGCGTGTCATTTTCATTGATAATTTAGCAGTTTTCTTCATTCATATTTCCTTCCGTAATTTTTAAGTCTTACGATCTTTTCGCTTTTCATATTGTTATCTTAAATTTAAATTTTGAGTCAAAGTTTGAGTCGCGAAATACACAGGATGGTAAGTCTTGGGAGAAGCGTTATTTATTCTTTATTTGCGATATTGTTTTTAACAATTGTTCTATTATTGAAATAGAAAGAACCGCGAAAACCCTACCAGTCACCAAAACCGTCTTCGAGGAAAATCACGAAAACATCGAGGGAACGGTCACTCTTGAGTGGATAAGATTCCCGCTCGGTAAGAGTCCCGTAAGGAAGGATTTTAGCATTTGAAGATAGCGCCTACCACAAGGGACGTTTAGAAAAAGTAGAGCGCATTAATCACCGCTCTATTCCGCCTGCTTTTTCGCGTATTGACGGCTCATAGCGTTAGGCAACAGTGCCTTCTGCGAAGGATAATGGAGCCAAAGTAGAGCACTCTAACTATCGCTCTACTTGACCATCCTAGCAATTACCGATCCTGGCGACTTACCTAGCGAAAGATCGAATGATCTAGAGCAGGCATGGCCAACTCAGTCAGCTTCACTCTAGTTTTCTCCCTACTTCGTGCAATAGCCACATAGCACAGCAATCCGTGAGGCTGTGACGTCACGTACCATAGACGTAGTGAAAATAATGGGGAATGGGTGCAGTTGGGGTTCCATGCAAATAAATATAATTGTAAATTTGTTTGAAATATTTTAATACCTATATTATATTATGGAAAAACATTATACACAACGAAATATTTATATAATCATCCTTTTTATCCAAAAATATAAAATATACAAAATATATACATATATACATAATATATAAAATATACAAATATATAAATAAATACATAAAGAATAGTAAACGTATGCAAAATCTGAAATATATACAATATAATATATATAGAAAATTGTTAACGGTGAATAATATACAGGGTGTTTCATAACTTATGCCACACCCGGAAACCCCGAATAGAGCAGAATATTCTAAGTAAAACTGTTTTTGTCCCAATCTCGTACGTTAAAAATTCGCATAGTTGTAATTGTTCAAAGTGGGATAAATCAGACGGTAGCGTTGCGATGTTTCAGGCGCTCGAATTGGCTTCGACCGGTATCACTCGCTGCAATTCAAATCAGGAGTCACCTTGTTACTGAATGTAGCCGCAATTGTAAAACATCGAAAAAATTCAAATTATTAAAAATTACATAACGAAAAATTACAAAAACAAATTACATAAAGAATAATTGACCACAAAGATAAGAGACAGGAACGTTAAATTTGGGAAATAAAAATACTTCTTCTTTTAAGTTTTATACTTGTTTTCTTTTTCTTTTTAATGATATTTGTATTAATAAATTCTATAAATGCTCAAAATGTCCCCCCCTTGCCGTGACACATGCTTCGAGGCGACGTAATAAGTCTCCTTGGCACCGTATGAGCATTTCCGGGGTCACCGACGTAAATGCGATAAGCAGACGGGCAATCATATCGTCCGCTGTAGCTGGAGATGTCCGGCCGTATACCTGTTCTTTTAAATATCCCCAGAGGAAGAAATGCAAAGGTGTTAGGTCCGGTGACCTCGGAGGCCAACGGATTTCACCGCCTCTTCCGATCCAACTATGAGAGAACATACGTTCTAAGTACTCTCGTATACGCCGTTACGAATGTGCGGGCGCTCCATCATGCTGGTACCATATTCTTTGTCGGAGATTTAGAGGCAAATTTTCGAGCAAATCTGGGAGGACCTCTTCCAGAAACTCCTCGTATCTGTTTCCATTAAGGACTGGCGGAAACTGACAAGGCCCAATCTAATAACAATACACGTAACAATGAATTTATACAATTCTTAGTTGAATAAGTGAATAATAGTAGTTTCTAATTGTTAAAATTAGTATTGCAGATTTACCAGCTCGGTTCCGATGATTCCGGCCCACACATTTATACTCCACCGCACTTGTCGCCCCCGTGTTCGTGTGGCGTGTGGATTTTGTTGCGCCCATACGTGTTCGTTGCGATGGTTCCAAATTCCCTCTTGATTGAAACTGGACTCATCCGTAAATAATATCTGTTCCATAAAATGGGGATCAGCTCCGTGTCGCGCGAGTAGCTCTTGGCAAAATTGAAGACGGAGTTCTGCATCGCCTGGGTGCAGCTCCTGGACGGGTGTTTTGTGAAAAGGATACTGCCCATTGCCCACAAGAATCCGGTGGACAGAAGTGTGGGGTATGTTTAAATGTCGACCAACTTTTCGCGTACTCGTTTCCGGATTTCCCTCAAATAGTCGCAATACCGCGTTTTCATTTTCCGGTGGCCGTCGAGACCGTGGGCGTCCGCCATCACGTCCACGTGCAGGTAAAACAATCCCGTTTTCTCGCGACCGCTGAACTGCCCGTAAGATCACTTTTACGTCTGGATGACGGACATGCGGGTACCGATCTTTATAACTTCGGACGGCGGCGGATGCATTTTCGTAGCACTCCCAATAACACCGTATCATTTCTGAATATTCGAAGACGGTGTAATTTGATGCCATTGTAAACAATTTGATGAAATAAAATAAATGAGTATCGTATTATTTAAATGTCACTTAAATAGTATGACGACCGACTCTTCCAATAATACGATATTCATTTATTTTATTTTATTTCATTGTTTACAGTAACAGCAAATTGCAAGGCTAATTATTAAAAAATGATACGGTGTTGATTAAATTACTACGACTATTTGATGAAAATCCGGAAACGAGTATGCGAAGGCTTGGTGGACTTTTAAACATACCCTACCCTTGTGTTTACCGTATTCTCGTGACGAATGGGCATTATTCTTTTACCAAAACACCCGTCCAGGAGCTGCATCCAGACGATGCAGAAATCCGTCCTCAATTTCGTAAGGTGCTACTCGCGCGACATGGCGCTGATCTCTATTTCATGGAATAGATATTGTTTACGGATGAGTCCAGTTTTAATCCAAAGGGAACTTGGAACGATCGCAACGAACACGTATGGGCGCAACAAAATCCACACGCCACACCAACACGGGGGCGACAAGTGCGGTGGGTGGGGGTAAATGTGTGGGCGGGAATCATTGGAACCGAGCTGGTAAATCTGCAATACCAATTTTAACAATTAGAAACTACTATTATTCACTTATTCAACTAAGAATTGTATAAATTCATTGTTACGTGTATTGTTATTAGATTGGGCCTTGTCAGTTTCCGCTAATCCTTAATGGAAACTGATACCAGAAGTTTCTGGAAGTGGTCCTTCCAGATTTGCTGGAAAATTTGCCTTTGAATTTCCGGCAAAGAAAATGGTACCATCATGATGGAGCGTTCGCACATGCGTCACGGCTTATACGAGAGTGCCTAGAACGTATGTTCCCTCATAGATGGATCGGAAGAGACGGTGATCCGTTGGCTTCCGAGGTCACCGGACCGAACACCTCTAGATTTCTTCCTCTGGGGACATTTAAAAGAACAGGTATACGGCCGGACATCTCCAGCTACAGCGGACGATATGCTTGCCCGTCTACTTTTCGCATTTACGTCAGTGACCCCGGAAATGCTCATGCGGTGCCAAGGAGACTTATTACGTCGCCTCGAAGCATGTGTCGCGGCAAGGGGGGACATTTTGAGCATTTGTAGAATTTATCAATACAAATGTCAATAAAAATTATAAAAGAAAACAAGTATAAAACTTAAAAGAAAAAGTATTCTTATTTCCCAAAGTTAACGTTCCTGTCTCTTATCTTTGTGGTCAATTATTCTTTATGTAATTTGTTTTTGTAATTTTTCTTGATGTAACTTTTTAATAATTTGAATTTTTTTCGATGTTTTACAATTGCGGCTACATTCAGTAACAAGGTGACTCCTGATTTGAATTGCAGCGAGTGATACCGGTCGAAGCCAATTCGAGCGCCTGAAACATCGCAACGCTACCGTCTGATTTTTCCTACTTTGAACAATTACAACTATGCGAATTTTTAACGTACGAAATTGGGACAAAAACAGTTTTACTTAGAATATTCTGCTCTACTCGGGGTTTCCGGGTGTGGCATAGTTATGAAACACCCTGTATATAAAATAACTTTACAAGAATTATAATTCAAATCTTATGAGTCAAGTTTTCTGAAGTGGGCCACCAAAAATCAGCATATCGAATTTTCTAATTTTTTTTGGTGATAATTATTTATACATATGTTAAATGTAATCTCCTAAAATTTTTTAAAAAAATTTTTATTTTTACAAAAGGTATAAACAAATTAGTTTTTAGGCTACTTTTTTTATAAATTGCGATTATTTAGCGAGTTTTGAATAAAACTTTACCAAAATTTAATGGTAAGTACAACATTAGCACAGGAATATAATAGTGTAATCGAGCGATTAAAAAAATTTAATTTATTTATAAAAAATTAATTTTGCAATAAACAATTTGAGGAGGTGCTGCAGGCGAGTCGCGCGCGCGTTTTGTCTACTGCATAGTAGACAAAAGCTCGCCAGCGAGGCGCGAGCGCGCGCGACGCGCCTGCAGTGCCTCCGCGACAATGTTCAAAAATTCATAACTTTGTTTTTTATGAATATTACCAAAATTTTTTTGCAGATATCAGTAGCCTAATGTTAAAGCTTTTAAATTAAAAAAAAATATTGTTTTATCTCATCCAGAAGTTGGTTAAATATCAAATTGTTTATTGCAAAATTAATTTTTTATAAATAAATTAAATTTTTTTAATCGCTCGATTACACTATTATATTCCTGTGCTAATGTTGTACTTACCATTAAATTTTGGTAAAGTTTTATTCAAAACTCGCTGAATAATCGCAATTTATAAAAAAAGTAGCCTAAAAACTAATTTGTTTATAACTTTTGTAAAAATAAAAATTTTTTTAAAAAATTTTAGGAGATTACATTTAACACATATATAAATAATTATCGCCAAAAAAAAATAGAAAATTCGATATGCTGATTTTTGGTGGCCCACTTCAGAAAACTTGACTCTATATAATACGATAATATTTATATTTTATTTACGATTCTTATGAGATAGTTTCTTCATAACTATTTTACTAATATTGGGTTCGACGCTTTTAGCTGACTGTAAGAGTAACAAATACTTTAAATTTCCATCTATTAGGCGGCATTTATGGCTTGATTTTGCACGTTTCATGCGTGAAAATAGGGATTCGCACCGGTACGTGGAACCAAACATAGCTAATATTTTCCCAGCATACTTGTGTAACTCAGGATACTTAGCTTTTGGAAAATTTTCATAGAAACGTATTATATTGTTCTCTTGAAATTTACGAATTAGCGTTTCATCATACCGTATATTGGTTAACTCATCTTTTAAATCCTCATTACTTGTCAATAAACTTAAATCTACTGAAAATGGGTTCTGAATAATGTCGATCTCTAATTTTAATTTTTTAATATCTTCGAATCTGGAGGTAAATTCCTTTTCTAATTCTGCGAAAATCTTTCTACAATATTCGTAGTTTATATTTTCCGAAATTTGTGGTAAAATCGACTTAAACTTTGGGAAACTCTGTACATTTTTTGTGGACAGTTCCTGTGACCAAACGCTTAATTTGTTTCTAAATAATTTTATATTATTGTACAAATGAATAATAGTTTTTTCGTTGCCTTGCAATAACATATTTAAGCAATTTAAATGGTCAACTATGTCCGAAATGAAAGCTAATTTCTGTATCCAATTTGCATCTTATAACTCAGGAACAGAAAAATTTGTTGCATCCATTTCGAGGAATAATTGTATCTCCTCCCGCAATTTAAAAAATCTATCCAATAACTTGGCCCGGCTTAGCCAACGTACATCGGTATGCAGGGGCAATTCCGCAAACGGCATATTTAAACTTTTTAAAAATGTTTGAAACCGCCGCCTTCTTAAAGAATTCATTTTTATATGATTCGTTACTCTTACAGCCACTGCGATAACATCTTGTACATTTATTTCTTTTGCACACAAATGCTCTTGATGTATGCCGCAGTGAATTTTTATAATATCTGGACTTAATCCTAAGCCTATAAGTTTAGTTTGGAGGCGGCCGATAAATCCACTATATTTGCCGACCATTGACGGCGCACCATCCGTGGTCACTCCAATTAATTTGGACCAATCAAGACCACTAGAGTCTATTGTGGTCTCAATAGCAGAAAAAATGTCGTTACCCGTTGCCGTATCGTGTAAAGCACAAAAATCCAAAAATTCTTCTGTTATTACTAATTTCGCATTCACGCCTCTGATGAAAATGGCCAGCTGTGCAATCCCTTGCACATCCGTGGATTCATCCAAAGCAATGGAAAAGCAAATTAAACTTTTACATTTTTCAAATATCATCTCTTGAACATTTTGGCCCATCTCCTGAATTCGTCGCGTTATCGATTGTCTTGAGAGCCGAATATTATGCAACATTTCCGCCTCGTTTGGGGACATTCCTTTTGGTATAATCGAGAATATCTTTTTTATAAATTCTCCATCCGAAAAGGAGCGACCACTTTTGGCAATTTCCAGCGCAATTAAATAGCTGTTTGTCAGCGCTCTTTCCTGCAACCAGTAATAAAATTATTTGATAAATAATGTGTATTCAAAGGCGGTTTGCAACATGATCTAAAAGCTAATTTCACTGTGATTTGAATGCTAGAACACAAACACCTACTCCTGTCGGTAAAAGAGCCGACAAGATGGCGGTACACAGATCGTGACAGTCCATAAATCTCATCAAAACGCAATAAATATCACCTTTCCAAAATAAAAAATACATTCAGAACAACGTGCCACGCTTGGAAAATCGAATGACACTATATTTTCGTTAAAAAAAATATCGGGAAATGGACAAAAACTCTGTCGATCACAAAACCCTAGCAAAAAGTTTAACGATCGGATAGACTTTTTGCCCATTTCCCGAAATTTTTTAAACAAAAATAAGGTTTCATTCGATTTTCCAAGCGTGGCCGGTGTTCTGAATGTGTTTTTTAATTTGAAAAGGTGACATTTTCTGTTTTTATGAGACTTATGGACTGCCACGGTCTGTGTACTACTATCTTTTGTCGGTCTATTGTCGGTCCCCGAGGACTATTCGATTGAATGTCAAATCATAAGTTTTATAACATTTTTCTCGACGATTGCGAATTTCCGGAAATGTAAAAACTGCGGTGGTGAAGTGAAATTTCAAACGAGTGCAACGCGTAGACTAGGTTTTAAAATTGTGTGACAACTGAGACGTTTACGAAATTCCATCCTGCTCGTACGTTGGCAACACGTATGAAAAAAACAGGTTGATATTTGTAATGAGGTTTCTTGGCTGCGGATCGGCGCGTTTTCGATAATTCTTTCTAAAAAAGCTGTTGCCGAAGAAAAGAAAGAAGTCAGTGAAAAAAGCGATGTACGTGACGGAAGAAGACGAAAAGCGCGTGGACACGGCTGAGCGCCGCGCTCAATCTAACACTCGTGAAGCAAGATTATCGCGAAGACATCACTAAATTGGAATTTTAGAGGCAGCTACGTCTGCAGAAGGATTGTTGTATGTGCCGAGCATCGATGACTCAATTTAGAGGTAATAAATTTTACTTTATCTATGTATATATCAGACTTCAAACTTTAACCCTTTTCGGCCCAAGTAAACTGATTTCTGGCATTGACTTTCATGGTTCACTACATTTTCAACAAGTAATAATCAGCTATTCAAATGCTCATATCTTATGATTTCGAGGTCGCTCTGTCGATTGCCGCTTAGAAATTTCGAAAAAAGTGAGATTTAACCCTTATGTTTCAAAGAGATTAAAAAAAATACTGATTTTTCATTCTTTTTATCTATACTTTTCGACGGAGAAGCAATTTTTTATCGCTATAAAACTTATCAGAAAAGTGAACCTAATACCAAAGGAATAAAATCCAGCCTCGAAAAAAATTTGTTTTCAACATGGCGGTTTCAAAATTGCTGCAGAGAGAATGAATGTTTTGGATGTATGAAGTGTATTGTTAATAAGCTCTTTTTTCATGCTGCTAATATTAAAAAGATTTTGGAAGCATGATAAAATATTTTGATATTCGATAAAAAACAACGAATTTGGCTTCAAACATCCGCTGTTATGAATTTTGCAATATTGATATGGGAATAGTGATTAGTGACCCGGAAAACACCCTAAAATGATATTTTGATACCGGAAATATAAAAAAGAACTTGTTAATAACACAAATCAAAATTTATTCTTTCTGCAGCCATTTTGAAACTGCCATGTTAAAAAAAATTTTTTTCAAAACTGGATTTTATTCATTGGGTATCGAGATCACTTTTTCGATAGGTTTTATAGTGATAGAAAATTGCTTCTCCGTCGAAAAATATAGATAAACAGATAAAAAAAGAATGAAAAATCGGTATTTTTTTAAATTTCTTTGAAAAATAGAGGTTAAATCTCATTTTTTTCGAAATTTCTTAGCGGCAATCGACAGAGCGACCTCGGAAACATAAGATATGACCACTTGAATAGCTAATTATTACTTTTTGAAAATGTAGTGAACAATTAAAGTCAACTCCAGAAATCAGTTCACTTGGGCCAAAAAGGGTTAAACGTGTTTTTCTCGAAACGGCTGTTTCAAAATCGGTGACCACGATATCTCAAAACGAGTGAACCGATTTTCTTGAAATTTTGCATACTTTTTTTCTTACATCAAAAGGCAGTCCTTAATCGAAGTATATTTTTTGGATGCATACTTTTTTTTATATGAAGAAAAATGAAGTGATTTTTTCACCGAAATTTGGACTTTCACTTAAAATCGCCGACATAATTTAATTTTTTAAAAAATTAATATTTTTTTAAATCCTTCGATTGAGTAGTAGATAATACGATGCAAAAACATAATCTATTTGATTTTTTTATTTCAGATGATTGGTGTGGAAGTTGCAGTGGTCACCGCAGAAAGTCTTTTTTGAAGCGGTCGGAGAAGTAAAATTATGCAACATAGTTAAAGATATACCCTTTACTATGAAAAAAAAACAGTTCGAAACCTGCAATCGCTTTTCCAAAAAAACTTCACAAAAACACGCCTTTTTTCGGCCGCCAACTAGATGTAACCCCTTAAACACGTAACGACTGTAAAAAAATGATCAAAATTCACAATATAAATTGAAAGAACTTACGGTATTTCTGCTTTCGGCAGTTTTAGATCCTCTTTTTAAATCCAGGATCTTTTCTTGTCGTTCATCGGCGGTCAGTGCTCCGTATTCCTTCTCATGTAATTTGGCGAAATGCCTCTTCAAAATAGTCACTTTCAAGTCTTTTAATTCTTTGCCACAAATAATGCATATTGCACATTTGTAGCCTTCCTCAAAAAACAATTCTTGCCACGCAGGCTTGAACGAACGCGATTTCTTCGGGCGCGCACCGGAGGTGCTACTATTCGTAGTATCACTCTCGAAACTTGACATTGTGACCCGTGTTCACTTTGAAAATTTCTCAACAAATGACTTGAAGAAAAAAATGCACAAGGAAAATGCGGGAGTATTTATAGAGAAGCTTGAAAAAACCCCTATTCCTACAGTTTTCTGCACTTGGGATTAAAATTTTTTATTACTTACCTGGCATTACTTTATGACACTTACCTGGTCTATGTATCGCAGACAACCCTTGCATTCAGTAGTCGTAAAAAAGTGAATTTTGTACTTAAAAATCGATTCTTTGCAGACGAGTGTCGGCAAATAGCCGCCCAAGCCTTTTTACCGTTAAGGACGAGTGCCGCCATATAGTCGCCCAACTTTGTTCACAGCTTCAAGGCGTATTATTAATAAATCAAGTTTTAAGTTTTAGAATGCAAATATTCAACGTGTATGTTTTCTTTACTGTATGCTCCCACACCTCTCGTTCACAGCGACGGACATTCTTTACAAAAATATTTTAGGAATGAAGAGCAAAGTAATTAATAGACTGTGATCGTAAATATATGTGCAAATGTACATCTATTTTTGTTCATGAGAATGTCAGTTAATTCAGTTAATAAACATAAAAGCTGGTACTTTCAGTGATAAGGAAGCACATTTCAATGTTTTATCTATGAGTGTTCCACAAAAGATCATACATTGAATATTTTATATATATTAATACTATGACGTGGCATTTTGCCACTTCTTCAGGTGGGGAGACTCTCTACTTTTTTTTAGCCATCTAATTGTGTTTTTGATATCATGTATGACTTTTTGAGCGGTCATGGCTAATTCTAGGGATCTCCCTGAGAGGAACCCTTAATACTTACTTGAGCACCAAATCTTTGTGATTTTTTGCGTTTTTTGAATTATATTTTTTTGCATTTAATAAACAAAATACCCTAAGTATATTTATAGTTTTTTGTGTTGTTGTTGTGTTTTTTGTTTTCAGGATATTTTCTGTGTTCTTTCGTCGGGGTCCCCAAAAAGGTCCCTGACTGGCGCCCGAAACCCCCTTTGGGCTCTTTTGAATCAGGGTGCCAACTCCTACACGACCCTTACTACCCTTACGGAAAGGGACAAAGGGGCAAGATTTGCGAGTCCCACCGTTTCCGCCGAAGCAGGGAAAACGGAGGGAGCGGCGGTCACAATACACAATACATTTCATTTACAAAATACATATTTATAAATACCTTCATAAATGCAACAAACACATTAAAGTTCATTCATTGGACAAAAAATCACATGAAAATCAAATTAGCGGTCGAAAATGGCAAACTTGAATGTTTCTTATACGTATTTATAAATATCTAAATACATATTTAAATAAAAATTATTAAAAATTACGAATAAATACACTAGAATGGTAGTTATTCGTATGTACTATGTACAATAAGGAATGGGGCCCAGAAAGCCCTCGCATTATTTAGGGATGATACGCGCTTGTATCACACATACTATTAACCGTTTGAAGTGCATGCCCCACCAATACTCCCACACAAGGTCGTGTCGCTTGCGCGACACTTTTAGCCATGCCTGATCTAGAGCTAGGTCGGTGGCGTTATCGGTCAAGTCGCTGATGTGACCTCCCCTGGAGGGATCGAGGACCGTTGCAATGGAGCAGATCCTCACTTACGATCCTGTGGCGAAGAACTAATGTTCTATTTTCGATTTTTCCCCCAAGCGATTTTCCTCAATTTCTTTTTTTTCACTTATTTCGGTTGTTTGAGAATCTTGCGTTGGTGAGTGGAGGTTTCCTCTCTTAGTGGTTATTGTTTTTTATGCATAATTTTCTTTTTTTGTTCGTCGCGAGTGAGAGAGAGAGTTTTTTTTGGGTTTTATTTATTTCTTTGAATCATTATTATTATTATTAAAGACGGTTTCTTTTTTTCCCCCTCTAGTGTGATTTTTTTCCTTTCTCTCTAGCGCCCGATTTCTTTTTGTTATCGTGTTGTGTTGTCTTCTTCTTTTTGGTTGCGATTTTCAGGAAAAGTTGGACGGACGCTCCCCTCTACCGTGAGCGAGGGCTTTGAGTAGGTTTTTTTCTTTTTGTTTTGAATTGAGTCATTTTGTCGGTTTTGAAGAAAACTGACTGGCGCCCAAATTAGAGTTGTATTTTTTTTTTCATTATTTTTTTAGCACTGTGACGTGGTGATTTCACCAGTCACATTTGTAGGCTATATTTACAATAAAACTAACGTTCGATAAAGAATTTTCAGAAGGCTGGCCCAGGGACCTCTCCAGAACGCAAGGGAAGTATCAAAGAAGAAAAACTTATGTAAATTATACCGACTCACGAATCCTAAAGATATTCCGACACCTACTATACCGATCCCGTAACCACGAGATAGCGCTCTATCAAAAGTCTACTCTTTCCCGATACCAATCTACTACAAGGGGACAAAGCCCGGCGAGGAATCGCCAATCAGAGGACTCCGACCTATATCGATTAAGGATCCACGAAAGGGGCATGCAGGTGCCACCTGTCGGGATGGAACGGGACTCAGAAGATGACAAACATAACAGCCTATTACGACCCCGATCCACTACGCAGGCGTGGGAGAGTACGCCGGACGAGAGCCTCACGACAGACCCGAAGATATAAGAGAGTCAGAGTTCCTTCGGCTGCCGAATCATTCGTGCGAGATTATCAGTGCCACGGGCCATTTAGAGAAATAAAAGAATTGAGACGGACCGCTGAAAGAAAGACCGGGAAGAGACGGGAGAGAGAGAGATATAATTAGACACGGAGGTGAGCCTAGCTTGTGTCCTTTTCTTTCCCTCGGGATTCTCCCCTACAGGTCCCACCTTTGTAAGCCCCTTTTCTTTCTTTTTTCTGTTGATTTGTGAGGACCTGTTACAGTCCCTTTAGGGACTATTTTAGAGACCGAGCTTTTGGATCGTGAGTCGGTCCCGACGTTGGTCGGGTCGCGAATTCTGTAATCTCGCGCGTTTTGTTACGATATTAGATTAAGATTTGTTGCCGATTGTTTAGTTAAAGTAAGATTGTTATTTTGAGTTTGGATATTAGCCTTGATCGAATTTATAGTTATTTTCTTTTCTTCTTGTTTGTGTGAAGTTCACGGTCGCGGCTTACGAGCGAATTGTACCACCTCCTTGAGGTAGGGCAGATTTGAATCCCGCAAATAGAATATTGTTATTTTATTTTTAGATTGGTGTCCCCCCGATTTATTTATAGCCCTCCCGCGTTGCCAATTGCTGACCTCCCCCGAGGTTCCCGTGCTCTCCATTGAGCCACCCGAAACCTTTTTCCTGGGTTGTAGGCTACCTACAACTGGCGCTCATAGTTTTTTTTTCTCTCAGTTTGTTCGAACAAAAACCAGGAGGAAGGTTCGGGAAGCCCGCAATGTGCCCGGAAGGTCCCGCGTCTGAGAGAGAGAGACGCCTGGACCTTTCGTCACAGCACAAAATACGAGTTTTACAACGATATTCTTATCGTTGAAAAATTCTACAGAGACCGTTGCTTACTGCAAGGAACGTCTTTCAGATTATTCCTTCATCTGAATGTAACATGGCTCCTCTCACTGAACGAGAACGAATAATTATTCTTATGATGAAAGGATACGGTGACAGGACAAGATGTAATGAAGATGTACGGATCTTATTCAACGATACTTTTAGGGTAGCAATGGAACCGACATCCAAGTCGACAGTACAAAGGACAATTACGAGTTTCAATTTAAGTGGGGGTACACAAGATTTTTAATGATCGGGTCGTCCAGTTACAACACTACTGAAGAAAAATAATTTTTGGAAAAAAAATATAACCGACTTCGAAAAATTGCACTAAAAATATGAAATAATTTCTAGTTAATTTATATGAATATTCACCAGCTGTAGATATAATTGCTTAAAAGTATGACAAAATGCAGTGAAAAGTATGAAATAATTTCTAATTCCTTTATATTAAATTATATTAAATAACCTTTTCGGAGGTGGCGCAAAATTAAAAATAATAATACCGAAGTCGGTTAAATAGTCGGATAAATAATATACCGAAGTCGGTTATATTTTTTTTCCAAAAATTATTTTATTTCACACTTTTTAGTGGAAATCTATGAGCAATACGTTTCGTGCAGTAACAATAATTATGAGCAATATATAGTTGCAAATGGGATTATCAGGAATACAGGGTGGCCATAAAGTAAGTATCACTTTCAAAATTCGATATCTCAAACACCATAAGAGAAAACCCTATAATCATGTATATCATTTTATTCAGGATAAAATGGGATTTCTTCCTAAATTTTTTCCGATTTTTTGGTGCATTTTGAAAAATCACTTGATATGACCTTTTTCCTGATTCTACTCGATTTATCGCAAGTATGAACATTTTTGGTCAAGATGACATTTAAATTAGATTATGATAAGATAATCTGAAGAAAATGCAACGCCTTATGATGATCTTGATACAATAATTGTCAATTTCAATTGATTTTTGATCACAAAAACATTAAATTATGCGCTAACGTTATGAATAAATTTAAAGGTTAGCGATGAAGAACGGCTTTGCTTGGTTCGATTCATCAACTCAAATCTGACTAATTTGGAAGTTGTAGCGTAGATTTTTTGAGTGCAAAACTTAAGCTCTATCACGACGATAAGGTGGAAGCCCGTCGATGGAGGTTTTTTTTTTCGTTATTGTTTTTTCTTTCTATTGTTTTTTTACATTTTTGCTTCTCATTTTTTATTACTTTTTTTTTGCTGAAATTTGCTTTTAATTTAGTCCTAATTATGCAACATTTTTTCAGTGCGCCTCCCTTCATTTTCCGCATTAGTTAGATTTGAGTTGATGAATCGAACCAAGTGAAGCCCTTCTTCATCGTTAACCTAAACATTTATTCATAACGTTATCGCATAATTTAATGTTTTTTCTGATAAAAAATCAATTGAAATTGACAATTATTGTATCAAGTACATCGTGAGGCATTGCGTTTTCTTCAGATTATGTTATCATAATCGAATTTGAATGTCACCTTGGCCAAAAACATTCATACTTGTGATAAATCGAGTAGAATCAGGAAAAAGGTCATATTTAAGTGATTTTTGAAAATGCACCAAAAAATCTGAAAAAAATTTAGGAAGAAATCCCATTTTACCCTGAATAAAATGATATATATGATTATAGGGTTTTCTCTTACGGTGTCTGAGATATCGAATTTTGAAAGTGATACTTACTTTATGGCCACCCTGTATGTGCAACTAAATTTGGAAGGATTTCATCGCGTTTAGTAAATTTCTTGTCGTACTACACCACAGAAAAAAGTGAGCATAAACTTGTTCAAATTCGAACATTAAGAAAATATCTACTGCTAAATGTGAAAGGGTTCATTGCGATCGAATAATTCCTTGTCGAGTTACATCACAGAATAGGAATATTGTAGTAACAATTGTTATAAGCATATAATACAGAATAATAAAGATAAAAAGTCGGTTAAAAAGTTCATAAATTTTTTCCAAATAAGAAAATCATGAAATCAGCTGTCATCAAATGCGGAAGGTTCTAAGAAATATTAAGAAATTCATTAAATTTTCCAAATGGGAACATCGCGAAATCAGCCATCATTAAATCTGGAAAGTTCCATCTCAATCGGCTAATTCGTTGCCGAGTTACATAAAAAATAGGAATTTTGGAGTAACAATTACTATAAATATTAAGAAATTCATAAATTTTTCCGAATGGGAACATCATGAAATCAGCCGTCATTAAATGTGGAAAGTTTCATCTCAATCGGCTAATTCGTTGCCGAGTTACATCATATACTAGGAATTTTGCAAAAACAATAGTTATAAACATTAACAAAATTTATAAATTTTTGAAAATGTAATCATCGCGAAAACCTGCCCCGCAGCAAAATGTAAGGGGTTTCATCGATTTCATCGATTTGAAGCCGAACATACGTGAAAAAAATAGTATTATTTTTTTGCGATAAAATTGCATAAAGTGGTAAAAAATGAACCAAGGTCAAATGTTTTTTTTTATGCGACCAAGTGGCAGTGATACTCTACAAGATGCAAGAAGTTTCAATCCGATTGGTCTATCCGTCTCGGAGTAATAAGCACTATAAAATACAAATTTTCGATTTTTTGCAAAAAAACGGATAAAAAAATAACAAATCGCAAAATGTCTTTATAACGGGACTACCGCAGAGACATGCTCTACAAGATGCAAGAGGTTTCATCTCGATTGGTCCAGCCATCTCGGAGTAATCGGGGAACATACATCCAAGAACAAAAAATATACATGTCGAATTGAGTAACCTCCTTCTTTTTCGGTTAAAAAACAGCTAGATGTTGCTCTTTCAATCAATCAAGTTGCCTCAGTACAGTTAGGAAATTGCATCAACAACATGATATTAGTATCTGATCAGTGCATAATATTTTGACAAAAGAGTTGAAGTTCCATCCATACAAAGTAAAACACGTACACGAATTTCTTCAAGAATTATCCAGATAGACGCCTAGAGTTTTGTGACTTGGTGATGACCCGAATAACTGCTGATGAATATTTTTTTAATAGAATTGTATTTTCAGACGAACCTACCTTTCTGTTTAATGGCAATGTCAATAGACATAACTTTAGGTACTGGAGTGATATAAACCCAAGGTGGATGTCGGATACTCGCAGTACTCAATACCCTCAGAAACTGAATGTCTGGGCTGGTATTATAAACAACAATATTGTTGGGCCCTTCTTTATTGGAAGAAATCTTACTGCGGTTAAGTATGAAGACATGCTCCGAAATGAAATCATCCCAGCAATTCACGCAATTCTAGGCAATTATTTTGATCAAACGTTGTTCCAGCAAGACGGTGCACCATCTCATTACGGGCGTGGTTTACGTGCTTATTTGAATGGAGTGTTTCCAGGAAGGTGGATAGGAAGAAGAGGTGCAATAGAATGGCCAGCCAGATCTCCTGACCTTACTTCGCTTGATTATTTTTGGTGGGATTACCTTAAAGATAAGGTATATTAAACGAAACCAGCGAACCTCGATGAACTCCAGCAGAAAATAAGGGATGAAACTGTTACTATTGATGAAGGCATAATTCGTCAAGCTGTAGCAGAATTTTACTACCGCATAGCACATTACTAAGCAGTTGACGGTGGAAACTTTGGGCATTTGCTAAAATAAAAAAAATTTATTGATATTCGACTGAAATGATTCAACATTGCCTTCAACTGATGATATTCACTCTGCCTTGCCTTAGCTGGCTGGCTATCACTCTACCTCGCTTTAACTGGATGGAATAGACCCTTACCTCGCCTTCACTGGTTGGGAATCATACCACCTTGCCTTAACTGAAAAGCGTCTCAATCGTGAGAGGCAAGGCGACTCACATTCAAAAAGCACACCATTCGTGAGAGGCAAGGGAACTCACGTTCAAAAAGCACTCCATTTGTGAAAGGCAAGGGGACTCACGTTCAAAAAGCACCCCAGTGGGATGAGAACCCTATCACGTCCATGTCGTTCATCCCGGGTAACGCTAAAGAGGGATTGATTTTTAGATGCATCACTACTTATAGGGACGGTTTTTGATGTTTCATTACTGTTAGGAGTAGTTTGCAATTAGGACCTTTTTGCTACAAATTCGCCTCAAAGTTATGCTCATTTCTTACATTGTATGCAATTTTCACAGTTTTTGACTGGGTGTAGAATTTTTGAAAAAAATGCGACCGTCATAGTGGATGCGCTATTTTTAATTCTTAAAAGCGGACTTCAGATTCGTTATCAACGACCCCAAAAACACTTAGGTACCTGACTTTACAACAATCCTAAAAATAATTCGTAAAATAGTCGAAACTATCCCCAATATCGATAGGGGTGATTTCTACCCTTCAAACGGCAATCGAGCCGATATACAAAAATACGTGTACAATATTTTTCCATGTACTATTACACTTGTATGCCAATTTTCAGGAAAATCGCCGTACGACACTTTCCTAGTGTTACTTGTCAGTTTCTTTACGCTACTTTACCTTAATTGGCTGGTATGAATTCAAGCCTATTTCTATCGAATGCTTTAAATAAATTATTCCTCAATATGACCTTGAAGATCAGGATATTACCATAGGACAGCCAGGGCAATTTCCTACAACGTTTTGCTGAAACATTTTTTTTAGCAACGCCTGCTTTTCATGATATCCAACCGGTCACTGTTTGACCTTGACTTGACCTTTCGAGGTAAAATTTTTGGAGTGGTCAAAATCGTATCTAGACAAAATTTTACGCCTTTTTCATTTCCAATGTCAAACGCAGGGTTTGCCAATTAAAAAAATGGTTTTAACCTTGAAATGACCTTGAAGGTCAAGGTGTTGGTCACGAACGAGGTTGCCGTTTTTCGAATGACGCCTACTTTTCAAGATATCCAGCTGGTCACTGCTCGACCTTGACTTGACCTTCCGAGGTCAAACTTCTCCAATGGTGAAGATCGTATCTGGACGTAAAATTGTCCGCCCTTCTCATTTCCGGTGTTAAAATTGGGGATTGCCGTTTAAAAAAGTTGACTTGACCTTGGATAGCCAGGGAAATTTCCTACAACTTTTGCCTCAACCATTTTTTTGAGTAACGCCTACGTTTCAATTTATTCAACCAATCTGAGACTTGTTGAAGACCCTGTAATATGTAGTAAATACATAATAAACAAATTTTCAGCACAAAACTCTTGTACTGGTATTATTATCATGACAACATATGCGACGTGCTGACTCGCCGCGTTCTACAACTATGCGGTCTGACCACTTTCTTACTCTTTTTGTACTATCAAGAAGTTTAGTGCCAATTTTCAAATATTAGAAAGTATTTGTAGTGCATGTAATAGTTGAACATACTTCAAAGCGCGCCGCTGCCAGGTGTCCAACTACCTGACTTTGCGACCCGTGTACTTGTACACTACCTGGCGTTGATGGTGTCAGAGGAGCTGCGAGTTGATACCCATTATGATGACGTACACAGTTGAGTGTCGCATAGTATGGTAATTGAGATTTGCCTCTGTAGGAAATGAAATATTTTTTTTTCGTTAAACATTTTAAATTCTTTATATTACAAAATTGATAGAATAAAAAAGAATATTAAATATAACTGTTTGAGTTGAGAGTTCGTTGAGGTGGATTAACACCTCGGTTGCTGATCGCCCTGTATTATGTTGAAATTCAGGAGTGTGCACACACACCAATAAATACACAAACAGTTAATTTGAGTAAAATACCTTTATTACTCACGTCACTTTAATGTATACATTCTATACATATGTTAAATATTCTGTTGGAGCAGCAAAATAAGATTAGAGAAGCTAACTCACGTGTTCGAGAAACTAAAGCACGTATTATTGGATTAGTGAACAATTCACGCTTGATAATATTTATCTTAGTCACGAGTGTCAGTAAGAGTCGATTGTGATTATATTAATCCATCGACTCGTTACAGCATCAACACTGTACACAATTAGAGAGTCACCATAACCGAATAACGGTTGAGCGAGCAAAGTAAAGAGAAAAGATGACCGATCAACGGTCGAGAGACGAATCGAATCCACTTTGGTCAGAATTCGTCCATCGCCGCGCAGGTATCGAGCGCCGAATCCTAGATCTAAGTGGCAGCAAGGACGTGCTGCCACCAGCCGCGAATTTAGAGTGTCTGATTTCTAAACAATAACATTGTAATAAAAATAAAATAATAATGATAATAACATTATATATTATGTAACGTGACAAACATTGCCACGTTTTAAAGATTAGAGAAGAAGGCCGTCCTTTCGGCTAAAGAAAATATAGATTGTAATAATTCGGCAATATAGGAAGAAAAGTCAGCAAACTCATGAGAAACCAGAAACTTAAGAATAGAAATTAAGTCCCGAAACCCTCGCTTATATCCATATCAAATTTGTGATATGACAAATCCACTTGATATGACAAATCATATGAAGTGGAGAGTACTAGGTACTTTTGTGAACTTTTGGTCCAAAGTAATTCGTAGAGACATAACGGAAAAAACGAACTTGGCTAATGCTATCGGATTTAACAACTTTATTTGGCCGAAGTTTTTCAAAATTCATATGGATATAATGGAAAATTTGAACTTGTCTATTATTATCGGATTTAACTACTTTGTTTGGTTGAAGATTTTCAAAATGTTTATTTTTGGACGTTTCGTGTAAATTTGAAATTTTTTGGGTTTTTTTTGCATCAGATCTGCTTTTTGTAGAGATACTACTTTTTATACATGAACTTCTCGATTTTTTGCACCAGAGGTGTTTTTTGACGGGGATTCCATATCCGCGAGAGAAAGGCACGACGGCACGATGGCACATCCAATCGGACTCCCAGTCTACCGGAAAATATCCTCAAGGATGAGTATTCCCGAGAGGAGCTCCCGAAACTGGTCTACGGGAAAAGATTCATAGAGAAACGCCCATGCGACTCCGGGGATGTCTGAAGTTGTTACCAAGTACATCGCTAGTTTCGAAAGGGACACTTTTCGAAACAGGCAGGATGCAATTAAAAGGGGAAATCTGCTTTATTCACCAAGGAGACCAGTCATTGAACCGAAGGGAGGGAGGCCATCTGTAGAGTTACAAATGACCTACTTATGGATCAGCGCATCGATCCAGGGTAAATACTAGGAGGACCGTCTAGCGGATTTCGGAACAAATAGATAAGCGAATTGGGTTATCTCGAGACAGATCAATTCATTCACTCGCCGACTGTAAGGCCCAAAGGACCTGCCGTGTTTTGGTTGTTTTGGCAACGTGAAGCCATTGGTGTCTAGGTGAGAATCGGTCCTCTCGAGGTCGTAAGTAGGACATTGTTACGTAATTGTTATATATATTAGAAAATGTGCAGCTCAGAGTAGAGCTGATTTTTTCTCCTCGCCAAAGTTTATCCTCAAAAATACGTGCGAGTAGTGAGCCATTGAGTGTGTAGGGAACCCGGCAATTAATATACGACGTATTTTCGGGGATAGCGAGTGAATCATCCGTTTAGTCTATAATTTATTTATTTTGTTTATGTTAAGTTATTGGAATTGATTATTTATTGTTTTGCGAGAAAGAAACGTTTCGAGAAGATTTTTGTTAGTCGTCATTATTATTACTATTTGTGAAGTAGTAACGGATCCGAAATAAACTGTAAGTTTCTTTCTTTTCTTTTATTTCTTTGTCTTTTTTTCTTGATCCGTAAATGTTTAGTGATTCAAGCCCTTCGACCCCACGAATTCTAGCCCCTCCCCGACTGGGAACCGGTGGCAAATATTATAGTTAGAAGTATTTCTTTTTTTTAGTATTAAAATTTTCGTGTGCGTGTCCCCGTTCTGAGGAACCGGCCACGGCCACAATTGATATTGTAGCATTATATTATATTTTAATTGTTGTAACAAATTAATAATTATTAAATTTTTACAAAATTTACTGTTTTCGTTGGCTTGAAATGATTTTTTAATAATTATATCTATTACTAATATTGTAACATATTGCCGCGTAGGGGGAATCTTCCCCACCGGCTTTAAGATATCATTTCTGACTGAAGATGCCAGAAGTCTCGTATAAGACCCTTTCACTTGCACCGAGTGCGATACGCATAATAGCGTTTCTCTTATACCGCTGGTGTCTAGGCAAATCACGCATAGGACGGTCTCCCTCGCGTGCCGAGTCTCTTTCTTCATCCCTAGTAGTAATAGAGCATATGAAAGAAAAAGGTAACACCAAACATTGAAGTTCTTACATTTGCTATTACTACTACCACCACCACACTACTGTGAGTGTTATGCGTTTTCGTCCGACAACAATGTAGTATAGTAGTAATAGAACATAAGAAAGAAGGAAAGAGAAAACACCAAAATATTGAAGATCTCTCTTTATCTCATTTTTTTTAAATTGGTCTTACACCACTTATTATTTCTTTCTTCAAAGTAGTAGTAATAACTAGAATTACTACTATTACTTTTTTTTCTTAAATACGTGGAAAAATAATGCAAATTTGCCTTTAAACCATGAACAGGAGCCCCCTGCGACCGTGAAACAACTTGGTCTCAACCGGTACCCGCTCGTTTGACGGGCTCCGTATCCGGGTCACCTCGAACGATTAAAAAAGCCATCCACTGGCTCAATCGGTCCCCAGAGCATGCCGCTGAGATCGGGGACCGTTTAAACACCCTCTCCCTTAATCTCGGAATGATAACAAAGCAGTCATTCTAGGGTCAAGGGGGAGGTAAACCACCTTCCTAGCCAACTAACACGCCTCGGTACTTCGAGATGTGTAGGGTTACTTATCCCTAAAGGAGTAGCTCTCCTGGTGTTCCTCTTCTTGTCCTTCCATCGTTCTATTCACTCTTCTTCCTCGTCTTTCTCGTGTTTGCCTTCCATTATGGTCACTGAGTTGCGCCCTTTGCTTAGCGTATTATTGATGTATATCCTTCTTGATGTATTCGGCGACCATGCCCCACGTTCTGGTATTGCGGAGCATCGTCGGCACGAGGTTCTCAGGTGTGAGCTGGAACCTAAGGCGACTGTGGAGCTCCGCACACTCTGTGCTGGTGTCGTTGCACTCGAAAAGACTGTGCTCCGCCCCATCTATGTCGATGCCGCACAGCTGGCGCTCCGCCATCTCTTTCCTCCGGTGCTTGGCTAGGTAGTATGACGGCCACTCAGGCTCGTGGGTTCGGATACCTGATGCAGGTATCCGGTCTTACCGTCCCACTCAGATCTGGAGCTTGAGGTTCCCGATCATTCAGTACTGTCCCGAATGCAAGCGCTTTCGGAGCGGAATGATTCGCCGCGGAGAATCCTCCTCTCCCTGAATCTACCTGAGAAGCGCATAAAAGAGATGCGGCTCCAAGTTGCTACCGATTATCGGTTGCACTATTTACTACTCCCTACTGACCTGACTAGCTCAGTTCAGGGTTATTCATGGGTTCTCAAAGTAGTAACTCTAAAATAAATAGTGCTCGATTTAAGGTAAGACAAATACTAAGGAAAATATATTTCAACCTATAAATTCATATACAATCTTTCTGGCACACGAATCTAAATCTTATAACCGATTGCTACACACAATGCATCATCACATAACATATGTTCGAATTGAACCAAACTAGAATCCGGACTCTCTCGCTCTCACACAAAACATAGGTCCTGACTCAGTCGCTCATCGACAGCTGATCGCTAGCCCGTGACGTCACGCATGGACATCGGTACGCAAAATCTACAAATACGAAATCGCACGCGTAATAATGGCGGCTACTTATCGTTCCGGCGAGTCTTGAGATACGCTTCTTCGTCGCTGAGCTGGGTCTCGTCCGCCCCACTTCTCACGCGCTGCTTGCTGTAGGCTTCTCCCTCGACCGCTCGGATCCCGCCGATGACGTGACCTCGTGACGCAAGTCCCTCTCCGGCTGCGCTTTGGTTGCGCTCGGTTCTCCTCGACGCCGAGTGCGTCTACTGATGCGACACTGGAGAAGGGGCACGGAGCCACTGCGCGCTCCGTCCCCTGCTGCGCTGGGTGACCGTCCCGTCCTAACGGCTAATTGGCGTTGCACTGCCAATTGCAGTTGAGGAGTCACGATGGACCCACTGGTATAATCCCGTGCAACCTACGCCTCCCGTCGTCAACAATAACGGAAAGGTTCCGGCTCACGTTTCCGGTTCCTGGGCCCCTTTAGGCGACCCCTGTACTAACCGGAAGTCCTAGCACCGGATGACGGACACTAATTCACGTACTGTCCCCGAACAACTGGGCGGACAGTTCCCAAACTTGGCACTTGCACTATGTCCTCCACTTGGTGAGTTTTTGACCCGTCTATTTCTTTCGACAAGTCTCTAATAGGTCTAGGATAACCCGCTCAAAGGGGTTTCCGAATCTACCAAGGATTGCAACGATCGAATAATAAGGTACGGAATATTCTACCTTACTTAACCCGAATATTCCGAAACCGGTCGCGAATATTGAGCACACTTATTCGCGACTGACAAAGTGCCGATTCCCGAGCTCTAACTCTCAGAGCTAATTTACAAGTCCTAATTCTTGAATCCTTCAAAATCTAGTGCTCTACTCTAAGTGCTGATTCTCAAGTCTTCTCAAGTCCCCCTCGGTACGTCTATTTAATGCCGCGGACCCCCTTGATCGAACGTTCTCGATCCTGGAGTTTTTGCTCTCCATTATTTTCGCAATGTCGGGTGACTCATGGATGGTTTTTGCGAAACCTTCCATGAGTTTCTACGGCTTGTATCTTTTGGACAAGTGCAGCTGCATCAACTTCCTTGCGGCTACTTTCCTGATTCGCGTGGGGCAACATTTTGGTACCACTCTCAGCTCCCTCGCGAAATCAGGAAAGCGCATTCTGCACTTCGCCAATTTCTTTTCATTATTCCCACCCGAACATCAGGCGATCCGGGTACAATGGCTCTAGCTCCGCCTGGCCCCCTTCTCGTCTCTTGGAACCTCCCAGGTCGAGGACATTGAACCTCATTATCAACGACACGTGGCATTTCTTTTCGCCAATTTTCTTAGCCTAAGGCTAAGAAAATTCTAGAACTTTACCAGGTGATGATTTTCCCCGGGGCGATACGGCTTCTAGAATGCCGTTTCGTCACAGTAGGTAGGTCTCTTTCCTCCGAAGCAGCCATGGCTGCTCAGTGCCTGTGTGAGCCAGTAGTCGAGTTCTCCCTGTGGTCGCGATCGACACACCTAGATATATCGGAGATCAATTCGTAGGTCCACCTTCCTTTGGTCCAATGATTCCATTCCGTTTGCCATTCGGTCACGGTTGCATCTTTCTCAGCCTTGCGGATGTTCGCCTTCCGGGTCGGATCGAGCTCCAGGCTTTCAGCCCTGAGAATGTCCAGTCGCTCCCAAATCCTCACCTGCTCAGTCACCAACAGACGAATGGGTGGAATTCGCTCCAGCACGCGCGTTGTGTCAGTCAACACGGTGCGGTAAGCGCTGATAGTCGGGAGTGCTGCACGGCGTTAAACCGGGCCCAACTTCTCGTCGATTTCCAGTCCTCTGGCATTTCGTCCCCATATGGCCGCTCCGTAGGTCATGATGGAAATGCTCACCGAATTTAGAAGTGTTCTCCTCGCAGGTTTGGATCCACCGATGTTCGCCATCAGCTGTTCAAGGGCTGATCCTACCTTTTCCGCTTTCAGAGCAGCCTCTCTGATCTGTACCTTGTAGGCCTACTTGTCATCGAACCGTACTCCGAGGAATTTGAGTTCCTTTTAAGAAGGATCTCGAACCTGTTGATGGTAAATAGGGGCTGCTTGAAGCTTCTCCTCTTCGTGACAAGTAACGCCTCGCATTTGTGCCCGGCCAGTTGCAGGTGGTTATCCGTGAACCACTCGCCGATGCGGTACAGTGCCTCATTCGCGATGCTCTCGACCTTCCACGCGGATTCGGCAACGACTGCCAATCCCACATCATCCGCGAATGTGACGAGTTCCGCATCATCCGGGAGTTCCATGTTGAGGAGCCCGTCGTACTCTGTGTTTCACTCGAATGGCCTACTGACATAGCTCTGCGCTATTCCTGAGTAAAGCTCGAGCGCTACCCGGCTTTCGTGGGTATTGAAGATGGATTCCCGATTATGGAGGCCATCGCTGATCACCGCAGGAAGGTACTGCGGAACTCTCTTTTCCAAGGACTTATAAATGCGCTCCCAGCTCGCAGAGTTGAAGGCGTTTTCAACGTCCAGTGACTCTGACCTGCACAGTCTTGATCGCGTGCAGCGTGCTGCATCCCTTGCGGAAACCGAATTGCATTGGAGAAATCCCCACGCTGCGTTCGTACGCCTCTTCAAGTCGGTTCAGGACCATCCTGTTATAAAGTTTCCGAAGGGTGTTGATCAAACCCAACGGTCGGTTCGACGAGGGCACTTTTGGGTCTCCATCCTTGCCCTTAGGAGTAAGAACAAGCTTCTGATGCTTCCACGCGGTAGGGAATTCTCCTGCCCGCAGACACCTGTTGAAGAGCTCGGGGATTAGGCTTCGCCTGACCCACGGTCTGACCACAATTTTCAAGGCCTCATTGGGAATGCCATTCAGCCCTGGGGCCTTCCCATTCGCCAGTCTCTTCACCGCAAGTCTCAGTTCGCCTTCCCGAAACGGAGGTATGGGGGCTCTGTGACAGGCACCGGGAACGTCGTCCTGGGCTCTCCTTCGGGAAATAGCGCTTCCACTATCTTCAACATCGTCTCCTTGTTGGTGGGCACTGAGGTCCCCTCCTGTGACTGGAGTCTGCGCATGACCACCCGGTAGTGTGTCCCCCACGGATCTTGATCGACCATTCCGCACAGTTCCCCCCAGCACTTCCGTTTGCTCCGGCGTATGGTGTTTCGCAGAGCCTTCTTAGCCGCTTTGTAAGCCTCTTCGTCGTTTTAGGCCAATATACGCCTCGACTTGTAAGATCGTTGTGCGCGCCTCCTCTTAGCATTGATGCTATCTCGAAGCTTCGCGATTTCCTCGTTCCACCAGTACACTTGCTTCTTCAAATTACGAGTATCCCCCCGTAGGAGTATCTTCCTACGGGGCATTGACGCGTCGCAGGCTCTTATAATGTCTGCCTGTGCCCTCGCTACTGCTTCATCCGGTGAAAGGCCCTCCACGAAGTCTTCTGCAGCTACGATCGTCTCCTCGAACCCAATCGCATAGAATTCGCGGACCTGCCATCCCACTGGTTGTTGTGTTTCTTGCTCTCCTGGTGTCGTCGATCTCGAAGTCGATATATCGATGATCGTTGAATGTTCCATGTCAACGACCCGCCAACCCCTCGCAGCATCAGCGATGAGCTCACGAACGTCAGGACGAGAACGGAAGACGATGCTCCTCTATGGAAGGTCGCTTGTCCTACCTGATTGACCAGCACTAAATCGAGCTGTGCAATCGTATCAGCTAGCACGGATCACCGTGCATCCTGTAGTCCTCCATGATGGTGATGTCGAGTCGAAGTCCCCAGCGACCACAACCGGTCCCTTCCATTGTTTCACGCAGTCCTCGAGCTCTCCAATTTCTCGCACGGAATTCCTGCATATGGTCATTCGGTAAGTAGTAACAGCTCTACACCGCTTTTCCTCCGATAACTCTCCTGGCGTACCCACTCACAGGCAAAGCAACTGGTTCAAGATCTGGGTGGCCGCGTTCCCTCCAACGTCGATGGTGGACCTGGGGAGCTTACGCCTCAGGTTCTGTTCAGAAATAATCAGTACGTCGGTTCCTCGTCGCGCAGCCTAAGCCTCGAGGAGGTTATGGGCGTAGTCACTCCTCCGCAGGTTTGCCTGTAAAAGCTAGCCATCGCGTTCGCGTCTACGGCCGTTTCCGGCTCTCGCCCGCTGGTAGGCCGTGCAGTTCGTTGCTCTTGACCTATGGTTGTGGTCGGCTTTCAGAGTTTCACAGCTTAGGCATTTTGGCGTCGCTAACTTGCACTCTACGGCGATGTGGCCTCCCTTGCCACAACGAAAACAGAGGTTTTCTCTTCTATCCTCAAGCTCCTCCACTCCGCGGACATATGTCCTGTAACGTGGTAACTTTTACCCGTTACAAAATTTGAGTTATTTTTGAGTCGCGAAAATATACAGGATGGTAAGTCTTGGGAGAGGAGTGTAACTCCCAATAATTTTTATGATATTATCTTGTATTAGAGTTAAGATTTGATTATTGCGTCAATTGTTATCGCGCTATTGAAATTTGATATCGTTGCGGCTATTTTGTTAGCGAATTTATTGAGATTATTGCGATTGTCGTTTGAGTGAGTGTGTGTGTGAGTGTGGCGATCATTATTTTCCGTTTCTAAAAGCTTGCGTAGGGAAGACCTCGTCTCTCACCAATACCACCGTATCGTGAATTGCGAGATCTAGAAAAGTATTGCGGAATCATCGAGGGAACGGTAACTTTTGAGTGGATGAGATTCCCGCTCGGAAAAGTCCCGTATTGAGAATCTTAGCGCCTGAAAATAGCGCCTACCATGGGATTTTTGCAAGAGATAGAGCGCGTATCACCGCTCTTTTCCGCCTGCTTTTTCGCCTATTCAAGAACCCTAGCGTTAGACCATAGCGCCTCCTGCAAAGGATAATAGTGCCAAAGTAGAGCGCTGTAAATATCGCTCTACTTGACCATCATAGCGGTTACCGATCTAAGCGGCTTATATAGCGAAACATCGAGTGATCTAGCGCTAGGTCGATGGCGTTATCGGTCACGTCGCTGATGTGACGTCACCCGGAGATTTGAGGGATCGAGGAAGTTTGCGAAGGAACGATGCTATCCTGTATCGCTAACGATTATACGTAGAGCAAAACCTTTGCGATTTACTTTTTTTTTGTGGTGACTTGCGATTCTTGTGTTGGTGAGTGGAGGTTTCCTTCCCTAGTGCTTTTTGTGTTAGCGACATTGTATTTTCCTTTTTTTTGAGTAGTGAGTAAGAGAGAGAGAGAGAGAGAGAGAGAGAGTGATCTTTTTTTTTGTTCTCTTTGCTTTTGCGATTTATTTATTTATTTCTTTTTAGTATTAAAAGACGATTTCCTTCTTTTGGTGTGATTTATTTTCTTTCTTTTCTCTCTCGGGTTTGATTTTCGTCTTGAGTTGTGTCGTCCTTTTCTTTTGTTGCGATTTTCAGGGAAAGTTGGACGAACGCGCCCCTATACCGAGAGCTAGGGCTAGAGTAAGTTCTTTTCTTTTGTTTTTGTTGAGTCGTTTTGTCGGTTTCGTGAAAAACCGACTGGCACCCAAATTAGAGTTATTTCTTTTTTTTGTGATTCTTCTTTTTTTTGAGTCGGGAAACTTGAGTTTTCCAACGGTATTCGTATCGTTGCAAAACTCAAAAGAGACGGTTGCTCACTGCAGGCAACTCGTTTCAGTCCTTACTGACGGCAGTTCAAGCACCTCGGGAACCCTCCCTTTTCTTTCATTCTCGCATTCACCCAGCCAACCCGGATCGTCCGCTTGGCAAGCAGGCCAGCAGCTTGTCCCGCCGTAATCGTGACAATCGCGGCCTGCGTTCCTCTGAATCCCTGCCGAAGTGTCCTAACTTGGACATTCTCGGCATGTTCTTGCTCAATTACCTTCACAATGGCTTCCTTCACGTCTTCCTTGGTGGTTACATCGTCGATGTCCCGCGCCTCAAAGTCGTGGTACCTGATAGCCGACGAATTTCCTCGGCATCTTCGACGATTCCCTTGAGAGTCGTACTGATAGCAGCAACATTAGCATCCCGCTGAAGCTCAATAAGAAGGTGGCCATCCCTCGTCTTCCGGAGTTTGGTCACTTTGGCAGACACTTGCTCAGCGTTGATTCGCTTTTTCACTCTCTTGAGCATATCCGAGTAGCTGAGGCCTCCTTCCAGAGATTTTATCAATATGCCAAAGATTTTATCTCCTCTCTTCTCTTCCTATTCTTTCTGCTCCTTTCCGCGTTCGCTCGGGTCCCCTGTTGATTCAGGTTCGCCTGTGCCGGACCGGCCTTTTGATCTCCTCTGGCTCCTTCAAGTCTTTTGCGGTTTCGAACTGCCTGGAACTCCTACTCGCTGTCTCCAAAACGTCGCGAATGAGTTCGGTTATGAATCCGTCGGACTCGCTCTTTGCAGACCTTTCAGGGCCGCTCCAGGCAACTGAATAAACAGCGTTTTCCACTTCTTTTCCCTAGCCACGGTGTTAGTAGGACTGGTTTTCTTCCTCTTATTCTGTTTTTGAAGTGCATCGTCTTGCTGGCGAAGGCATGCGACGCTTCTTGCCACCTTCTGGATGTTCGGGGCGAACCCTTTCCTAAGAGTCGTTGTCCACCGTCTGGCCTCTTGCACGCTGTCCATGAGAGTGCTAAACCTCTTTGCTTTCTCTTTGACACTCTTCTTCGCCGTGACGTGTTGCTCTATTTCACCATTCATTTCGGTCATGATCTTAAATACCTGTTCAAGTAGCACCTCTTCTCTTACGTGGGCCACTCTCAGCTTGTCCCATTTCTTCGCCAAAGTATCAAATCTTTTCCTTGACTCATGTGCTTCCTGCTGCTGCTATTTGTGCTGTCGCGCCGCTGCTTCCTAATGGAGCTGTTTTCGTCTGGTCAGCAACACCGATGTTATCTTCCTCCATTGCCTCCTGTCTTCCTTTATTCACTGTATCAGAAATTTTGTGGTCGCCCCCAGAATCCACTGAAGGACGATACATTTGTTTTTGGCGCTTCAGTCGGAGACCAGATGCGCCGTTCCTTAAGATTTCTCTTACACCGGCCTTGGCCGCCAGGGTGTTAGGCTGACATTTCTAGCAGAAACAACTGCCGAGGGAACGTCGCACTAGGATGTTATGGCGACGGCTTGGGAAAACCCTGCTCTCACCGTAGTTGCGGATCATTCAGCAAGTTGGACCTACTCCCGGAGGGGAGACGACTCATTTAGTCACGGCTTCGAGGCGCAAAGCGCCGCGAAACCGCGTCCAGCGGGGGCCACGAGGAGGCAGAACCGTCCTTGCAATGAAAGTCGAACCAGCGCGCATTTGTACGCGACTGTATGACAGGCAAATCCCGATTCCACAAATACAAAAGAAACAAAGCAGAAACTACTGGTGGTAACGCTGAACGTTCGGCTCGCTCGGACGGACAAGGGTAGGAAACGTTAGCAAATAGTAAGGCGCAAATTAACAACAAACTTAACCATATATTTTTCAACAGAAAATAGCAAAACTTAATAGTGAAAAAACCCCAAATTCTTAGAGCGCGAGGCTCCTGCAATGTGGCATAAATAAACAAAGATTAACGCGCAAAGCGAGCTCCGCGATGACGCGTAAGGCGAACTCCGCCCGGACCAAGCGCCAGGGCGCTTGGAAAGCCGGAAGATTGGAAGCGAAAAATAATGGGGCTAATCCCCGAAGGAGAGACAACCAGAGAACACCTCGAATTGTCTCTGAGAAACAACTACAAGTGCGAACAACGCACTGAAGGAAACGAACTCCGCTTAAGGAAGTGCGAACACCGCACTAGGAAAGATAGAGTGCTTACAGCGCACTGAATCTATAATCACGCGAACGCCTCGTGGGAATCGGTATGGATAGTTGGGATACCCGGAAGTTACTATCTTGCCTAGAAGCATCCATAGAGTCCCCGTTTGTAGGGGCTCGGGTCGAGCGAGCGACTGACTGGAACGGCAACGATCTAACCGATACCGGGCTCGGTGAGATCGCCGCGAGGGGGGAGACACTGCGAGTGGGGACCAGCTCCGGGAGAGGGAGACTGTCCGGTGGGTCCCGGCTCAGCCCCGCTACCCCCTTACCTTTAGCGATTGCGAACAAACCCCCCCCCCCCCCCCCCATTGACGCGTAAAGCGAGTGCAGCGTGAATGCACCACCATGACCGGAAACGACACCAAACCGCGCGAAGATACCACCAAACAAACATACAATCCAGAGAATCACGAGAGGAAGAGGCGCATCAAACTTTTATACCAAATTTAAGCACTAACAAACTTTTATTAGGACTATTATTTCACATCAGATCAGTACTGAAATTATGGGGAAATTTTCCACGATTCGCGGAAAATTCCCACGCCAAATTCTCGAGACTGGTGGGAGCCACGGATTTGTTGTGAAACATTATCCAAGACGCTTTGTTTATCCTAGTGAACGGGTGAATAGTGTTTCGCGAGATTCGAAAATTAAATTAAATTAAACCGAATCCGACCTCGGCTTAACGACTCTCAGCTTCAAAAGGACATATTTCCACATTACATGAGGCATAGCCGAGATGGATGAACCCATGATGTCAATATGTACCTAGGAATCCGCATCTGTCGCAGGGAGTCTACACAACTGCGAAAAACTCCGCTGCACTTCCTTATCAGCTGTTTTTACGAGAGGGACTCGAGCCACCGAGTCTACTCCCGGAATTAGCTTTAAGATTTATAATCACAATGTCCCCTGGCTTAAGCGCATCCGTTTTTGTACGCCACTTGGAACGTGATTGAAGAGTGGACAAGTATTCAGAGGACCATTTTTTCCAAAATGCCTCTGTGATCCTAATTGTTCGCTGCCATCGATTCAAGGTTGTCTCCTTGAGATCGAGCGTTAACCTCTTGGGAGGAGCGAGGAGCGCCCTCCCAATTAAAAAATGCCCTGCAGATAAGATTTCCAGACTTTCTAAGTCGTCGTGAATTTTCGCAATCGGGCGAGAATTGAGGCATGCCTCCACGCGACATAATATAGTAACAAATTCCTCAAAGGAGGGTACAAATTTCCCCATAATACGCTTTAAGTGGTAAATTGCCAATCTATACTGGATAGTGGCTCGAGATCGTGGGTAGCTGCATGTCTCAAAACGGCCTTGAACGCACGCCTGAGTTCCGGATTCGCACCCTGAAAATTTAACCCATTATCACTATACATTACGGAAGGTCGACCGCACCGCACCGCGCCGCGCCGCAAACCGAGAAAACGCAGCTAAAAATGACTCGGTGTCATAATTAGACACTAGCACCAAATGAATCGCTTTAGTGGCCAGACATACGAACAAAGCGATGTAAGCTTTCCGTGTTCTTGACCCTCGACCTGCACTAATGTTAATTATAAACGGCCCTGCATAATCCACTCCAGTGTGGGAAAACGGGAGACTTCACGTAACTCTAGCTGCGGGAAGAGAATCCATAATATGGGTACCCAACGATGCCCTTTCCCGCACGCATGCCACACAACCATGCAGGATGCGTTTGACTGCTAAACGAGCATTAATGACCCAAGCTTCCTTCCTTAACAAGGTCAAGGTTAATTGCAGTCCGCCATGAAGAGAGCGGAGATATATGCTACGAATTAGCATATCTGCAACATGGCCAGGAGGAAGCAGCAACGGGTGCTTTTCGCTCTCTGACAAGGACAAATTTCGGAGTCTTCCTCCGACTCGAATTAATCCAAAAAGGGATCCAAAGAAAGGAGTCGTGATCGTGAGGGTAGATCCTCCTTTCGTGACAAGTGGAGCAAATCCCGTTGAAATTCCGCCGCCTAAACCATTCTGAAGACCGAGAGTTTCGCGACCTGTAACTCATTCAAGAAAAAAAAGCACTCATTCACTGTCGTGGGATCTCGACATCTATCTACCAATCGTCGTACATAAGCGATTATTCGAATCGTTTTTGGCCACGATGAAAACCGGACAAAGAATGCAAGGTCGTTGTCCTCTGGCTTATGTACGTGGAGAGCAGTTGCCCGTTTTTCCTCCTCTGTGTCGAGCTCACGATGAACAGTGATGAGTTCCGAGCGAAGAAAATCAGGCCCATTTCACCATAACCTGGAATTGACTAGTTCTGAGGGCGTGATGCCCCGAGAATTCAAGTCCGCTGGGTTGATGGTGCCCTTGACGTGAACCCATCGAGCCTCCGGTAGTTCCGTCTGGATGTACGAGACGCGGTTGGCCACGAACACCCTCCATTTAGCCGGCTGTTGGGTGATCCAGGCCAGCGTGATCTGCGAATCTGTATAGCTGGAAATGGAATGGACCGGTCGAGACAGAGAAGCTTTTACATGCAACAAAAGCTTCGTTAAGAGTGCAGCAGCTACCAACTCTAATCTAAGAATCGAAACCGTTTTAATAGGTGCTACTTTGGCCTTGGCCATTGTCAAATTAACTGTTAATGTCCCATCCAAGGTCGTCACCTTGGAGTATACTACAGCACCGTACGCTAAAGGCGATGCATCACAAAACCCGATTAACTCGAACCGATTGCCAGGTCGAAAATTATCCCATCGAGGCAATGTTAGATTTTTCAGCTCTAATAGTTGATTGTATGCGTGAAGCCACTTGGAGCGCGTGGGCTCCGGAATCTCCTCATCCCAAGAAAGTTTCATCAACCACGTAGATTGCATTAATTGTTTTAAAACAATCGTTGCCGGAGAAATCCAGCCCATGGGATCGAAGATCTTGGAATTCGCGGAGAGTAAAGTTCGCTTGGTGACTGTAGTAAACACCTCCGTACTGATCTGGAACAAAAACATATCTTCCACCGGATCCCAAGCTACGCCTAAAATTTTGTGCTGACTCGCGTCTGGATCGGAAAAGATAATGTGATTTTCTGGAGAGGAAACTACATTAGGATTTCAAGGGGCGTTAGTAGCCCATTTAGTGAGTGAAAACCCTCCTTTTGAGAGTAATTTCACCAACTGATACTGGATTAGTTCCAGAGTGGCAATGTCATCCGCACCGAACAGCAAGTCATCCACATAAACCGAACCGAACAATACTCTCTGTGCGTGCGGAAATTCATTTCCAAACCGAACAGCAAGTTCCTGGAGAACTCGCATCGCTGGAAACGGGGCGGGACCGGTCCCGTAAGTAACGGTGTTCAATTCAAATTTTTGCTCCCCACGGGGAGTTTGTCAAAGAATCGACCGTAGCAAGCGATCTTGGGGCCGGACGAGTATCTGGCGGAATATCTTGACGACATCCGCCACTCCGGCAATTTTGTGACCTCGCCAATTTAATAAAATAGAGGTTATGTCCTTTTGTAATTTTGGACCTACCAACAGGACATCATTGAGTGATATTCCCGTGCTTGTCCTGTTAGAGGCATTAAAAACTACCCTGACTTTTTCCTTTCCTGACACCGACTTGACAACCACGTGGGGAGGAAGGTAAACTCGATTCTTTGCAACCAAAGAAGTATTCGAAATGGGCATCATGTGACCAAGCGACTCATACTCTTGCATGAATTGAACGTATTGTTCCTTCCGGACAGGGTGATTAATGAAACTCTTGCCTACCCGACGTAAGGAAGCTTCTGCTATATGCCGAGAAGCTCCTAAATTCGAACTATCGAAACCGGGTTTGAACGGAAGTGCAACCACAAACCGCCCGTTGGCTTCCTGTTCTACTGTTTTCTGAAAGAAATCCTCACAGAAATGATCTTCATCCGAGAAGGAGATTGACTCAGGAACCTCTTTTAGCTCCCAAAATCGCCGCAATCCCTGTTCTAAGTTGCAACAATGATGCACCGTGGTCGTTGGAGCACACGATTGATGGGGTAAAACGCCCGAAACTACCCACCCGAAAATGGTTGATTACGCCAATAGTGCACCGTCAACAGAGGTCAATGATCTGTTGGTCAAAAGCTGCGGGTAATAATCTGCGCCGATAAGAAAGTCGATCGGTGAACGCGAAATTTCCGTCTGATCTGCGAGATCCTCTGGCTTCAATTCGGGAAAATTCGATTGTGAAAAGGACGCAGCAGGTAACCAGTTATTTTGGGAAGAATCAAGGCTGACACAGTCAAAGCCGCCTGACTGCCCTTGAGCGAACGGAAATTGATTACAACTTCCCCTTTAACTTTTAACGAAACCTGTCCTGTAACTCCGGAAATCGAAGCATTAACTGGAACCCGATTAACCCGAAACAATTGCACTAAATTTTCGGTAACGAATGATGATTCTGACCCCGGATCTACTAAACCCCTTGCTACTACGTGTCTTCCGTTGTTTGAAGACACCTGCACCAAAACGGTAGCAAGCAATACCGTTCGCGTATCATTAATACTTAAATGTGTATTCATTTCCGCGTTGAAAGATGTAGACGCGGGAGTTCCGTCCGGTGGGGACGTAACTGGCGGTAACTTGCTGACCGAGGTGTTTGTTTCCCACAGGTGCAGCAAGGTATTATGTGGCTGTGCACAAGTTCTACACCAGAAAGAACTAGGGCATGCCGAAGTGGAATGACCATTTCACAAACAATTCACGCATAGCTTCTTACGGTGGGCTAAACTTAATCTAGCTGGCGGTCGTAAACTCAAGAATTTCTCACAGCGAGTAAATGAGTGATAGCATGCTAACTTTACTTGACTAAAACTCTGTCAACTTCGCATATGTCGGATATTCCGCGAGGTCGCTTCTACATCATTCCCACTTCAATCTGAATGCTGGACCAAAACTACTCGCTACCAAATGATCAATGAGTGGATCCCAAAAGTCCACTGCATATTCTAAGTTCCGAAGTGCGTCTAGAGTGACATCTACCGTGTCTCGTAAGGTTTTCAAAGCTGTCAAGTTGTTGCCGTCAACAGATCCTAGCTGGGTAAATCTGTTAAGCAACGTCGCCGTAATGATTCGACGATTATGATACCTGGAGACCAGGGTGGTCCAGGCAATGGCATAATTATCAGAACTCACCGTAAGAGCTTGAAGTACTGTTCGAGCTTCTCCTACCAAACACGATTTTAAATAATGGAATTTCTGAATTCCTGGCAAACCGATATTGTCGTGGATCATGGCTTTGAACGTATCAGGGAACGTTAGCCATTCGGCGTTATTGCCACTAAACTTTGGTAAGTCTATTTTTGGAAGTCTCATGAAATATGAGACATTGCATTCAGTGTGAGAACTAGAACTCGTATTGACGGGTGCCGAGTTCTCTTCTAGACGACCCAAATGATCTAGAATATAGCTCTCAACTGCCTCAAAAACTTCTAAAGCCGTCTCGTATGACGTTGAGGACGTATGGAGTGGCTGCTAATTCCTGCGGCTCATAGCTCGCACTTAATTTAATGTGACATTCCCTTATGTTGTCATGGAAGTCGTTTGCGAGTTTCAATCGCTTCTTGAGATAACTAGAGGTGTAACAATTCGCACCGCGTTTCTTAATATTAGTAAGAAGACGCACGAGATCTTCTCGATATACCGCAACGTTTACTGCGTATTCTTTCTTTAATTTGCCTTCTGCTATACTTGTAACGTACTAGGCGTTCTCCTAACCGAACCGAATGACCGAAATCAATCGTTGCTAGCGACCACCAAAGAACGCTTTATAACTACTTAAATCTCGCCGATACTTCAAGTTTGACTTGATATCCGGCTCGAAGGACCAAGGATCAAAGATGTTAAATTTTCAGTTAAAAGTATGACAGCTGTCAATAGCACTGTCGACTCGCTTTCTTTACCGAAATAGGAGTTTCAGCCTATGGACAAGGGGGTTTTTCCCGTCGCCGATTTCAAATCCAATCTCAAAAGTGTCTTTTAACTGTTTGGCAGCTGCAAATGGCACTATCAACCTGCTAGAGCTTTAAAATCGTATTGTTTAGAGTCAGAGTTGTTTGTTTAGCGCATTGGGACAAATGCCCTAAGCGCAGATAATGTTGGTAGCGCAACTCCCGGTCGCTTGCGGCCGTGGTAACGAAAAGGGAATTGCTGATGCAAATTTGACCGCTCAGGGAAATTCTGAAATAGAGAGTAATATCGGAAGGAAGGAAGTCGGGAGTTTGGGCGCCAGTCCAATAATTCCGACGCGGATTTTCCCTGAGGGGGCCCGGTCCAGCTCAGAAGGAGCTATAATAACCTCTTAGAGGAGATCCGTTGTCTGAACTCGACAAAGAAATTATCCGAACTCAGACGACTTTTCGGTTTTTATAACCGATTCAAGAAAGGACCTTGAATCCCATATATTTTGGTCACAAATTATTTACAAATTTACAAACTCTAGCAGAGATAGAAAAAAAGATAGTGAACTTCGCAGATTCCACACTTAATATTTGAACGAGAACACGCGAAATTACAAAAAGAGAGTTGCCAGTGAATAGATCGAATGATAGAAAAATAATAGATCAAAATAGACTAAACAAGAATCGCACTAATAATCGGAAGAATGGATAGCGAAAGCGGGATAACGAAAAGAAAGATTTCGGAATTTTGACCGGGGAAATAGGAAAGTGGAGGATGCCAATTTCTCCAATCATCTGATCGCAGCGGCTTCTGGACTTCCGAAGACCACTCCCGGCGGACGAGGGTACGGTTTCTCCGTCGAAATCCTCTCAAATGTCCCAAAAATCATGGAGGTAGTTGTAGGTAGTTGAGTCAGTTGTAGATAGTTCTCACAATAATCCTTCCCGTACGGCGGCTAAAGAATCTCTGAGGAGAGCCGATTTCGGTCCCCTCAGACTGTTGTCGGTAACGCCATTCTAGCTGTCGCACGATTCAGGAATCGCGATGCTCGGGTGATAATTATGGCATCAACCTATTTGTCGTTATCGACCCGTCTCCTGTGAATCACTAGATGACATTCTTCCTTGTCTAGAGTGTAGCCGATCCTATATTTCGGGAGCCTTCCTTCCTTCTCTCTCGCTTCGGTGTTGTAGAAGATGAAGTCCTCTTCTTCTTCCTTTTTCGTTCTCCGTGTTTGATCGTCGTGATCCGAAATTGGCAAGAGGGTGTCAGGAAGGGAATTAACGGAAGTATATGATAGGGATCCGAATAGAAAATAGAAATTTTAGCAATAATAACAGAACATAGAATAAGTAAAGACATAATAAATGATATCGAATAATACGCAACAAAAATAACAAAAATAGATCGTTACCAATTAGCTTTCAGGCGTTTTCGGAGAGGTTCCTGAGCCTTATTCTCCGTTTTTAGAAACGGGCGCGGAAGAAATTCAAAATAATTAATGCCTTAAAAAACTTAATGTAACGGAGGAAAATTTCCACGTTACATGATATACAATACAGAACAATTATATATTCGTGTAACACAGAATAGACTCCAGTATTTAAGTTAAAATATTACAAAAATGATAGATTATATATAAAATGATATAAACTGTAACGCGGAGATTTTCTCCAGTTACTAGGATTATTATTGTTTTTGATAATTTACGGTATCTCTAACGTTTTTGAAGAATTCTTTGTTTTCAGCTATTATTATTACATTGAAATAGTTTCGGGTTGAGATTTAGAAACGTGCAAACGCTCAGGAATCTCCCCGAAAACACAAGAAAGTATTGAAATTATCAATATTATTATATTTTGAATTATGTTTTTGAATTGCAAATGTAAATTGTAAAATATCCTATCGACATTCCCGTACCTACTCCCTTTCCTCTACGTCCCCTTGCCAAGGGACTCATACGGAGACCCGCACAAAGAGGAGATATGAAGAAGACGAAGAGGATCTCGCCTACGACCTTACGGGCAACGAAGAAGGAAGGAAGACTCCTGTGCCCAAGTACTATCGTACTCTTGACAGCACTATCAGTGGAAAAGAAAGCACTGAGGCTAACTTTCGGGAGCAACAAGGACAACAATGCCCTCGCTAGATCGTCTAAGGCCATCTAGCGATCTACACGGATGACCGGTCGATAACGAAAAATGGGGAGATAATATCCTAATTATCCCCTGAGAATAGTAATTCCGGAATTTGCTATAAATCAAGGCACGTGAAGAGGACACTTCCGAAATTTCGAGAGAGATTCTTGAACGCTTGTCGAGTCAACCTCGTGAGAAATCTGGTGTCCGGATCTAATTTTGGAAATCTTGGATTTTGAAGAAACTTTGGGAATTCTTCCGTTAGAGGCTCGGAAATATTCACTTTCGTGTAGAAGGACGTTCCTGCGGTGAGTGCAGTTCTTCTCCTGTATGAGAATTCTTGGCAAGTCTCCCCAGGTAACATCCTGATTAATTTCGTTTTGACTGAAAATCTTTGAAGTCCGTTACGGACTCAGAATCATTTTCCTACTGAAAAACTCCCGTCTGTCTTATTGTTAGTTCCTTTTGAGCTACCTTTCCGTCCGCTAAAAACATAATTGTTTTGATTATCAGTTATTGAATTGTTCTTTTTTTTTATTTGTAATTCCGAGTGTTTTCGGTTTAATCGATTAGAATTAAGATTTCGAGAAAGATACGTTTGTTCGATCGCGATAATCGATTCGGGAATCGGAAAATCTAGTGTATTCAATCATAACGCTTTTGTAATTACGCGTATTAACTGTGATATAACTGAAACTTTACTATAGTTCGTACATCTCTTTTTTTTGTGTTTCTTTCATGTGATATTCGTCGTATTATAGAATTTGGATCATTGTATTAGAACTTAACTCCCGCGAATTTTTGTTGAATAAAATATGAGAACATAGTACGAAGTCGTTTGGACCTCTCTTATTTCATTTTTGTCCAAACAACGGATTCCCTCTGAGGGGTCTCATTGCCCTTCCTGAGTTAGTTTGGGCCCCCTCAGAAGAATTCCGTGTCCGGAAACGGACTGGCGCCCAACCTTTCTTTTTTTTGAATTAGATTCTTTCGTTTTGTTTTCTTTTTTTTTAGTAACTTCCTCATACTTCTGAGTGTGGAAGTTTGTTGCCGGGACTGCTGATAAAATTCAGTTTATTTTTTTGGGTAAATTTTCCGTGGCTACAACCAACGGTAGTCCCGCTACAAAATAAATAAATAATTTATTTATTAATTAACAATAGTGTTTCTTACAAAGAACACAACATTAGTAGTAACGAATTTTTGTAAAAGTGACTAATGACAATATTAATATTTAGAGTGTCAATATTTATAAAATGAGTGAATGTAGTCGAATGATAAAATAAAATATTTTTTGGCAAGTAAATAAGTAAAAGTGTTTTTTTTTTAATTATAGTCAGTGAGTAAAAGGATTTTAAGTCAGTATGTAGTTCAAAATTAAAAATTTTTTTTTTGTATAAGATAATTATTTTTTTATTTTTTCTCTAGTATAAAATTATAGTAAGAGTGTAAGTCATCGCAGTCATTTTGTATGTTAACATTGTTACTAGTCTCTTTTATGTACATGGCTTCTAATAATCTTCTTTTATAAGTATCTATCTCTGTATTTAAAATTTTGAAATTTTCAAAATCAAAAGTATGATTGTTTTCTAAAGCGTGTTTGGATAATCCTGTACTAGCTTTCTTTTTAGTAATATTGTAATTGTGAATTCTTCAAATTCCTCTCCGATGAAGAGTGTCAAGTTCCCTGGGGATTCCTTGACCAGGCTTATTAAGGTCACCGGTTATCCCAGCGAAAGGCGAAATTTTTACGAGTGTCAGTTGCCCAACGTAGCTAAAAAGTCGGTCCGCCCAACTTATCCTGGGGTTGGTTTCCCAACCCCTCTTTTCTTCGAGGATTCACTTCCCCGTAGAAGTCTAAGACCGTCGGTTGCCCAACGGTTTCCGACTATTTTTGCCGGTTGCCCAGCCTTCGCCTATGTGATAACCTTACCTGGTATGCTCTCGCTCTGGCTGATCACTCCCTGAGTAGTGAGGGTCGCTCAAGCTCGAGTCGGAATGCCTTCTTGCTGCTAGAGCAGCTCCTTATATGCGTTCCCGCCTCTTGCTTTGCTCGTGAGCGCGAGAAACCAACGACCGTCCCTCTAGCGGCTCTCCGCACAAGCGCGTGCCTTCGGGTGGTCTTCGAGGGGGGAGAGCCGCGGGGGACTCTTCCTCCTTTCTTACTATTCTTATTACATTTCTCTAATAGGCACAGTGCCGTAGTTATTAAATTCTTGTGGGGGAAACAGTGACGTAGTCACAAGGTGATGTTAAATTTTTGTAGTGTATTAAATTTTCTGATAAATATCTGACATATGGTAAAATACAGTAGGTTTTTTCATTATTGTTGTTATTTATATTACTAGTGTTGTTTCCGTTATTGTTATTATAAATATGATCGATTCTGTACCTTACAATTCTATTGACAAGTTCAGCTGGATAGTTATTTGATAAAAATGTTTTCTTAATTATTTGAATATTTTCTTTTCTATATGAGAAATCAGATAATTTAATTGCTCGATCTACTATCCCTTTAATCGTACCAATTTTGTAATGGTAACAGGTTGGAGCAAAGAAGTTAATATATTTCCCGGGCCAGCATTTTTTCCGAAACCAATTAGTTTGTATTACATTATTTTTATTTATAATTTCCATGTCTAAAAAAAATATTTTTTTATTCATTTCTTTTTCTAATGTGAATTTAATGTTGTTATGAATGTTATTAAAAATGTTTAAAGTTGTTTCCAGTTGATTATCAGGTAGAATTATAAGCATATCGTCGACATATCTTAGGTATATAGTTGGCTGAAATGTTAGGAGATTTAAGGCTCTTTTTTCAATCTTTTTCATGACTAAATTTGCCAGCACTGGTGACAATGGTGATCCCATTGGAAGGGCACTAATTTGTTTATATTGTTCATTGTTAAATGAAAAATACGTATTATCAAATACAGTGGTTATGGCGTTTATTAAGTCACGGAAATCTATTTTGAAATCTCTGTATATTAAACATTCCCAGTCTTTTACTACATCTAGAGTTAAATCAAGTGGAATACATTTAATTTTAAAAGTACTACGAACTTTTAGGTTATCCTTTGTCAATCAGAGCATGCCTTTCTCACATCCATCATATATGATTTCAGTTTTCATCTCATGAAATGAAAATGAGGATCAATATAAAATTGTACAAAAACCATGTTATTAATATCATTTTGATATTATTTTTATAAGGTACTTTATATTGTAAACGAGCCATCGAAGCCCAAATATATTATTTCACTGAAGAAGATCTGCACGAAGGATCGAAACGTTTGAATTATAACTACATCGCAACAACTGGTTGGAAAACAACACTAACAAGGGAAGCTTGCGAGGTGTCCCCCTCCGATTTGGATGAAATTTGGATATGTTGTAGTGCTTTAAAATCTAAGAGACACGTATTTTTTTTTATCGGCCAAAAAACAGTTTAAAGGGGTGAAATCACCCTTCAAAGTTGGGTACCTCAAGGGCTAAGAATGCAGTTGCACCTAGAAAGGGTTGTCCAAATTTAATGCGACAAAAACTAAAATACTCCTTATGAAAAGTAATGAAAATCACATGTTAAATTTATGAAAAAAATTTCTTCCTGAGGGGTGAACCACCCCTCGATTTTTCTATTTCTCACCCCAATGAGCAAATTTACTAACAAATTTCGATGAAATATGCACAATTTAAAAGTAGAGGTCAAAATAGAGTTGACCTGTTTTTGCTCATTGACAGGGTAGCAACATTAAGGGGGTAAACTACCCCTTTTAACACTTACACGCTATCTTTCACACGCAATCGTTTATTTCGCCATTCAAACGTGCAAAATCAATTCAAAATATTTTCCTTTCGAAAAATCTGTGATCCAACCCCCAATAACCGAGCTACCCCTAATTAATTAATTAATTTCGAATAATTAACAGGGGGTACCTCATACACTCCTCTTGTTACTAATGCCGATATCGAAAAATTAGCACTAAACGGCTATAAAACTTTTACCTTACTCTTCAGTATATTTGCTGGAAGTACTTTTATGGGGGTAAACTACCCCCTTTCGCATTAACAAAATGTACAAAATCAATCGAAAATATTTTCCTCTTGGAAAATTCGTGATTTGACCCCCATGACCGAACTACCCCTAATTAATTAATTTATATTAATTACCAGGGGGTTCCTCATAGACTACACGTTTTTCAAAAGCTATGAGACATTCAACAGCTATGAAATTTTCGTCGTACCTTTTTACATATTTAAGCGATAAACTATCACCTTACGCCGTTATGCACCATCTTTTTTACCGAAACACTCTTTTCGCACTTTCCTCGTTTGTTGAATTAAAAAAAAGTAAAAATACATATTCATAAAACAGCAACGCAATAACGATATTTTCTGTTCGTCCAAGATATTTTAACCCAGTTCTTCGTCAACAAATCATATATGTATGAACTGTTTATTATAGATAGTAACTTTATCTCGTTAAAACACCCTTATTTCTTATGATATTAAGAGCTGTAATGAGAAAATATTTGTTAATGGTAAGACTGCCAGTATCATCATGTGACCGTGCACTGCAAGTTATCTGTTTCATAAAATTCTATAGTATTGTAACATAAAGATAAGATAAAGTAAACTGGAGATATCTTTGTTCAGTGAATACAACATAACAAACCGACCAAGTATATAAACCGCATAAAATCGCTGCATTCGCAATGTGCACTTGTTCTTTCAATCGTAACGTCGAGAAATAGTTCATTATGAAAGTGAACCCGATAAATGTTATAAAACTTCTTTTGGCTACATTCGAAGTCCTAAATATCGCAGAGACTCTAGTGAATAATGCTGAAATAGAACTCAAGGAAAATTTCGAAAAAATTATGATTGATTCTATGGGTGATTACAATGCTATTGAAGTGATAAGTGAAGAAACGCTAGATTTTCAAGAGCCGTTTAAAGAACATGAAGCTCAAGCTATTGAGGATAATGAGATGGAAGATCCAACTCACACATATCTCGATACTTGTTCTGCGGATGAAGAAGAGTTAAGTTACGATGATAAAAGCAGAGCAGTGGAATTCTGGAGATCGGGTAAGAAGAAAAATTATAGCGTCGATACAGTAAAAAAGAACTTCAAGAAAGTACAATCTGTTCGACAGTTAAGAAGATGGGCACATCAATTGAATAAAGGAGGAACTTACAAAGAAAAATTAATGAGAATCAGTGAATTTACATTAACGAATTTGCGGGAGGCTCTGGATGCTGGTGTGATTGTTCACGATATTGACCTGCAAAGATGGGCATTGCACGCTAAAAAAGAGATAGGGTTTCAAGACTTTCGATTCAAAGCTTCTCCTAGTTGGCTTTTGAAGTTTAAGAAAACGCATCGAATCGTATCCACAAAAATTAATAAATTTGTTACAAAGAAAACTATAGAAAACCGGGAGAGTTTAGCAATAAATGCTGAAAGTTTTGTGAATGAGGTAAAAAAACATATTGAAAAATATGGGCAACAAAATATATATAATTCTGATCAAAGTGGTTTCCAACTCGAAATTCATTCTGGTCGAACCTTAAGCGATGAAGGGGTTAAAAAGGTCGAATGTGTTGTTCAATCTGTATCTGCAACAACGCATAGCTATACAATACAACCCATAATAAGTGCCGATGGAAAATTGCTTTCCCCTCTTTTTATTGTTCTTAAAGAGCCAAAGGGTGTGTTTGGACCGATTGTTGAAAAGCAAATATTCAAACCAGAAAATGTTTTTATAACAGCATCCAAATCTGGAAAATTGACTTCAGGTATGTACATAACAAGTGAAATACAAGAATTTAAATATACGTTTATTTTATAATAATAAAATATTAATTTTTGTTTGCAGATCACTTCAAAATTTTTTTGGAAAAAGGTTTTTTTCCTAATGTTGGTTATGATAGTGTGCTATTGATCGACTCTTGGAGTGGACATTGCTCAAAAGTTGTTAAAGAAGCGATGCCCGGAGACAAAAATTTAGTTACACTAATAATACCAGAAGGTACTACTGGAAAAATTCAACCACTGGACGTGTTTGGATTCAGGATATGGAAGAACTTTGTTAGTCATTTTTCTGATAGTGTATTGCTTTTCAATTCTGATATTAATTTACACTTGAGGAATAACATAATTAAATTACAATCTCTCACGCATAATCAGCTTTCATCTCCAAGATATACAAATCTTTTCAAATATGCTTGGTTCAAAAGTAATTACATAGCAACAAAACCAGAACATTTTGACAATCCCGTTAGTTTCGGTTTCAGTCAATCCTCTAAAGCATCCTGTGAAATACTAGGTTGTAATAATGTAGCTATTATAAGATGCGCATGGTGCAAGAAATCTTTGTGTTTAAAGCATTTTCTTGAAGATTACCATTATTGCAATACTTTTGAACCGTGATTGTATTGAATACAGACAGCGATTTGTACACAATATACACAATGAATAATAAATAAAAAAGTGATTAAACAGGCATTTTATTTTTTTAAATATCGGTAATGAATCGTTTTAGTGATTGATAATAAATCATGAATTTGCTCATATAAGATAAATTACATGCAATGCAATAATAAAAATTCTAACATAAGTACTTCATACAAATGTACTAAAGGGTAAGGCAAAAGTTTCATTGCTCTTCAAAAACGAGTAGTCTACGAGGAACCTCCTGGTAATTAATATAAATTAATTAATTAGGGGTAGTTCGGTCATGGGGGTCAAATCACGAATTTTCCAAGAGGAAAATATTTTCGATTGATTTTGTACATTTTGTTAATGCGAAAGGGGGTAGTTTACCCCCATAAAAGTACTTCCAGCAAATATACTGAAGAGTAAGGTAAAAGTTTTATAGCCGTTTAGTGCTAATTTTTCGATATCGGCATTAGTAACAAGAGGAGTGTATGAGGTACCCCCTGTTAATTATTCGAAATTAATTAATTAATTAGGGGTAGCTCGGTTATTGGGGGTTGGATCACAGATTTTACGAAAGGAAAATATTTTGAATTGATTTTGCACGTTTGAATGGCGAAATAACCGATTGCGTGTGAAAGATAGCGTGTAAGTGTTAAAAGGGGTAGTTTACCCCCTTAATGTTGCTACCCTGTCAATGAGCAAAAACAGGTCAACTCTATTTTGACCTCTACTTTTAAATTGTGCATATTTCATCGAAATTTGTTAGTAAATTTGCTCATTGGGGTGAGAAATAGAAAAATCGAGGGGTGGTTCACCCCTCAGGAAGAAATTTTTTTCATAAATTTAACATGTGATTTTCATTACTTTTCATAAGGAGTATTTTAGTTTTTGTCGCATTAAATTTGGACAACCCTTTCTAGGTGCAACTACATTCTTAGCCCTTGAGATACCCAACTTTGAAGGGTGATTTCACCCCTTTAAACTGTTTTTTTGCCGATAAAAAAAAATACGTGTCTCTTAGATTTTAAAGCACTACAACATATCCAAATTTCATCCAAATCGGAGGGGGACACCTCGCAAGGTTCCCTTGTAAGGATAATAAAATCACAAAGCCATTCCATTTAACGTAGGGAAATTATGATGTTGAAGCTTCCCCCACACGCAGCACCCCCCCCCCCCCTTTTTCATACCTCTGACTTCACGGTCCTTGTTATTCCTCTACATAAGAAAACGAAGGAGGGGCACGGCGTTAATGCAAGAGTGGGGGATGCATCACATACCTTATTTGCAGTATCGCTGCGCCAATCGTTGGATTTAGGTAGAGGTTTTGCTCTTCAGTCAGTAGAATTTACGTTACATCATATTTCTCCATAACTTGTTTCAACAGATATACGAAAGCCATGTGGTATGAATTATCGATCCGTTCCCGAAAACTTTTCTTAATGATGATGGTACGTTCTGCTGCACCCTGTGAGATGACCGCTAGCAAATTTATTAGTATGTGCATGGAAAGCTATCGCATGGTAAGTTTCCGAATACGTTTTAGAAATGCAAATTTTACCATTAACTTCAAGTCTTCTCAAATGGTCTATCTACCTACAGTTGAATCTTTCCCCGTTTACTTTTTCCTGTATGATTCATTTATTGCATATCCGACACATATTGATATCGTTTATGTTTCATCTTCACACACACGGTTCAGCAATGCGCCAAGAGGATTTGTGATCCACGTTCTTTTGAAAATTGTAATAACTATTATTTGTATCTTTTATGGTATGTTTCAGGCATTAAGTACATCAATTTCGTACTTTACAGTTTTTATGTCAATATAGAAACGAATGAAGCTTATAAGAACTTCCTTGAAAGAATGGAAATAAAAAGCTAAACACTGGTAACAATCTGTAAAAATATTTAAGTGTATTTACAGTAAGTTTTGTTTTTAATAACATGCACGAAATTGAAAGTTATAATAAAACCAGTATTTAAGAAAAAATGTTCATAAAAAATCCTATACCCATATACTATATTACCCATATACTATATTACACGAAGAGCGAACAAGGTAATCAGGACGGGATTTGAATGCAATTTTGTTACAGATATAATGAGGTAGACTAGGTTACGCGTACTTAGTATACCTTGAATAACTAAAATGAGACGTAATGGTAATTTTCGAGCTTCACAATTAGAAAAAGGCTCAATAAAAAGCAACTTTGTTGCAGTGTTCTCAAAACTTCTCGAAACTAGCAAGAAGAACATGTACCTAAATGCATGAAATTCCTTAGTCTTTGGGATGTTATTAGATTCTTAGAATCCTATCACTTTTATATAAAATATTTTTTTCCCAAGTCGTAATATTTTCAAAATAGTAGGTTAAAAACTTTAAATGAAACACTTTGAATAAATTAGATTAATTTAATTTCGATTATAGTTTGGGTATTCCAAATTAATTAGAGTTTTACCAATACGACTTGCCTTAATATTTGCCTAATCTCTTTATAACTGAAAACTTTGTTGACTGAGGACCAGAATGAATCGAAAAACGAATGTAATTCCACTTGACTTCTAAATCTTCTGTCATCAAACCTTTTGTCTCACTTCCGGTTAATATTTTTCGCGCGAAATTTAAATATATTGGTTGGCAACTAAGTAATCGCCGATTTTTCAAAGCAAATAAATGACAAAATCCGCAATTATTTAGTTGCCAACCCAATAATATAACATTCGAAAGTAATTAAAAGCATAAAGCCGAGTCTCTACAGCACGCAAGCTAGTGGCGAATATTTTGAACCGCATAAAACCCCAGGTATAAAACCTGATGGTATCTTTCCTAAGATGCTGCAGGTTGGATGCGAAAGCATCCTGGGAAAAATTACGACCATTTTTAGGGGATGCATTGCCATAGGGTACGTACCGGAAGGGTGGAAGACTACACGTTTCCTTCCTTCCGAAACCCGGTAGGAGAAGCTATCAAACGGTAAAGGACTTCAGACCGATTAGTCTGACGTCTTTCATGCTAAAGACCTTAGAGAGACTGGTGGACGCATACATCAGGAGCACAGCACTGATAGAACGACCACATTATCCAGGTCAACATGCGTACACAGTTGGTAAGGCCACAGAAACAGCCTTACACAAAGTGTTGCGGTATATTGAAAGAACATTACTGAATTATATGAAGCGATAGTGAACATTAATAAAGAATTAAACTTTACAAGTATTCTTGCGGAACCCGACTTTCGTTTCAAGTCATTGTAAACAAAGCCAATGAAATAAAAAAACACAAAATTACTAGAACGCGTATTAATGCAATCGAATCTTTGTTAACATTAACAAAGAGACATAACTTTGTTGTATAGGTATACTGGCAACAGTAATATTAGGTTTCGCATGGAAGTTTTCACTCATCGGTAAAATTGGAAAAGTGTTCAACATTCTGAAATGCTTTAAGAAATCAAAACGCAGGACGCAAATTATTAGAATGTCTAAGTGAGAAGATGTTTATACGGTTGAGTGTCCACCTTCTAACACTATACAAATGGAATCCTTCATAACTCGTGAAAAACGTGATCATTATAACTCGGAACCAAAACCCTTTTCTGAAAGAAAATCAAAATATTTCAAATCTAGACGTCAATCATACTTTGATCGTATTGCCGGTGGATCAATTTAACTTCACCCCCCCCACCCCCTTCTACTAATGAATTACAAGAGTTACAGGGCAGCAAACTTCACAGCCACGGACAACTGCAATCCTGGCTACAGTCAACCAAGGAAACTTCTGATTCCAGAAATATTAAAATAAAAAATTATACAAGCATCATTGTAAAACATCGACACAACCCATCTAAACCCTTTGCATTGTTGAAAGAATATTTTCGTTTTGCACAGGACTAATTCTCGACCCTTATCGCGCCCCGTGTCTCAATGATCAGCATGTTAGTATGGGTTTTTTGCAGGTTTTTCCCTGTACTCACCGCACAAATGTGAACATGCCACAACCCAAAAAGTACGGCCTGCAAACGTACAAAGCACCGGGTTTGGTCGAGACATAAAAATGGAATTTTTTAGCTTTTCTTTTGATGCAGGAGCATCAAACTTTTGTAAGAAGGGAAGTGTCGCGTCTGCAACTTGTCTTTTCATCCCCTTTCACACGGTGATAAGGGAGCGGATTCAGCATCGCGGTTCCACGAAAGCTTCACGTTACCGTGAGACCGACCGTTGGAACCGCGACCGTGAGAAGCTCTTTTTGAGTATGTCAGCGCTTTTGGGCCAGAAGACTAAGCTTCTGCCCATCTTCGCGGCACTCCGCGAAGACAGATCTCTGCGAACCGCGAAGTAGCTAAGACGCGACTTCTCCTTTCGACATAGGCATTGTAGCCCTTCTGGTGCTGTTTTCTGATAATCCCCATTCTGAATCAATAAAGGGCACGCTTTGTGCCAGTTAGCTCGGGAAGTGATCGTGTACGAGTCTCTTTTTGCCCCGATCCTGTTCCTGTCCCTTGTGCCGCTCAGCCACTTAGAGTGCTAGACGTTACAATACAAAAAAAAAACTTCAATCATTAATTTTCTAAAAATTAAGTTAATTAAATTAAAATCCCAGTTTGATTTTAAAATTAAAATATTCTCTTGGGTGAAATATTCGAGAAGTCTTCACCTTAGAGAAGATAAAATCCAGCCTGGGTTGAAAAACAGTAAACACGTGGCTTGGTAGGAAAGGCATAGCCAGCGCAATACAAAAGGCTATTCCAAAGGCTATCGCAAAGGAACAATTACACTCACACATTAATCTTGTAAGCGACAAAAATATAACGACAAAATTCAAATATATATTATACACAATTAAAATTCACTACACACAACCAACACTACCAAATTACATTTTTTAAACACACTTTTACACATACAAACACAAAGAAAAGTTAATATAGTTCATATTTTCAAACTCTATTTCTTTTTTCTTTGCCTTTTCTCGTTTCCTTCAATTATAGTAATTTAAAAAAAAAAATTACAATGTCAAAAAAACCGGAAAAGGAAACGCAAGGAAAAGAGAAAGAAATACAAGAAATACAATTAGACAACATAATAATTAACTTCACGAACGAAATATTGAAGGAGCATAACACAATGACAGACAGAAATCCACCCATTACCATAGGTGAAAATAGGGAAGAAACAAATAATATATCGTCATCCGGTATAAAATTCACGGTTCCCTTACACCAATCCACACCAGCCACACAGAAAATAACACAAAACCAAACGTACACGACACAGGGGGCAATTCCAAAAACGAAAATACCAAACACGATAACTAAAAATGTGGAAAGTAAGGTTCCTCTTCAAAAAGACGATATACTAGAAAAAAAATTAGAGTTAATAGAGGAACGTTTAAACAAACAAACAGAACAAAACCAGATGCAGTTCCAAATTCTCATGCAAAATATGCATGAGTTTATGGAAGACATGCTAAAACAAAAAATACAAATCACCGACAGACACATGCAAGACACTACACAACCCCAAACTAGCTTACATACACATACAGAAACAACAGGAAATCAAATACACAATGAAAATACAAATAACAATAATAATGAATTAACAATTTTAACACAAACAATCTTGCAACAGACAAAAAACACAGCTATAGCAGCAATCAAAGAATCCAAAATATGCTTTAAAGGGGAATCATACGAGAACCCAGAAGATTTTTTGGATTCTCTTAAAGAATTAGGAGCAATCTATGAGTTATCATTAGAAAATATGCTGCCCTGCTTGTCCTACACACTAAAAGACACTGCTTTACAATGGTATAAATTACATAAAAGTAACTGGCAATCATGGGAGCAGTTTGAAAGTTCATTTCGTTCTGAGTATGATGCACCAACATTTCAAAAAAGACTTAAATTTAAAATAAAAAGTACCACTCAGAGCGAAACGGAATCAATTAACAAATTTATAACACGATATAGAACACTTTTGAGTCAAAAACTCCCACCATACAGCATAACACAACAACTAGACATGACATACTTACGATTAACACCCCAATACACAAACAAAATAAAACGAACCGATTTCTTCTCCTTCCAAGAACTAATAGAACAAGGAAAAGAAATAGAAAAATTTAAAACAGAAAGAGAAGAAATCGAAAGACTAACAAAACAATACACAACAAACACAGACAAACGTACAAAGACATAATACACAATACATAGTACAATCACCAACTGATACACCTCCACAGTCCACAAAATCCACCACACAAACACCTAGCACCTCAACATACAAACAAAACAATACACAAACACAAAACACAAGTAAAAATAAACAAAATTACAGACAATACAAAATGGAAAATTGTAAGAAATGTAATAATCCAAACCACACACAAGAACAATGTAGGATACCTTTTGAACGGTTTTGTTACAGATGTAAAACACAAAACACATTAGCCCGATTTTGTCCTAACTGTACAAAAAACGAATTTTGAGTACCCTCAAAGTGATCAAAGGGGACTCAAACGAAAACAAGAAAGGGTCACAACACACACAAAAAAATCGGAAACCAGAAAAAATACAAACAGATACACCATTAATATTAAACACAATAGTAAATAACAGAAAACAAACAAACACAGTTCCTGTGGTATCTCCAAAAGATCCGAGATGGTTCCTACAAATACAAGTAGGTAAGAGTAGGAAAACCATCGAGGCTCTTGTAGACACAGGGGCGGTGAACTCGTTTGCTGGAAAGAAAGTAATTAAAACAGTATTAGAGGAAAATTGGAATATAGATAAAATAGATGAAAAAATTGTAACAGCAAACGGGTCCACCGCACAAATATTAGGCACAGCAACGGTGCCAATAACAAACAACGGGAAAACAGACATGCTAGAAATTAGATTAATGGGAGAAGTGTCTATAGATTTTATCCTAGGAATGGATTACATAAGAAAAGCAGGTTTAGTAGCAAACTTTAAACTAAACCTGTGGTCATTCGACAGTTCTCCAGACAAATTGTTTCCCATTGTTTGGCCATTACCACAACACACAACAGACACCGACAGACAAACGACTGACACACACAATAACCCGACAAAAGTGTTCGCCAATTACAAAATTAACAAACAGACAACAAACACAATTAAACAATTTACTAAACACGATCATACCCACACCACGACAAAAACTAGGAACAACACACCTGGTAAAACACAAGATAGACACACAAGATAAAGGTCCAATAAAACAAAAAGGGTACCCCATGTCACCCAAGATGTTCGATCTAATTAATAAAGAAGTAGATGAAATGCTAAACCATGACATCATCGAACCATCCAAAAGTGACTGGGCTAACCCCATTGTTATTGTAAAGAAACCAAATGGCAAACACAGATTCTGCCTAAACTTTAAAAAAGTGAACGACATTACAAAAAAAGACGTATACCCATTACGATACATTGACTCTATACTTGACAGACTGAGACAAGCAAAATACATATCGAAAATAGATTTATCCCAAGCCTTCTACCAGATACCTCTGGAAGAAAGATCAAAATAAATTACAGCATTTAGAATACCAGGTAGAGGGTTATTCCATTTTAAGCGAATGCCGTATGAATTAACAAATGCACCAGCTACCTTTCAAAGGTTGCTGGACGAAATAATACCTCCAGAAATGGAGCCATACGCATTCGCCTATATGGACAATGTGATCATAGTGGCCGATACCTTCGAGGAGCACACGAAATGGCTGGAAAAAATAATATCAATAATCAATGAAGCGAACCTAGAAATTAATACGGAAAAAAGCGAATTCGGGTGCTCGGAGGTGCGGTTTCTTGGTTACATTATCAACGAAAAGGGCTTACAAGCTGACTTAGAAAAAGTACAGCCCATTAAGGAATACCCGACACCAAAGACACAGAAACATATTCAGAGATTCCTGGGCATGGCATCCTGGTACAGAAGATTCATTCCACATTATTCGGAGATAATAGCTCCTTTAACAAAACTATTAAAAAAAAATGCAAAATGGGAATGGACTTCTGCCCAGGAGGAATCTCTGAATACAATTAAAAACACTTCACACAAACATTCACACTACAGACGGACGCAAGCAACAATGGTCTGGGAGCAGTTCTGTCACAAAACATAGATGGAATTGAACACCCAATTACTTACGCTAGCAGAATGCTCACAGACCAAGAAAAACGATACACGACAACAGAAAAAGAGTGCTTGGCGGTGGTCTGAGCAGTAAAAAAATTCAGACCTTACATTGAAGGTTATAAATTCATAGTCATAACAGACCATAGTTGTCTGAAATGGCTACACAACTTAAAAAACCCTTCAAGTAGACTGATGAGGTGGTTCTTAGAATTACAAGAACATGATTATGAAATAATAGATAGAAAAGGAAAAATGCATACTGTCCCAGACGCACTATCAAAACTCTTTGAAAACACACACCCGAAACAGAACACACCCCCCACAGACGAAGACATGACAAACGAAACACAAACCACACAAAACATAGCAACACAAAATAACTCAACTCATACCAACCAAATTAACGCAACGACTACACAAACACCTAACAACACGAACACACCAACACCCAACACTGAAACAATTCTTAACAGGTGGTACAATAGAAAGTACCACACGGTACTAAACAATCCAGGAAAATTTAAAGACTGGAAAATTGAAAACAATAATTTATACGTTTACAAACCCAGTGAATTATATTCTGATCTGGTAAGGAGTCCAGATCCAGAATGGAAACTGGTTATACCACACCACCTAATCAAAGCAATATTGTTAGAAAACCATGACAATCCTGAGGCTGGTCACTTGGGGATTGACAAAACCCATGAAAGAATAGCTAGAAACTATTACTGGCTAGGGATGTATGGCGACATAGCACAATATGTGCGAAGCTGCGAAATCTGTCAAAGATCCAAGGTTTCTCAACAAAAGCCATACGGTCTAATGGGACATCGAATTATAGATGAACCGTGGACAATTGTAGCGACGGATTTGATGGGGCCATTTCCTCAATCTAAATCCGGCGCAAAATATATATTAGTGTTTCTAGATCTATTCACAAAATGGGTGGAGATAATACCCTTACGAGCAGCCACAGGTAAAAATATCAAGAAAGCTTTTCTAGAAACAATAATATGTAGATTTGGAACACCAAAAGTATTGTTTAGTGATAACGGAACACCTTACATTAATAAAATCGTTAAAGATATGACTGAGACATACGGAATTACACACACAACTACACCACCATATTACCCACAAGCAAACCCGGTAGAAAGGGTTAACAGAACCCTGAAAACCATGATCATTTCCTTCCTAGGAAAAAATCACAAAGAGTGGGATTTACACTTACATGAATTTCAATTCGCACTTAACACAAGCAAACACTCATCGACACAACACACACCAGCCTTCCTAAACTTAGGTAGGAACCCAGTCACACTCAAAAATTACAGATCACAAGTAGACAAAATGATAATAGACACGACGGATATAAACAAATGGACGGACGAACTCAAAAAACTGACAATTTCACAAGACGAAGCACGGAAAAACTTGCAAGTCGCATACAACAAACAGACAGAATACTACAACCCTCATAGAACAGAAGCACAGTTTACAATTGGGGAAAAAGTATTAAAAAGAAATTACACTCTATCATCAGGGGTTAAAAACATCGCGGCAAAACTAAACCCAAAATTCACAGGTCCTTACATGGTGTCTAAAATAATAACGGAAAATATCCTAGAATTAATCACCATGGAAGGAAAGAAAATTGGGAAAGTTCACACAAAAGACATAAAAAGATTTAAGGAATAAACACAATAAACACACATAATAACACACACACTTCATAAACAGTACACACACACCCAAACATCCCACATCAGGAAAACACAAAACACCATAGACAAAAGAGAGAGTGGAGTTGGAAAGAAGAGGACACCAACAATATAAGTACCTAGAAGAACAAAGGGATAGAGAAAATGAATCTTAAACACAAAAAAAAGGGTTATAATGTTATGTAAATCATGCGTTCATTTTTATTTTTTTTCTTTATATTGTCTATATTAACCTGCACTTTTTTCAAATTATAGTCATTCTTTACAAATTCTCTTGTAAAACACGTAATCTCGAAAAGAAAAAGCAAGCGTAGACAAAGAATAACATTCAACCCCATTCAAACAAACACAAAGACACATGTAAATAGACACAAAATGCAAAAGAATTATATGTAATCATCTTAGGTTAAGTTCATTAATACATTGTAAAAATCATAATCATTCATACACGTGCACACATATACACAAGACGGACAAGACAAAAACAACGACAAGAAAGAAGATTACAACAACACCAAGAGGAGGCAAGACAGCATTCTCACAACACATCAAAATCATATTCAACACCAATGGACCAGAACGTCCTATACATGGAGGAGACAAGAAAATAACCACATACCACCATCAACAAACTCCTTAAAAACTACTCAACGCTGGCAAAAGGGGTGAGCCACCTCTTTAACCAGCGAAGGAAGCTACCAACACAAAAAAAAAAATACACAAGCCATGACAGGACACACGGAGAGACTCATCTTCGGTCTTGTTACCATAGGAAAAGCAGCTTCGACTACGTCTTCGCTACCCCCTCGGGAGGAGGAGTTGTAACGTGGAAATTACCACGTTACAAGCTCTCTGCCCAACAGGGACAGAGAGCCCTCACGCATACACACAAACTACATACAGACCACACCACACTGACCCACACACACACTACTCACGCACACCGAGAGGCGCGTGAGAAGTAGGCCGAAGGAAGGGACCGCGAAGAAATCGCGAGGACCTCACTTCTTCCCGAACTAGAGGCGCGTAGCCTAGAGAATAATCGCTGATTACGAAGCCGTGACGTAGTGGTGTGGTGCGTGGCAAAACCAAAGACTGGAGTAAACAGTGAGGAGGATTAAAAATAGAAGGAAGCGAAAGGACTAAGGATAAGGACAGGAGGGAAGGACGAAGGACGAGGAAAGAGAGACCCACAACGGACGGGAAAGGAGGAGGAAGGACGAGAGATAAGGACGTGGACCGAGAACCCTAAGAAGACGCGGGGACATCGCGGAGGGAAGAAGACGGACGGACTGGACACATAATACACTCACACACACACAAACACATTTTCATCCCCATCCAATAGTTAATAAAAGTATAGTCTTCAGCAAAGGTACTGTAAAGGATTCATTTTCCCCCCTTTTTGTCCCAGCAACGAACCACGCGCGGACTTTGGTCTCCTCATTAAAGGGTTTCCGATGGAGCCGTCACAGTACCTCTAGAGCCACCATCGAACATGCTCTGACACGACAGGGGGTACTAGAGGCCATTAACCCTCAGCGGGTACTCTGGGTCTGACAGACCCGAGCGCAAAATCGTATATGTGAATATCTCGGAGGGGTGCAGGAGAGGAGGATTCGTTATGGTGGAGAAAAATCCTTCTTTGTGTGCCAAATCGAGGGAGCACTCGTGCCAGTCCAGTGCGACGTCACCTACGGAGCTAGGAGCATTGAAAAATTCGATTCGGGTCCCCTGGACCCAGAGTACCCGTAGTGTCAGAAAGTAAGTTTTATGAAAAAATTATAATTATTTAGAAATTATATTTAAATTACTTAATAATGTAAAAATATATGTTTTAATGTATAGTGCGCGTGAAAAAAATTTTTTAATAGCTTAAATTTTTTTTTAAGGCAGAAATGGAGACGCGGTCTCGCACGTGGTCCGTCGCTGAGTTGGCAGCAATCGAGAACCGTAACGAGGAGGAAGTTTACGAAAATGATGCTTCTTCTGGGGAAGAAGAAGATCGAACATACATCTAAAATTTGTTCTGCTTGTTCAACTACCGATATGTAAAAAGTAATTACAATGTCATAATGATAATAGTTTTCAGATAATAAATACTTTTCAAATAATATATCTCGATTTTTATCTCTCTTTACCATTGCAACTCTATATTTATATATATATATATTTTTTCAAATATATACATATATTGTGACGTTCCGGGATAAGCATATCCTCTCAAAACGTCCTTTATTTTCCTTTTCCGCCCTTGAAGGCCCTTGGCATTGCGCCAAGCCCTTTCAAGGGATATTCACAACAAATTTCAACACTTAACACTATTTAAATATCTATTTAAATATTAAAAATTGGATTTCCGCAAGTTGGAGATGCTACCATTTCCAACAGGTGGAATCCATCACTGTTTACTAAATTTCATCATAGAACTTAAAATCATAAATTCTAAGCTCGATGATGGATAATATAGTAGGCTTGATTGGCTGTCCTTAGCACAGCAGCGCCGAATTGTCTGAGAGCAATTACGAAATTACAATGCGTGATCCTTATCGATAAAGGATGATCGATAAAGTAGGTCAATTACCTTATCTTCGCGCCAGGAGTTTAAACTGAGGCGAAGATAAGACGCCAGCGCTGTCGCTTAACAGAAAAGCGAACCATTTTAAGCGCAAATTCCGTTAAACACCTAGTGAAAATTTCCGTTAAGGAATTTTCTCGTAGACGATCTAAGAAATTCAAAAATTTGAATTTCAAGAGCCAATGGGACCTCATCGTCCGACCGGGGCAACCAATAGCGGTGTGGATTTCCATAACTGGGAGACGCGCAGCTTGAAATCTTATAGAAAGATTCAAGTTTCTGCCAACGTCTTCCAGGAAGAGCCCCCCCGATGAAGAGCCATCGTGGAGGTAGGCACCAGCTTGGAATCCACGCGCTCCGGTCGGATATAAAAGGACCCCGGAAAGCTCTAAAATTCAGATCGATCCTTTCTGTGATCAAAAGCAGATCTAGAAAGAGTCGACTCTCCCGAAGAGACTTAAAGGGCCCCAGCATAGCGTCTGGCCCCCTTCAAAGACTCTACAAGCCACAAACAAGCCCTTGGCATTGCGCCAAGCCCTTGTTGGCTTTCGGGAAGAATTCCTTCCCGAAAATCCTCTCTATCCGCTCAAGGCGACCTAGAGGCCCCTGGCATTGCGTCCAGGCCCCTCCTGGAAGCTTTACGATATTTCAAAAACTTGAAATATCACCTTTTCCTAACAGTACCAAAGGGCATAGCGATATAGCTCCCTTTGGGTACCCAGGAATCCAAACTTCCTTTAAAAGGCTACCGGAAGGCCCCTGGCATTGCGACCAGGCCCCTTTCGAAGGCATATAATATTCCGGGATAATCGAATATCCCAACCCGGAATATTCCCCTTCATCCAGAACCATACCATCCGGTAGAGGCTACCTGGAGGCCCCTGGCATTGCGCCCAGGCCCCTCTCGGACAGCTCATCCATTCTGATCCTCTCCTGGACCAGAACATCCGCAGAGGCCCCTGGCATCGCGCCCAGGCCCCTCTCGAACTACTCCTCTATCCTGACCCTCTCCTGGATCAGGATCTCCATAGAGGCCCCTGGCATCGCGCCCAGGCCCCTCTGTGAGGATTAAATTGAGATCTGAGGAATATTAAAAATATTCCTGCAGATCTCGAGAGATACAAGGAGATATCCCATCCTGATTCCCGAAGCGTCACGTAGGGAACCAAAGGGAAAGATTTGAATACGCCCGTCCAGTACACGAATCCTTTTCGTAAAGACGCATTTCGGCGTGTCCACCTTTATTCGAGATAAAGGGGAGGCGCTCGAAACGTCTCAATATATATGTATATATGTATATATATCCTACTTTATGATAAGGTAGGCTAAACAATTTTTTAAACAATATTTTTTGCAAATTTTCTAGCGATAATGGCGAGTATTTATGAAAAATACGTTATAAAAAATACTAACTTTCAATCGCAAAAATAAATCGCTTATCCTAATCTAATCGAAAAATGACCTATACAGCCTTAAAGTACAACACTTAAGCTTTAAAAAACCGGTTTATAAATTAATTTATCTTTATTTTTCATTTTTTTACAACAATTTGAAAAAAAAAACAAAAATTTCGAAAGGTCTCCTTGTATTTTGTTAAATATTAACAAAACTTTTAGATTTGGAGTAAAATGGATCACGCATTCGTTTTTTTGAGATTCTGGCGATGGATTTAAAAAAAAAACGTCTCCCTATGATGATTTGGCTCCGAGTTATAAGCGATTAAAAATCGCTCGGGTCTCACAGACCCAGAGTACCCGGATCGGGACAAATAGTATAGAGTACCCGCTGAGGGTTAAAAAATGGATTATGATGACCTTGGGGGACAGGACCGTTTATAGCCTGTGGAAGAACAAGACGGTCCAAGGAAAGATCAACGACGGATGTCCACAGGGAGGGGTACTCTCACATTTGCTGTGGAACCTGATCGTTGACGAGCTGCTATATATACTCAGCGAGGAAAATTCTTTCATGGTAGGATATGCAGATGATATCTCTGTTATGATCAGAGGGAAATACGAGGTTTTACCTGATCTAATGCAAAGAGCACTGCAAAAAGTGAGCGAATGGTGCAAGGCGAAATCACCAGGAGTCAATCCAGACAAAACAGAGATAGTAGCCTTCACGAGGAAATACAAATGCAAAATAAGCAAAGAAGTTACCTTCTACAGGAGATCAATACCGTATGCTGAAGGGTTTAAATATCTAGGAGTATACCTAGACAGGAACCTAAAGTGGAAAACGCACCTAGAAGGGCAATGGGGGAAGGTTCTCGGCATATTTATGCAGTGTGGGGCAGCAATAGCGACAGGTTGGGACTTGGAAACCTCTAAGGCACTATGGATCTATAGGGCCATACTAATACCGAAGCTGACCTACGCTGCGTTAATATGGTGGAAAATCACTGAGAAAAAACCTCTCTAAAGACCCTTGAACACGTACAGGCGGTCACTCTAAGGGATATGTTCGGACTCAGGAGAAGCACCCCCATATCTGCTATCAGGATGATGCTGGACCTCGATGGACTGGACCACGAAATAATGGGAGCGGCATCCAGGTCGGCATTAAGAATAAAGGCAGCGGAGAATGGGAAGAGAATAGAACAGGGCACGCGAGAGTACGTGAGCGTACACTGAGGGGAGCTATTTGGGCAATGCTCTAGGATAGAATAAACAAGCACCTCTAGCAACCTCTATTTTGAGCGGCGGTATAAAATCTCTGATCCCTAAGAAAGAAGAGTGGAAACAAAACCAAAATCCCAGGCACGGACTCGTCTAGTTCACGGATGATTCCAGAACGCAACGAGGAACCGGATACGGAATTTACGGCAGTAAAGGCAGGGACATCAGAGCCCTGAGTCTGAGGAACTACAATACAGTCTTCCAAGAGGAAATGGCGACCGTAGACTCCTGTGCCGAGAGGATGGTACAAGATGGGGCTGAGTGCAGAACCATCAACATCTGCACAGACAGCCAGGCCTCCATAAAGGCGCTAGTGAACCCTGTCACCAAATCGCAGCTGGTCGGAGAGGTGAAAGAAATCTTGAACCGACAAGCTGCGACAAACAGAGTTACATTGACCTGGGTTCCTGGCCACTCAGGACATGAGGGTGATGAGAAGGCCGATGCTTTAGCCAAAGAAGGAGCAGACTCAAACGATGCACCGGAATGGGAGGTAGGAAGGCCATACCAGGAAGGCTGCAAAATCATAAAGAGGAGATTAAATGTTGAAAAATGGTGGAAAGGGGAACAGTCCCAGGGATGCAGATGGTCCAAGGAGCTTCTCGGAAAGCGCATTAGCAACTGGGCAAGCAGGATCATCAACCTAGACAGAAAGAAACCAGGCAAAAACCTGGGGATCCTAACCGGGCACTGCAGTCTACGCTGCTACCTGCACAGGACACAGCGGCTTAGTAACCTGTGCAGATAGTGCGGGGAAGAGGAAGAAACAATCAACCACTTCCTCGTAGAGTGCCCCAACTTAACGGGGTACCGACGGAAGTGGCTGACAAGGAGAGTAACAGGGTGATGGGTCACCGATTTTCTTCAAACTTTGCACACTTTTAGTTGTCCACTAGGGCAATATAATGTCCAAATATTAAGGCGTACTACTCAAGCGTTTTCGAGAAAATTGCAAGCAAAGTTTGATGCGTCGCTTATATTCCCTTGCGTTACCATCGTTAACAAGCAGCGGCGGCGGCCGAGTGGTTAGCGTTCTATCTTCGTAACCGCTAGAACGCTGGATCGAGTCCTCTTTCGTACCTTTTTTTTTCATACATTATTACATGTATATTATTATTTAAAGGAAATATAACGCGATAATATATTTATTTGCATCATTTTTTATTACCACAAACATATTTTAAATTGTGGATGAATAAGGGACGAAAAGCATTGATTTCCATTCAATATTCTTATTTATTAAATAAATAATAACAAAAAAATAAGAAACAACAAAACATAATTAATTTTATAATTAATCGTCAAATGCGTCTTGGGGATTGCAAACCGTACGATGATATTTATCACATAAACACGGGAAACAAAGTGTTTTCAATTAAATACGCACAAGTTTGCATGCGATGATAAAATTTTTAATCTGCCTATAAAAATAAACGTCGCAGGATTAGCATATTGGATTACATTTAGGAGGTATCACTTTCACTGTACAACTAGGAAGACATACGTCATCGCTTAAAATTTCATCATACAATGCAGGGTTTGTTTGACCCCCCCCCCCCCCCCAAGAAACTATAATTAATAAAAACTGTTTCATTAAATTGTCAGAGTACAGTTTTCTGTACTCTGGGCCCAAACTTTCCTTGTCGGGGTATTTGTACAGCACGTGTTCTTGTGCTTTCAAAAACTCACAGGAAAGTTTGGGCCCAGAGTACGGACAACTGTGGACAATTTAATGAAACAGTTTTAATCAATTATAGTTTCTTGGGGGGTCAAATAAACCCCGCATGGTAAAATGAAATTTCTAGCGATGACGTAGGTCTTCCTAGTTGTACTAAAGTGAAAGCGATACCTCCTAAATGTAACCCAATGTGCCAAAACACTTTGTTTCCCCTGTTTATATGATAAGTATCATCGTACGGTTTGCAATCCCCACGATGCATTTGACGATTAATTATAAAATTAATTATGTTTTGTTGTTTCTTATTTAATAAATAAGAATATTGAATGGAAATCAATGCTTATCGTCCTTTATTCATCTACAATTTTGAATATGTTTGTGGTAATAAAAAATGATGCAAATAATAAATTATATTAAATGATAATATATTAAATAACATATTAAATTTCTATTTCCTTTATATTAAATTATAATAAATAACCTTTTCGGAGGCGGCGCAAAATTAAAAATTACTTACATTCAAAATTACCAAACTTGGTTTAACTTTCTATCTTAGGAACAATACATATGGTCTTTAATTATTGCTATTATTACATTCGCTTCAGACCTCATATACATTAACACTATTCAATATCGCCACCCCTACTAAATACTATCTCAAACCAACTCAAACAATATTTCCATCGAGAGAATATATACATTAATTTTTAAATAAATTGCCCCCCCCCCCCCCCCCGGTCACCATATTTATTATATCAAACCCTCTCAATCCAAATTTTGAAATAGACAGTGTACATGTATACATATAATAACAGCATTCAATATTGCCGCCTACACCAAAAACTAACACAAGGCGGATTTCAAACATTTTAATTTTGTGCCGCCTCCGAAAATGTTATTTAATATTATTTAATATAAAGGAAATAGAAATTTAATATGTTATTTAATATATTATGATTTAAGATAATTAATTAAAAAGGAAATAGAAATTATTTCATAATTTTCACTGCATTTTGTCATACTTTTATAAGCAATTATATCTACAGCTGATGAATATTCATATAAACTATCTAGAAATTATTTCATATTTTTTAGTGCAATTTTTCGAAGTCGGTTATATTTTTTTTTCCAAAAATTATTTTATTTCACACTTTTTAGTGGCAATCTATGAGCAATACGTTTCGTGCAATAACAATAATTATGAGCAATATATAGTTGCAAATGGGATAATCAGGAATACATGTGCAACTAAATGTGGAAGGATTCATCGCGTTAAGTAAATTTCTTGTCGTACTACACCACCGAAAAAAGTGAGCAAAAATTTGTTCAAATTCGAACATTAAGAAAATATCTACTGCTAAATGTGAAAGGGTTCGTTGCGATCGTGTAATTCCTTGTCGAGTTACATCACAGAATAGGAATATTGCAGTAACAATTGTTATAAGCATATAATACAGAATAATAAAGATAAAAAGTCGGTTAAAAAGTTCATAAATTTTTTCCAAATAAGAACATGAAATCAGCTGTCATCAAATGCGAAAGGTTCTAAGAAATATTAAGAAATTCATTAATTTTTCCAAATGGGAACATGGCGAAATCAGCCATCATTAAATGTGGAAAGTACCATCTCAATCGGCTAATTCGTTGCCGAGTTACATAAAAAAATTGGAATTTTGCAGTAACAATTATTATAAATATTAAGAAATTCATAAATTTTTTCGAATGGGAACATCATGAAAACAGTCGTCATTAAATGTGGAAAGTTCCATCTAAATCGGCTAATTCGTTGCCGAGTTACATCATATACTAGCAATTTTGCAAAAACAATAGTTATAAATATTAACAAAATTTATAAATTTTTGAAAATGTAGTCATCGCGAAAACCTGCCTGGCAGCAAAATGTAAGGAGTTTCATCGATTTCATCGATTTGAAGCCGAACATACGTGAAAAAAGTAGTATTATTTTTTTGCGATAAAAGTTGCATAAAGTGGTAAGAAATGAACCAAGGTTAAATGTATTTTTTTTATGCGACCAAGTGGCAGTGATACTCTACCAGATGCATGAAGTTTCAATCCGATTGGTCTATCCGTCTCGGAGTAATAAGCACTACAAAATACCAATTTTCAGTTTTTTGCAAAAAAACGGATAAAAAATGACAAATCGCAAAATGTCTTTATAACGGGACCACCGCAGAGACATGCTCTACAAGATGCAAGAGGTTTCATCTCGATGGGTCCAGCCGTCTCGGAGTAATCGGGGAACATACATCAAAAAATAAAATATACATGTCGAATTGAGTAACCTCCTTCTTTTTCGAAGTCGGTTAATAAATATATTATAGCGTTATATTTCCTTTAAATAATAATATACATGTAATAAAATATGGCAAAAAAAGGGTACGGAAGGGGACTCGATCCAGCGTTCTAGCGGTTACGAAGGTAGAACGCTAACCACTCGGCCGCCGCCGCTGCTTGTTAACGATGGTAACGCAAGTAGCACGCCTTAATATTTGGACAATATATTGTCCTAGTGGACTACTAAAAGTGTGCAAAGTTTGAAGAAAATCGGTGACCCATCACCCTGTTACTCTCCTTGTGAATGGTAGAACCTTCAGTAAGGAGGCGCTCTATGAGGAAAGAGTGGAGAACATCCTACTGTTACGTCCGTGGAACCAGCCGTATCTAGCTACACCAGGCATGGCCAAAAGTGTCGCGCAAGCGACACGACCTTGTGTGGGAGTCTTGGTGGGGCATGCAATTCAAACGGTTAATAGTATGTGTGATACACGCGCGTATCATCCCTAAATAATGCGAGGGCTTTCTGGGCCCCATTCCTTATTGTACATACATAGTACATACGAATAACTACCATTTTAGTGTATTTATTCGTAATTTTTAATAATTTTTATTTAAATATGTATTTAGATATTTATAAGTACGTATAAGAAACATTAAAGTTTACCATTTTCGACCGCTAATTTGATTTTTATGTGATTTTTTGTCCAATGAATGAACTTTAATGTGTTTGTTGCATTTATGAAGGTATTTATAAATATTTATTGTGTAAATGAAATGTATTGTGACCGCCGCTCCCTCCGTTTTCCCTGCTTCGGCGGAAACGGTGGGACTCGCAAATCTTGCCCTTTTGTCCCTTCCCGTAAGCGTAGTAAGGGTCGTGTAGGAGTTGGCACCCTGGCTCAAAAGAGCCCAAAGGGGGTTTCGGGCGCCAATCAGAGACCTTTTTGGGGACCCCGACGAAAGAACACAGAAAATATCCTGAAAACAAAAAACACAACAACAACACAAAAAACTATAAATATACTTAGGGTATTTTGTTTATTAAATGCAAAAAAATATAATTGAAAAAACGCAAAAAATCACAAAGATTTGGCGCTGAAGTAAGTATTAAGGGTTCCTCTCAGGGAGATCCCTAGACTTAGCCATGACCGCCCAAAAAGTCATACATGATATCAAAAACACAATTAAATGGCTAAAAAAAGAAAAGAGTCTCCCCACCTGAGGAAGCGGCAGAATTCCACGTCATAGTATTAATGTATATAAAATATTCAATGTATGATGTTTTGTGGAACACTCATAGATAAAACATTGAAATATGCTTCCTTATCACTAAAAGTACCAGCATTTATGTTTATTAACTGAATTAACTGACATTCTCATGAACAAAAATAGATGTACATTTGCACATATATTTACAATCAGTCTATTAATTACTTTGCTCTTCATTCCTAAAATATTTTTTTAAAAAATGTCCGTCACTGTGAACGAGAGGTGTGGGAGCATACAGTAAAGAAAACATACACGTTGAACATTTGCGTTCTAAAACTTAAAACTTTATTTATTAATAATACGCCTTGAAGCTGTGAACAAAGTTGGGCGACTATATGGCGGCACTCGTCCTTAACGGTAAAAAGGCTTGGGCGGCTATTTGCCGACACTCGTCTGCAAAGAATTAATTTTTAGGTAGAAAATTCAGTTTTTTACGACTACTGAGTGCAAGGGTTGTCTGCGATACATAGACCAGGTAAGTGTCATAAAGTATTGCCAGGTAAGTAATAAAAAAGTTTAATCCCAAGTGCACAAAACTGTAGGAATGGGGGTTTTTTCAAGCTTTCCTATAAATACTCCCGCATTTTCCTTGTGCATTTTTTCCTTCAAGTCATTTGTTGAGAAATTTTCAAAGTGATCACGGTGGATAATGTCAAGTTTCGAGAGTGATACTACGAGTAGTAGCACCTCCGGTGCGCGCCCGAAGAAATCGCGTTCGTCAAGCCTGCGCGGCAAGAATTGTTTTTTGAGGAAGGCTGCAAATGTGCAATATGCCTTATTTGTGGCAAAGAATTAAAAGACTTGAAAATGACTAATTTGAGGAGGCATTTCGCCAAATTACATGAGAAAGAGTACGGAGCACTGACCGCCGACGAGCGACAGGAAAAGATCCTGGAGTTAAAAAGAGGATCTAAAACTGCCGAAAGCAGAAATACCGTAAGTTCTTTCAATTTATATTGTGAATTTCGATCATTTTTTTACAGTCTCTACGTGTTTAAGGGGTTACATCTAGTTGGCGGCCGAAAAAAGGCGTGTTTTTGTGAAGTTTTTTTGGAAAAGCGATTGCAGGTTTCGAACTGTTTTTTTTCATAGTAAAGGGTATATTTTTAACTATATTGCATAATTTTTTTATTGGAAAAAATTTACAACTGTAGTAGATATAATTTTATTTCTCGGACCGCTTCAAAAATAACTTTCTGCGGTGACCACTGCAACTTCCAACCCAATCATCTGAAATAAAAAAATCAAATAGATTATTTTTTTGCATCGTATTATCTACTACTTAATCGAAGGATTTCAAAAAATATTAATTTGAAAAAAAATTAAATTATGTCAGCGATTTTAAATGAAAGTCCAAATTTCGGTGAAAAAATCACTTCATTTTTCTTGATATAAAAAAAGTAGGCATCCAAAAAATATCCTTCGATTAAGGACTGCCTTTTGATGTAAGAAAAAAGTATGCAAAATTTCAAGAAAATCGGTCCACTCGTTTTAAGATATCGTGGTCACCGATTTTGAAACAGCCGTTTCGAGAAAAACACGTTTAACCCTTTTTGGCCCAAGTGAACTGATTTCTGGAGTTGACTTTAATTGTTCACTACATTTTAAAAAAGTAATAATTAGCTATTCAAATGGTCATATCTTATGTTTTCGAGGTCGCTCTGTCGATTGCTGCTAAGAAATTTCGAAAAAAATGAGATTTAACCTCTATTTTTCAAAGAAATTTAAAAAAATACCAATTTTTCATTCTTTTTTTATCTTTTCATCTATATTTTTCGACGGAGAAGCAATTTTCTATCACTATAAAACCTATCGGAAAAGTGATCCCAATACCCAAGGAATAAAATCCAGTCTTGAAAAAAAATTTTCTTTAACATGGCGGTTTCTAAATGGTTGCAGAAAGAATACATTTTTTTGGATTTATGATTTGTGTTATTAACAAGTTCTTTTTTATATTTCCGGTATCAAAATGTCATTTTAGGGTGTTTTCCGGGTCACTAATCACTATTCCCATATCAAAATTGCAAAATTCATAATGGCGTATGTTTGAAGCCAAATTCATTGTTTTCTATCGAATATCAAAATATTTTATCATGCATCCAAAATCTTTTCAATATTAGCAGCATGAAAAAAGGGTTTATTAACAATACACTTCATACATCCAAAACATTCATTCTTTCTGCAGCAATTTTGAAACCGCCACGTTAAAAAAAAAATTCGATAAGAAACAATGAATTTCCATTCAACCATCCGCTATTGGGAATTTAGCAATTTTCACACAGGAATAGTGATCAGCGACAACATCCTAGAATGACATTTTGATTTTAGAAACATGAAAAAAGAACTTGTTAATACCACAAATCGTAAATCCAAAAAAAATTGATTCGTTCTGCAGCCCTTTTGAAACCGCAATGTTGAAAACAAATTTTTTTCGAGGCTGGATTTTATTCCTTTGGTATAAGGATCACTTTTCTGATAGGTTTTATAGCGATAGAAAATTGCTTCTCCGTCGAAAAGTATAGATAAAAAGAAAAAAATGAATGAAAAATCGGTATTTTTTTTTAATTTCTTTGAAACATAAGGGTTAAATCTCATTTTTTTCGAAATTTCTAAGCGGCAATCGACAGAGCGACCTCGAAAATATAACATATGAGCATTTGAATAGCTGATTATTACTTGTTGAAAATATAGTGAATCATGAAAGTCAACGCCACAAATCAGTTTACTTGGATAGATTTTTTAAAATGCGGGAGGAAATACAATTATTCCTCGAAATGGATGCGACTAATTTTTCTGTTCCTGAATTACAGGATGAAAATTGGATTCACAAATTAGCTTTCATTTCGGACATAGTTGACCATTTAAATTGTTTAAACATATTACTACAAGGGAATGAAAAAACTATTATACATTTGTATAATAACATAAAATTATTTAGAGACAAAGTAAACGTTTGGGCACAGGAACTATCCACAAAAAATGTGCAGAGTTTCCCAAAATTAAAGTCTGTTTTGCCACAAACTTCCGAAAATATGAACTACGAATATTGTACACAAATTGTTGCAGAATTAGAAAAGGAATTTACCTCCAGATTCGAGGACATTGAAAAATTAGAATTACAGATGAATATTGTTCAGAATCCATTTTTAGTAGATTTAAGTTTATTGACAACTAACGAAGATTTAAAAGATGAATTAACCAATATACGGTATGATGAAACGTTAATTCGTAAATTTCAAGAGAACGATATAATACATTTTTATGAAAATTTTCCATAAGCTAAGTATCCTGAATTGCACAAGTATGGTGGGCAAATTTTATCTATGTTTCGTTCCACGTACCGATGCGAATCCCTATTTTCACGCATGAAACGTGCAAAGTCAAGCCATAAATGCCGCCTAATAGATGGAAATTTAAAGTATTTGTTACTCTTACAGTCGGGTAAAAGCGTCGAACCCAATATTAATAAAATAGTGATTAAGAAACTTTCTCATAAGTTTCGTAAATAAAATATAAATATTATCATATTATATTAGGTTTGAATTATATTTCGTGTCAAGTTATTTTATATGTATTATTTACCGTTAACGATTTTCTATATATTTTATATTGTATATATTTCAGAATTTGCGTACGTTTACTGTTCTTTGTATATTTGTATATTTTATATATTTTGTATGTATGTATATATTTTGCACATATTTTGTATGTTTTATACATTTTGTATGTATGTATATATTTTGCACATATTTTGTATATTTTATATATTTTATATTTTTGGATAAAAAGGATGATAATATGAATATTTCGTTGAACATAATATTTTTCCATATTATAATATACGTATTAAAATATTTCAAACAAATTTACAATTATATTTATTTGCATGGAACACCAACTGCACCCATTCCTCATTATTTTCACTACGTCTATGGTAAGTGACGTCACAGCCTCACGGATTACCGTGCCATGTGGCTATTGCACGAAGTAGGGAGAAAACTAGAGTGGGACTGACTGGGTTGGCCATGCCTGCGCTACACCATTCCTACACTAATGATAAGCAAACAACCAGCGTATAGAGTTAAGAATTAAGGACTCACAGATTTTTCCGTTCATGCCCATATCTATATTAAAATTTTTCATTTTATTTTAGTTTTACGCGTTGCAGCAGCACGATATAAGAGTCGAATTCTAGTCACTAATATACATGCTTGATTATCGAACAAGCGCATTATTTAGATATACATATTAGTACGGCTCACCCGATACATATCTTTCAGTTTCTGTTACCATATAAGACATGTTACCGACAATCGGTGGGGTGGGAATCTGCACTACCATTGATCGGTAAGGTAGAGGCAGACGGTACCATCAGTCGATAAAGTAGGTACCTACATTACCATCAGTCGGTACAACAGGAACTCGCATTGACGACCTCAATAGAGTTTGCCGATAGGGTAGAGATCTGCATTATCGATATTTATCTATTAGATACTTACCTTATATACTTCCTATGCACTTATCTTATATGTATATTAATATGTACTTGTACTATGAGAACTTGTCATAATCCTCTTATATACCTAAGTTATGTACAATAACCGGCGTTAATAGTGTCCGGGGAGCTGCGAGTTGATACCCACTGTGATGACGTAGTCAGTTGAGTGTAGCATAGTAGGGTAGTCGAGACTTCTGCCTCTGTAGAAAATGGTCTCTACAAAGGTTTCAATAGCCGAGCTCGCTAAGCGACGAACTCGGAATTGGAAGGTTGGCGGTCGTCGGTTCAAATCCTACCGATGAATTTTTTTTTTTTTCCGTTAAACATTTTACATTTATAATATTACAAAATTGATAGAAAAACAAACGATATTAATTATTTTTACTTTTATAAAACTGTAATAAAAGTAAAAATAATAATGATAATAACATTATATATTGATATTGTAATATTATATTATATTATAATTGTAGTAACAAATTGATAATTAATAAATTTTTACAATATTTACTGTTCTCCTTGGCTTGAAATTATTGTTCAATAATTATATCTATTGCTGGTATTGTAACATATTGCCGCGTAGTGGGGGAACCTTCCCCGCCGGCTTAAAGACACCATTTCTGCCCGAAGATGCCAGGAGTCTCGTATAAGACCCTTTCACTCGCACCCATTGCGATATGCATAAGAGTTTCTCTGTCATACGGCTGGCGTCTAGGCTACGTCACACATAGGAACGAGTCTTCTTGCAATAGAAACACTTATTGTTAGATTTAAAGTATGACATGGTCGGGGGTGCTAAGCGGCAGGTTCCTACTCTAAAACACCAAAATATTGAAAATTTTGCATTTGCTATTACCACTACCATTACGGCCAGGGAAATATTTTTTTCATTTATTAAATTTTTTGAATCTATAGAATTAACTTTCCAATAATTGATCACATAACTTTGACATGAATCATTGTTTATGCATTTATTTTATTTACAAGTTCAATCATTTTTTTTGTATAAGTGGTAAAAAGAGTAATAAAGAATATTTTTATTTCATTCAATGGAAGTATTTAGTCATCTTTTTTTGGACTTTTACAGGCATTGCACTTTGTAGTTAATTTAAAAGTAATTACGATAACAAAAATTAATTATTTATGCAATTTCAATAGTTGTTTCATTATTATAAATTAATTTATTCAAATATAGCCTGAAACGTACGAAAAATGCTAAAGTTCAGTCATTCACTGGTTGATTCACCCAATATTACTACAAAATTGTCCGAAGACAGGCGAGACAGTAGTAACATCGTGTAATAAAAAAATATAAATTATAATATCTAACAACATTATAATTATAATAATAGCATTGTATATAATTTGTTGAATCCTTTGTTGGTCGATGATGATAATATTTTTCTTTTTCCTTGGTTTTTTATTTTTCGGCCGATATATATAAAATTTTTGATGTATACACGTTTCGTTTAGTTTCGGTTAATTATTGCTGATCTTCAGTATTTTGTAATTGTTATAGATTGATATTTGAATATATGCTTATTTTGTTATACTTTTTGCGTCATTTTAAATTTAAATCCTGGTTATCATTTCTTTATAACTCATTATTAACTCATTATTACTAAAAGATTACATAAGAAACGAAAGCAAAAAAAACAAAACAACATTTACATCATACAAAATAATTTAAAAATCGGTTTTCATCTAAAGAAATGATAACAAGGATTTCATTTTAAAATGTTGCAAAAAGTATAACAAAATAAGCATATATTCAAATATCAATCTACAACAATTACAAAATGCTGGAGAAGATCAGCATTAATTGATCGAAACGTTTATACATTAAAAATTTTATATATATCGGCCGAAAAATAAAAAACCAAGGAAAAATAATAATAATAATAATAATAGCATTGTATACTAATTATAATAACAATTGTTAATTAATACATTATGGTGAAGGTTACTGCTCTCTTTAACTTCAAGTGAATTTTTATGATATATCTATTACAAAAAAGGTAGCACCTTGCCGCGTAGTGGGGGAACCTTCCCCGCTGGCTTAAAGACACCATATCTGACCGAAGATGCCAGCAGTCCCGTATAAGACCCTTTCACACGCACCCATTGCGATATGCATAAGAGTTTCTCTGTCATACGGCTGGTGCCTAGGCTACGTCACATATAGGAATGATTCTTCTTGCAATAGAAACACTTAGATTTAAAGTATGAAGTGGTCGAGGGCGCTAAGCGGCAGGTTGCAACTCAAAAGGTTTAAGTTTCGATTCCCGCCCACGGAGATTTTTTTTTTCATAAAATATTTTAATTAATTATTACATATTTTTGAAAAATCGCTCAAGGCCTGGCAAGACAGTAATTAGTTGCAATAGTATATCAATCTCATATATTTTTGTTTAAGTGGTGAAAAGAATATTAAAGAATATTTTTATTTCATTCAACGAAAGTATTCGGTCATCTTTTTTTGGACTTTTATACGCGTTGCACTTTGTAGCTAATTTAAAAGTAATTATTTCTAAAAAAAAAGTAAACAAAAATTAATCATTTATGTAATTTCAGTAGTCTTTTCATTATTATAAATTAATTTATTCAAATATAACCTGAAACGTACGAAAAATGCTAATGTTCAGTCATTCACTGGTTGATTTACCCAATATTATTACAAATTTGTCCGAAGACAGGCGAGGCAGTAGTAACATCGTGTTATAAAAAAATATAAATTATAGTACTTAACAATATTATAATTATAATAATAGCATTGTATATTAATTATAATAACAATTCAGGTAAATTTTTATTATATATCCATTATAAAAAAGGTAACATGTTGCCGCGTAGTGGGGGAACTTTCCCCGCCGGCTTAAAGACACCATATCTGACCGAAGATGCCAGGAGTCTCGTACAAGACCCTTTCACTCGCACCTAATGCGATATGCATAAGAGTTTCTCCGTCATACGGCTGGTGTCTAGGCTACGTTGCATATAGCATGGACCAAAGTATAATTTATATAATGTTTGTTCCTGTAAGAAAACTATATTTTTTATCGAAGACGTGATATTAAAAAAGTTAAGATTAGAATACATGAGATATATATATATTTGTTTTTTAATTAATTATATTTTATGATGTAATATAAATATTTTTTTTTCAATTAAATTCTTTATCATATCAAATTAAATTTAAATGAAAATTATTTTTATAATGTATATATTAGATGTAGAAAAAAGAAATCCATTGTTTTTGCATGCAATTTCATGCAAAAATAATGGATTTCTTTTTACTACACCTAAGATAAGGATAAAATTTAAAATTTTTAAAAATCTAATTTATAAAAATAATTATTTGATAAAAATTTGGTAATGTTTATCTATTAATTATATTATTATTATCAATTCAACTTAACCCATCAATTTAAAAAAACAGTTTAAATATTTTTTTTTAATTCTTAAAATTAATATACTAATCAACCATATGAAAATAATTGTAATACATTAATAAAATTATACATATATAATACATACAAATATATTATATTAAATTTATACCGATTAATATTAGTAAAGAAAATTAGAAATTTTAACTGTTAAAGAATTAAAATCTTACTGATTTTTTTCATTATGTTAAATAATTTAATTTTTTTATTAACAAATACATAATTTTAAATAAAATCTTTAAATTTTATATGGAAATTTATTTAACCTAATATTTCATTTGTCATACGATTCTTTATTTTATTTTGGATTCCATAAAACTTCAATTTAATTGTCTGTAAACCTGAAGTTGAATAAAACTAATGTTCGATTATATAAATTTTTATATATAAGTGGAACAGATTAACATAGAGAATAATTTATTGTCTCCCTCGCACCCCCATGATTATCTCATACGACTCTCTTTCTTCACCCTTAGTAGTACTTGAGCATAAGAAAGAAAGAGAAAACCTCAATGTTTTGGTTTTATCCTTTTCTTTCTTATGTTTATATTCCTACTACGGTATAAGCTATTTCTCTCGCACTCATGCGTTGATATGAGATCGGCAGAAGTGGCTGTTTGTTTTATGACCCTATGAGTATATTTTTCAAAACATTTCAAGATCTATATTTTCAGATCTTTAGTGTTTCATTTTCTAAAGATTTTCTTCACGTCATTGCATGCCAAGCATTTAACGTATAAAGATCGAAATGGCACCAAACTTGTGCGTGGAACTTCGTGGTATGATCGTGAATTCATACGAGCGTGGCGATTCTCCCGAGCAAATCGCGGTTACATTCGATTGCAGTGTCAAAACTGTCAACCGGTGGATTCGCGCATTTCGCGAAGGCGGACTCCATGCTCTCCACGATCACCGCTCTCGGAACCGGCGGCCGCGAATGACTACTGGCGAACAGGACCGCCGCCTTATCGATGCTATCGATGGGGAGCCATTCGCGGCCGTCGCGCACGTTTCCGCGAGAGTGGAATTCGGTGCATCCGAAAGAACCGCAAGGCGGCGATTGAAAGAAGCCAATTATCATTGCTATCGTCCGGCCCATAAAATCAGCCTGTACCCCCAACATCGGGAGGCCAGGATCGCGTTCCCGCAACGGCACTTGGAGACACCCCGTGAAATCTGGGAGGTTACGATCTGGACAGACGAAAAAGTCTTCCAATCGTCAACCGACCGGCGTCTTCACGTGTGGCGAAAACCCGGTGACCGGCTGAATCCAAGGAATGTCATTCCCTTGGACCGGAGCGGACGAATCTCGTGTGGGCTGTGGGGATGGACTAGCGGACAAGTCCTTGGCGAATTGGTGGAGATTCCTCCACGTATGAATTCCGCGGAATATATCCGCGTATTGGAGGAGGTCATGCTTCCATCAGTACGCGCGGTGTATCCTGCGGATGTCATGCCAACCATTCGCCTCGTGCAGGACAATTCTGCAGTATACACGTCACGCGTGGCACAAGATTGGTTCGCTGATCATCCCGAGATTGAGTTGGTGCAATGGCCTGCGATGTCACCCGACCTAAACATTATTGAAAATGTTTGGGCCGAGATGACTCGTAGGTGGATACCACAAAGGGAGAGGACGAGAGCAGCAATAATTGGTCACGCTCAAAATGTTTGGGAGGAGCTTCGGCAAAACCCTAACTATTTGAGCAGGTTAATCGATTCGGTCCCGAATCGATTAACTCAAGTCCTAGCCCGTCAAGGATATTGGACAGACTATTGAGTTCCATATCTTTATACGTGATGTTAAGCATTTTTCAGCGGCCTTTCAGGGCCCATAAACGTTCCACAGACTGATATTGAAAAAATTTGACTCTAGTTCTCGTCCCGAGCAACAGCGATAAGGTTATATACAAGTCTGAAACATTCCATGAAGTATAGTATTCGGTGGTCGAGCGCGTTAAGCGACAGTCTCGTAACCGAAAGGTCGGCGGTTCAAATCTTACGTCCGAACAGAATTTTTTTTTTCGTAAAACGTTTTAATTTTATAGATTATAACATAATCTCGTAAAGGCTGGCGAACCAGTAATTTTTTGAAGTTATATTCAAAATGATTAATGACATACATATGGACCGATTATTTTGAAAGTGGTGGAAGTTCATTTTCTCTTGTTTCGAGAAAATTTAAAGTTAGCATATCGGCCAGTGAAAAAATATAGTTTAATTGTATCAAGTCTGCCAATATTTTTACGGATTTGCCAATATGTAATTTGATAATATAGATTTGTTTTAGGCGAATTTAACTAATGTAATGTATATTTACGGGCTGCAAATGGACTTCCACCGCTTTAAAATTAATGATTCCGCAATTCTTTTATCGGCCAATTTTAAATTGGACAAAATATGGGCATTTTTTAGAAAGTTAAATTACTAATTGATTATAAATAAAAAGTTTACACTAAATTAAAAATAAATTACGTGATATCTCATGTTTTTTAAATGAACTTACACCACTTTTAAAATAAACGGTCCATATAATATTTTATAATACCAATAAACATATATTTGACGAATTGCAATTAATATATTATTGCAATTAATTACTGTCTTGCCTCGCTTTGAGCGATTTTGCAAAAATATTTTATAATTTATTAAAATATTTTTTAAAAAAATTCCCTTGCCCGGGAATCGAATCCCAACCTTTAGAGTGGGAGCCTGCCGCTTAGCACCCTCGACCATGTCATACTTTGAATCTAAATGTTTCTATTGCAAGAAAACTCGTTCCTACCATATGTGTGACGTAGCCTAGAACCAGCCATATGACAAAGAAACTCTTATGCATATCGCACTGGGTGCGAGTGAAAGGGTCTTATACGAGACTCCTGGCATCTTCGGTCAGATATGGTGTCTTTAAGCCGGCGGGGAAGGTTCCCCCACTACGCGGCACAATGTTACCTTTTTTGTAATGGATATATAATAAAAATTTACCTGAATTGTTATTATAATTAATGTACAATGCTATTATTATAATTATAATATTGTTAAGTACTATAATCTATATTTTTTTATAACACGATGTTACTACTGCCTTCGCCTGTCTTCGGACAAATTTGTAATAATATTGGGTAAATCAACCTGTGAATGACTGAACATTAGCATTTTTCGTACGTTTCAGGTTATATTTGAATAAATTAATTTATAATAATGAAAAGACTACTGAAATTACATAAATAATTAATTTTTGTTTACTTTTTTTTTAGAAATAATTACTTTTAAATTAGCTACAAAGTGCAACGCGTGTGAAAGTCCAAAAAAAGATGACCAAATACTTTCGTTGAATGAAATAAAAATATTCTTTAATATTCTTTTCACCACTTAAACAAAAATATATGAGATTGATATACTATTGCAACTAATTACTGTCTTGCCAGGCCTTGAGCGATTTTTCAAAAATATGTAATAATTAATTAAAATATTTTATGAAAAAAAAAATCTCCGTGGGCGGGAATCGAAACTTAAACCTTTTGAGTTGCAACCTGCCGCTTAGCGCCCTCGACCACTTCATACTTTAAATCTAAGTGTTTCTATTGCAAGAAGAATCATTCCTATATGTGACGTAGCCTAGGCACCAGCCGTATGACAGAGAAACTCTTATGCATATCGCAATGGGTGCGTGTGAAAGGGTCTTATACGGGACTGCTGGCATCTTCGGTCAGATATGGTGTCTTTAAGCCAGCGGGGAAGGTTCCCCCACTACGCGGCAAGGTGCTACCTTTTTTGTAATAGATATATCATAAAAATTCACTTGAAGTTAAAGAGAGCAGTAACCTTCACCATAATGTATTAATTAACAATTGTTATTATAATTAGTATACAATGCTATTATTATTATTATTATTATTTTTCCTTGGTTTTTTATTTTTCGGCCGATATATATAAAATTTTTAATGTATAAACGTTTCGATCAATTAATGCTGATCTTCTCCAGCATTTTGTAATTGTTGTAGATTGATATTTGAATATATGCTTATTTTGTTATACTTTTTGCAACATTTTAAAATGAAATCCTTGTTATCATTTCTTTAGATGAAAACCGATTTTTAAATTATTTTGTATGATGTAAATGTTGTTTTGTTTTTTTTGCTTTCGTTTCTTATGTAATCTTTTAGTAATAATGAGTTAATAATGAGTTATAAAGAAATGATAACCAGGATTTAAATTTAAAATGACGCAAAAAGTATAACAAAATAAGCATATATTCAAATATCAATCTATAACAATTACAAAATACTGAAGATCAGCAATAATTAACCGAAACTAAACGAAACGTGTATACATCAAAAATTTTATATATATCGGCCGAAAAATAAAAAACCAAGGAAAAAGAAAAATATTATCATCATCGACCAACAAAGGATTCAACAAATTATATACAATGCTATTATTATAATTATAATGTTGTTAGATATTATAATTTATATTTTTTTATTACACGATGTTACTACTGTCTCGCCTGTCTTCGGACAATTTTGTAGTAATATTGGGTGAATCAACCAGTGAATGACTGAACTTTAGCATTTTTCGTACGTTTCAGGCTATATTTGAATAAATTAATTTATAATAATGAAACAACTATTGAAATTGCATAAATAATTAATTTTTGTTATCGTAATTACTTTTAAATTAACTACAAAGTGCAATGCCTGTAAAAGTCCAAAAAAAGATGACTAAATACTTCCATTGAATGAAATAAAAATATTCTTTATTACTCTTTTTACCACTTATACAAAAAAAATGATTGAACTTGTAAATAAAATAAATGCATAAACAATGATTCATGTCAAAGTTATGTGATCAATTATTGGAAAGTTAATTCTATAGATTCAAAAAATTTAATAAATGAAAAAAATATTTCCCTGGCCGTAATGGTAGTGGTAATAGCAAATGCAAAATTTTCAATATTTTGGTGTTTTAGAGTAGGAACCTGCCGCTTAGCACCCCCGACCATGTCATACTTTAAATCTAACAATAAGTGTTTCTATTGCAAGAAGACTCGTTCCTATGTGTGACGTAGCCTAGACGCCAGCCGTATGACAGAGAAACTCTTATGCATATCGCAATGGGTGCGAGTGAAAGGGTCTTATACGAGACTCCTGGCATCTTCGGGCAGAAATGGTGTCTTTAAGCCGGCGGGGAAGGTTCCCCCACTACGCGGCAATATGTTACAATACCAGCAATAGATATAATTATTGAACAATAATTTCAAGCCAAGGAGAACAGTAAATATTGTAAAAATTTATTAATTATCAATTTGTTACTACAATTATAATACAATATAATATTACAATATCAATATATAATGTTATTATCATTATTATTTTTACTTTTATTACAGTTTTATAAAAGTAAAAATAATTAATATCGTTTGTTTTTCTATCAATTTTGTAATATTATAAATGTAAAATGTTTAACGGAAAAAAAAAAAAAATTCATCGGTAGGATTTGAACCGACGACCGCCAACCTTCCAATTCCGAGTTCGTCGCTTAGCGAGGTCGGCTATTGAAACCTTTGTAGAGACCATTTTCCACAGAGGCAGAAGTCTCGACTACCCTACTATGCTACACTCAACTGACTACGTCATCACAGTGGGTATCAACTCGCAGCTCCCCGGACACCATTAACGCCGGTTATTGTACACGTATATATGTATTGTGATGGGGGTTTTTCGAACCCCATCAACAAGAATCGATGAACTCGAATCCCTTGTAACCGGTAAGGCACCGTCGTATCCCCTGGGCAACGTAAGTTGCCCAACTTTTCTGTTATTCTCTCCGGCTCGTTCTCTTTTTCATACTTTCGCCGAGGTATCGATCGTGAATCAACCGCAAGAGCATCGGGGGAATCGAAGCAACCAGATCGCAGAGTACCAGCGGCCATCTTTGCTGCGCGGGAACCGGGAGAAATTCTAAAGTTCCGGCCGTCGCCCGGAGAGAGTTACCCTCTTCGCACCCGTCGGGAGAGGGGAAGAATCACCGGCGCTACCCCGGCTCCAGAGCAGGGAGCCTCCAATACCGGGACCCGGACTTTCCGGAATAGACAACGCCCGGGAAGGGGATTTGCTATGTTGAATGTTGAATGTTCGAAATTAGAGGAATGTAAAAAAGTATTCACCAAAAACGGTGTTTTAAACTATTTATTTATTTATTTATTTAGCTTTCGAGTGTTTCCTTTATAAACTTGTCCAGAGTTAGTTGAGTAGCTCCTTTTTTTTTCTTTCCGTAATAAAGATTTCTATAACACGCAGTGTGTTTATGTATTGCCCTACGTACTTGAGATATACACTACCGCTCAAAAGTATGTGGACACTTGCCAGGTTCATGAAATTTTTGATATATTATACATACACTAGCGCTCAAAAGTGTGAACACTTCCTCAATTCTTGTAACTACCTGAAAAAAGTTATGAACTTTGGTAATTTTGATTATTTTGTACGAATTCAATTGCGTATATTGTTAATTTAGTACATACTATTAGAATACATTAAATACATATTTGTAATAGAATTTAGCAACAAACGTTGTTTAATAATAAAAATATGTATTGCGACCGCCGTTCTCCCCGTTTCCCCTTTCTAGATGGATACGGAGATACCGGCGTCTAAAAATCCTGCCCCTTCGTCCGTCCCCGTGAGGGTAAGGGTCGTTATAGGGAGGGCACCCTTGCTCGTAAGAGCTCCAAGGGGGTTGTTGGGCGCCAGTCAGGATCCTTTCTTGGGGATCCTGACGCGGTACGCAAGAAAACGAAAGAAAAAAAAAGAAACTCCTGAAAACAACAAAAAGAAGAGACAAAAGAACCAATGAGGGAGTAAAGGGGGGGCTCGGCGAACTCAGGGAGGGCAGGACTCCCAGAGGGGATCCTGCCTTCTTCTCAGAAAAAAAAGAGACTCACGCGGGATATGACACAAAAAGAAGGCGCAACGGCGCAATTTATTGATAACAAAAGAAAAGAAAAATATACAAGAAAAAAGAACTCTAAAATAATAGCGCGAACTGAATAAACAAAAAAAAATGAATTCGCAGTAAACGAAAGAGAACAAAACAACAACAAAAAAATGCAGCGAAAATCAAAAAGAAGGATAGCGCGATATTCGGTACTGAGAGAAACGGGGGGGACGCGACCGAAGATTTTCGAACTATTACGCACCAAAAAAAAAGAAAAGAAAAAAAAGAAACTCTTTACAAAACAAAACCAAAAAAAAAGGAACGCGAAACAGTGTTACAACACGATCGCGAAGGGGCACAGCAAATGGTAAGAGGGGATACAAAAAAAAGGGGGAACAGAAAAGACGCGATGGGGGTGGCTCAACCAAATCCAAAAAAAAGGGACGGAAACCAAAGACTTTATAAGGGAAAACTAGAGAGGGAAAGAGAAACGAGAGAGGGTGCGGCACCCTTCTCGCTACCTTTTTCGCCGGATGGTTCGCTGACGGTCGTGGGCGTCCGGGCACGATACCTCCACTCCAGGTCAGGCGTTGGAACTTCCTCCACGGATCAAGAGGGCCAAAATAAATCCACCAAGCGAAATAAGAAAAAAAATATTCTTTCAATATCGGCACTTCGGCACTTCACTCTCAAAAGAAAAACTACGTCGAAATTGGTTTAAGGAACAGCTCGGCGGTCCAAGTATCTCTGGAGGTCGCCGCTAATTTGCGGGACCTCCATGCTCCAATTTCCCCTTCCTGGGGGGTCCGCTGTGGAATTAGGCCAAGAGGTGCTGACCTCTTTCCATGGATCTTCGGGTCGATAGCCTTTATCGGTTTCCTTCCTTATCCAAGGATTCGTCGCCGGCGAATCTTCTTTATCGGCGTAGACCTTGCTTTGTCGCTATCCGGCGATAAGGGATCCGCGAACGAGGGTACCGCAACGGGAATAACTCTTTAGGGTCCAAAAAGGGAAAAGGGGGAATTCGCGTGGGAGGAAAGAGGGTTTCAAAGTAAGGAGAAAGGGAGGCTGTCCCCTCACCTATTCTTCCATAGCTAATAATAACGCGCACGGTTTCGCACAAATACGCAATAAATTCCGAACAAAAAAACAATCTTACATCCTAGAAATAGCGCAAAACAAAAAAAAGGAATATAATGCAATCAATTTCGACATGGTACGCACAAGAAAAAAAATAACATGATAATAGAATGATAAAAAAAACGTAAGGATAAGAAATACTAGATAGGCGCTTAAGTAATGATTAAGGGTCCCCCTCCTCTCAGGGAGATCCCTGGACTTCGCCATAGCCGCCAATAAAATCAATAATAATCCTTAGTAACGATAATCGATAACAAAAAAGCAAAAAAAGAAAACAGAGAAAAAAAAAGATAATAGAAAAAAAGAAAGAGAAATGAAAAGTGCTCCCACCTGGAGGGGTGGCAAAATGCCACGTCACAGTATAATATATCACAAATTTTATGAACCCGGCAAGTATTCACATACTTTTAAGGGGTAATGTATTTTTATTATTAAAAAACATTTGTTACTAAATTTTGTTACAAATATGTATTTAATGTATTCTAATAGTATGTACTAAATTAACAATATACGTAATTGAATTCGTACAAAATAATCAAAATTACCAAAGTTCATAACTTTTTTTAGGTAGTTACAAGAGTTGAGGAAGTGTCCACATACTTATGAGCGGTAGTGTACATTCTCCAGTGGGATCGCATTCTTCCATAATAGTTAAAAATTTGTCTGGATGCATAAAGAGTTCATTCATATTTTTAATTGTCAAGGTCTTTACGTTTTTATCGGTTTTTGCTTCTTCACTTTCGTCGTGTATTTTATTGTTATTAATTAATTCATTAACATGGTCGTTATTGACGTCCAAGTTAAACTCATTCATTAGACTAACTATTTCATTGGTGATAGTTTCCGGTGTTTCTTCAAAATTTGTCAAATCATTCGTCATTTGTGGGCATAATTGTTTCCAGGAACCTGTTATTGTCGACTCTTTTATGTCAGCCTACAGAGGGAACATTCGACCGCAAAGGCTTACAAAGTTATATTTTTTAAAATGTGCGAAATAGCGAATCGTGCGAAAGTAGAATGTGCGAAAGTCGAGGGCCGCCTGTAGAAGCTTATGTATAATTTACACTGTTGGATTTATTTGTAAGGTAGGTGACTACTTAAGTAATTAATTTTTAGCACGTTGAACCCGGCGCATTATTTAAGCCATTTAAAAAGCATTGGGGACATTCTTTTACAAACCGTACAGATTTGGTCAAAATTTGACCGACACATTTTTGATTTAGTTGAAACTTTTTTTACGTGTTCTATACAACAAAAAAAACATACGTATTTAAGGAATTTACAAAAGTATTTTTTTGGGGGGGAAATAGAAAGGATGGAAATTTTGAAAATTCGTCGATTTTTGGCTTATTGTGTATTGTTGAAAAATTCATAACTTTGGTTATGTTTGAGCTACAGAAATCATTTTTTTCATTTTAAAGGCAAAAGAACGAGCTATAATAAAAAAGTACTTGAAACAAAAATTATTAACAAATTCTAATTGTTATAAACAATTTAAATGTTTAAATCGATTTTTAACAATCACCCCCAAATTTAATCAAGTTTTTTATATTTTTATCGTGTTCTACGTCAAATTTCCTTTCGAAAACATATTTTTTATTGATGGGTTTATAACTGGTACTATACGAAAAAATTAATTAATTTAGCGCGATTTGTCACATCGGCATGCGGATCACATCTCACGGTCCATTTTATTGTCTCATGTCGTTTTTCTTCAAAATAATAATAATTATAATATTTTTTCCATCAAATAATCGTATCTGTTAGCCAAGGAAACTTTATAAAAATTTGAGGATAAAATGAAAAAAAAAATGATTTCTGTAGCTCAAACATAACCAAAGTTATGAATTTTGTAACAATACACAATAAGCCAAAAATCGACGAAATATCAAAATTTCCATCCTTTCTATTTCCCCAAAAAAAAAAATATTTTTTAAATTCCTCAAATACGTATGTTTTTTGTTGTTGTATAGAACACGTAAAAAAAGTTTCAGCTAAATCAAAAATGTGTCGGTCAGAAAGGTGTTCGGTTTGTAAAAGAATGTCCCATTGGCCAGTGAACCACCGGTGGTTCAAACCGGGTTGAACGTGTTAATTCTTTTTCTTATCAAACTGTAAATATAAAATAACAGAACTAATTTTTTTGTAAATTATATGTTTCGCATTTTCAATTTGAAATATATTAGTCTACAAGGTTTTGCCAATAATAGTAATCTTTATACATAGAAATATTTAAAACATAATGATTTTTTACACCATCCGCATCGTACAAAAACTGGAATTGCACATTTTGTTGATATTTGATTGTTAAGGTTTTGAATAATTTTTCGAAAAGTAAGTAAAAAAAATAATTATACAGAAGTTGCAGGGTCTAATGGGGAGTATATAACTGTAGTAAAAAATTTGATCTTGAGTGGCGTTTTCAAGGTCGAATCAAGGTCAACTTTGATTTTTTAAATGAAAACCTATATTTTTTATTGCGATTTGTGTTCTACGAAAAATATACGTATCTTTTGTAGGAAACATTGTTTTTTATATTTCATTTTTCAAAGTTATATACCAAAAAATTATATATGAATATATAAAGTGGCTGTAAATTATACATATTGTGACGATGCATTTTTGAATGCATCCGCTATTTAAAATTGACGAGACATTATAGTAAATAAGAGCTCTCCCAGAGACATCAGTTAGGATCATTATTGTATTTTGCGGACGCATAGACCTCACGAGGACGCTGTGACCACTCGAGAAATTGATACATTCCTCATGGAAATATCTTTTATTATATATTCCGGGAAATCGGGAGAGTAACGGACAGAAAATCATCGAATGAGAAGGACGTCCACCCTCAACGGAGAGGAGGAAGGCAACCTGGAGATCTAGAAGGACCGAGAGATCCAGAAACGCCTTGACGAATAATAATTATACGGGGACGCCCGAATTATAATTATACGGGGACGCCCGAATTATAATTATACGGGGACGCCCTTATTCGTCCAGAGAAGCCACAAGCAGACGACACCAAGAGGTTGTGACGTCATCCTCGGGGCCAACTTCGATCATTTCACTTCGATTTTAAGGACCAACGATCCTCGTCGAATTATACAAGAAACGAGCGAGGTTCCTTCGATATTGTACCGGGGTGAGTGAAGCTTACCGGCGTCTCCGACTTTTCGTTTTGTTTCGTTTGATCGGACGTTTTCGATCCGTACCGGTTAGTACGACCGCGTCCCGGTCGCCCGGTCGAATTTGAACGATTCCGGGAGGAGAGTGCGATCCGGACGTATCCCGGCCGACATCTTGTATTTTTGAACTAACGGTCCTATTGGCGAACTAGTAAATTCGTTTGTATGCTTGGTTCAAATTGTTATTAAGTATAGCCCGGCCGATCCGGTTTTGTTATTTAGTACTTAACGGGTTCGGGAGTTTTCTTTGTCCTGATTCCCCGTTTCCAAAGATTTCCAGCACCCAACCCCGCCAGGCGAATCCTGGCTGGCGCCCAGCAGAGCAATTAAAGTGCACGTGGTGAGGTCGCCCGAGCCTCACGAAATACCACGTCACAACATATATATAGGGTCGTCTATTAAGAGGTTTCATTTTAAATGAATAAAATAACACCTTCTTCTAAAGAAAAATTCTGGCATCTTTATTCCAATTTAAAGCCGTAATTTGCGATGCCCCTGCAAGAGCCTTTATTACTTGTACAAAAAGTCATACTGGGTATTTTGGATGTAGTAAATGTATGCAAGAAGGAGAGTAGTGCAATCGCTTAATTTTTCCTGAAGTTTATAATAATGAGAACTGACGAGTCATTCCGTCGAAAACAACAAATAGAACATCATACGGGTGACTCTATTCTGGAACAATCAGGAATTGGTATGATTTCTGTCGTAGCTATTGACTATATGCATCTGGTATGTTTGGGCGTGATGAAACGTCTCATTCAATTCTGGGTTAATGGTTCAAAAAATGTTCGATTGCCAGCCAGTAAACAGGCTGCTGTTTCTAAAGCTTTACTCGCTATGAGAGGGTCAATAACTTTTGAGTTTTCATGATTACCGCGTAGTCTGAATGAAGTTCAGAGATGGAAAGCAACAGAGTTTCGTATGTTTTTATTGTACATTAGGCCTGTTGTATTGAAGGAAGCTTTGCCTCATGACTATTATGTACATTTTCTTGCACTGAGCGTGGCAATTCGAATTTTATGCGATGTAGAAATGTGCGTCCGTATGAATGATTATGCTCATTCGTTGTTACTCTTTTTTGTGGATCATTATGAATATCTTTATGGTCGTGAATATATAACTTATAATGTACACAATCTTACACATTTGGCAAATAAAGTTCAAAGGTTTGGCTGTTTGGAAAAATTTAACTACTTCAAATTTGAAAATGTTTAAAAAAACATAAATAGTAAGCTGCGACATGCACCGCGACCTTTGGAGCAACTTGTTAATCGCATCAGTGAAGAAAATGCACTTCCGGTTGAAAAAGAGTTGAAGAAATCATTTTCTATCATGCACTATGCAAAATCGGACAAAAAAATTAATTTATTAGAATATCAAGAATTCTCTGTCTCCACTAAAGAACCCAATAATTGTTGCCTACTATCGAATAATTTCGTATTCTTTCTAAGGACGATTTTTGTTCATGCTGAAGTATTGTATGTTCGTGGCAATATAGTAACTAATACTCAACCACAATTTTTGGAGCCTTGTAATTCTCAAAATTTTAAAATTACCGTAATTGGGGAAGCTTCCATTTCAAAAAGAACAACAGTAGCAGCGTCAGAAATCAAAAGAAAATGTTTGAGGCTATTATACCCTGGGCATGCAAATTCGATTATAATTCCTCTTTTGCATCACAGGAATTAATATTTAAAAAATTATAATTAAAACTAATTGCTGTTAAGTATGAAAAAACGTGATAGTCTTGCCTCTGTCAAGCGAGAAGTAAAATGTGTAATATTTCGTTAATACCGCATAAAACATGTGTATTGTCATTATATTTTAAACTGCATATTCCAATTTCAACTTGAAACTCCCGCGCTTCCGACGCCCTATGTCTGAGATTTCACGAGGTCGGTCTTTCCTTTGGATCGCTTCTCTTGATCGGTTTGGTTTTTCGCAAGGTATGTACTAAAAGAGTAATGTTATGAATAGTTTTTACCTAAAAAGCAAAATTGATTTATTTTTCCTAACTGGGTACACCTAGGTAATTCTCCCTTTCGAATATAACGTTCGTTGTTTAAAATTTTACATATCTGTACCGCACGGATCGCATAACCTTACTTTTATGAGCGAAAACTAACATTTTCTTCAGCATAACCTCTACCCGTTTTAATTTTTGAAATGCAAAAATATATTTTAAGTATTCAATCTATAACGTAATAAGTATTTGCAGTATTTTAATATTGTTGCGTCTTATAGAAATATGTCATATGCGGTTGTGCTGTTCATTCACGACGACATAGTATCGGAAATTCCTACTAATTGACTACTTAATGACGATGATTCGCCATATATTCTGTTGCATGCTGCTTTGCCTTGTATCTCAATATACAAAACTTACAATTAGTACTGAAAAAATGGTATTACTCGAACATTCTATTTTATAACAATAATAATAATAATAAAGACAAAACCGAAATTAACCTTCAATTATTTTTGGATAAATTATTATAGAACATTATAATTTAATCAAATTGATTTCGAATTCTGACTTTTTTTTTCAAAATTCCCAAAGACGAAACAGATGTATTGACATTAATCATATTGACATAAATCATTTATACGACATCTTGAAATTTACTAAACAAATTACAATTTAATTCCCTTATTATATTTATAAAATGGCAAACGAAACTCAAAATTCAATAAAGTTTAGTGATAGTAGTGAATATATTCCCGCGTTCGATGGATACAATATGCCCATCGAAGGCTTTTGCGAAATTTGCGAGACGGCACAAACAATTCTATCAAAATCGGACAGAACGAAATTTATTAAAGTACTACCCTTGAAACTGACAGCAAGCGCAAGACAATAAATTTTTAACAAAACTTATAACACTCTATCGGAATTACTGAATGACCTTAGAAAAGTATTTAGCGAGAATTTAGAAATATCGGATCTTGAAATTGAATTAAAAAGATGTAAGCAACAATATAATGAATCGGTATTAGATTATACACATAGAATCAAAAGAATACTAAAAAGAATTTTGAACATGGTAGAAAATACATACAATAGGGAAACCAACGAAAAATTATTAACTGTACGAATAGCAGAAATGAAGGAGTTAGCAAGAAAAACATTTATTCGCGGATTAGATAACAGAATTCACCACCTAATTATGATTCTAAATCCCAAAACTATTGAAATCGCAACGGACATGGCTTTTGCAATAGAACGAGAACTACAAAAAATACAAAAATTAAAATCGTCTAACACCAATCCGGCAGTAGAAATATCCAAAGTTAGATTTTTAGAAACGCATTCCTTAAATGACACATATAAAAGAGAAACTTGTGCTTTTTGCGACAAAATAGGACATAAAACAGAAAACTGTTTGGAATTACAAAAATATAAACGACAGGAAAACTCTCGAGACAGTAGAAATAGTTACAATTCTTTTGACATACACAATTATTCTCGTGAGAAATTTAATTATTATCCTGGTAATCCTCGCGGAGAATTCAATAATTTCCGTGGTGGAGAAAAAAATTATCACAGAAACAAACATGATTATTCTAGGGACAGATATGACAGATTTCGAGACGAATGTAGCAATTCAAATGATAATGTAAACAATTTTCACCATTCGGGTTATTTTCACAATAAAAAAGATAATTTGACGGAATTTCATTCTACCAATAGGAATATATTTTCAAATGAAAATTCTCGAAACGAATACGACAATACGAGACACAGTAGACCCGATTCGCGTAAAAGACACTTTAAAACAGAAGATGTAATGATCCATGAAAAACCAAAGATAGGCTTCGCGGAAAAGCGTGACGCGAAGCGGGAGTCAAGAGCACAAATAAAGCCTATCCAAAGTTTTAATATTAAACATGAAATAAATATTGATCATAAGCCTCCATCGATAATATTAAAATCAAAAAATCTAATAAATGAACAAGCACAGTTCCTGATACATTATGGAACTGAAATTAATTTAATAAAAGAAATAAAACTTAAATCGGACGTCATAACGTTTCCCATACCGATTTATGAATTAAACGGTATCACTAAAGGCAGCACTAAAACTTTAGGCAAGTGCATAATTGAAGTAAATTCGATACCAACTGATTTCTACATAGTTCCGAATGATTTTCCAATTCCAGCAGATGGTATTTTAGGTAATGAATTCTTTTTGCAAAATGTGATAGAGTTATCATATGCTAAACGGTGCATCAAAATGAACGAATTGAAAATTCCATTTGTTGAATCTGATAAAGTTATTTTAGCACCACGAAGTTCTAAACAAAGTCCAGTCAGTATTACAAATACAAATATAAAAAAGGATAAGAATGAAGAATTTTATCAACTGCATTTGGACAATTCTATTGACTCAAAAGAAGACACAAAGAGACAAAAACTAGCTGCCAAACCCGACACAACGAAAAACTTTAGTGACACTACGGATCAAGAAATTTGGGAAATCGAAAATACAGACATCGAAACAATTAAAAGAAAACAAAAACCATTAAAAAAATTAAAATTGAAAAGAACGAAGTTACAAGAAAATATGGAAAAAGGATTTCATATTATAAAAGAAAATGAGAAAATTAAAAAGACGAAAGAGGATAATGAAGAAGAAACTAAAGAATTAACAGAGCAAATAGAAGAAAAAATGATTAAAGAAGAATTTTTGGAGCAGTTAGAAAAACCAGAGACAAACAAAGTAAAAGAAGCAACAAGAAATGAAAACATTAAAAAATGGGAAGAAGAATCTTCACAGGATGATCAAGCGCCAAAAATTGAAACAAGGGCAGAAGTATATGAACCGGTACCAAAAGGAAAAAGGGTCTATCCAAAAATAAATATAAAAAGAAATAATAATAAACTGGCCAAGGAAAAGAGCCTAAATGAAATAAAAATATATGAAGAAGAGGACCTGGAACTTAAACTTGCCGGAATAGGTGCTAGCCCGCCAAGAATTCGCGCTAAAAATCCAATAAAGAAGATTGAAGAAATATTGCTGCTAAAAAATCAAATTCCAAAAGGAAAGGACTACAATTCTCCAGCAACTACAACATTTAAAGCTCCAAAAATTCGAATTGAAGAAACACCGACTTCTACGTTTAAGTCTCCAGAAAAATTTACAGAAGAAACACTGGCACGAGACGTAACTCCAAATGATCGCTCTCCAGACGATTGTACAACGAAATTGATTCAACTAAAGATGACAAGCCAATTTGCGGCTACTGAAAAAATAGACATAAACAAATTGTTACAAAAAACAAAGAGAACAAGGAAGAAAATTGCGAACATCGAAGACGTTACGGTTACAAAAAATATAAAAATGAAACGGTCAAATATAATTAAAAAAATAACAAACATATCATTCTTCATATCAGTTAATTGTTTGCTTAACCTTTAGAGGACGGGAGTGGTCGAAATTTCGACCACCAATTTTGTCAGGCGATCGACGTGACAAATTCTTTGATTTTATGTACAAATATCGAGTAAAAAAAAGTCGAATTTTAAGGTAAAATTCCCCGTCCTCTAAAGGTTAATACGTATTTTGGAAAAGTTTTAACCGAAAAAACGAATATGGGATCAGATAATTTATTAAAACACGACGCGACAATAGGAAAGATAATGACTACTACGAGAAGAATAAAAATATATTTTGGCCTAATTTGTAAACAACACTTTTCAGATGATATAATATTACAAAATATTACAAGGTATCTCCAATTTCATTTTACGAATATGGCAAACTCTATTAAAAACTTGACAGAACATTGGACAAAGACAATAGGAACAAAATTGACGAATAAATTAAATCTGTTTCGAATCATCCATGCGATTTAGCAGAAAACAATTTCATAACTCAACACAAAAAAACACACACGCACACATTCATTTTTATGAAATTCAACAAGGATTACTGCAATGTGTATCGATCATTGAAGCACACTTATCAGAATACGAAATCGATTTTAGTATTTGATCGATATTCTGTTATTCATCAAAAGTGGACAAATTCACCAACAAAGCCTTGTACAAAATTTTCGGCAATTTTAAGCAATTCTTAACCCTTATTCGGCACACTTCTCTGGTATAACGTGCTCGACACACTGGGATCAGGTGCACCCCAGTGACAAAAACCTTCATAAAAAATGAACTATTAAATATTTTGATACCATTTTTTTGCAGCCTTTTGAAAGGGTGCTTTTTAATTTAGTATAGGTTATATATGCCACAAATTTAAATTAAGAACATTTAAAAAATTAAAATATCGAAAAAAAGCGAAAAAAATGACTTCATGAAAAAATTCACAACTTTTTTAATTTTACATATTAAGGGCTAAAACCCCCCGAATTCTACTTAGGTATTCAAAATTCTTATATTATAAGCGTGGGGTGCATATGATCCCAGTGTGCCGAATAAGGGTTAAAGAACATTACATATTAAATACGGATATTTTGGAATAAAGTGAAAATTTTAATTATGAATACGTATATTTTAAAGTTGGACCGAATCATTTTGATGACGGTAGTGAATGTGAAACACAGTCAGTAACAAATTAACAATTTTCTGAAATACTAACGTAAAAGATCAATTATGAGATTATGAAAGAACGGAGTGGTCTTTTACAAAACAAATGTTTGCAAAATTTCGATTTGGAGATTACATTAAATCTATAAGATTCAAAAGTACAAGAATAATATATTATGTTCAGCACGCGATAAAAAGCAAAAAACATTACCATACTAGAAAATATAAATTAAAAGCTAAAGTATTGCAAAAGAATGACGGTTTGGAAAACGTTTTGACAGATTGAAAAATACTTTACAGTTTTCTATAATATTGATTGGAACTATTCTCTTGATTTTGGCTTTAGCACGCAAATTTTCGATGCTTAGCAATCTTCACTGTGTAAAATATTGACGTACTCGTCGAAAGACAAAGAATTAAAAGAAATTTATAACTGAAAATATAGAACTATGAGGATTGTCAACATTATCAGGTGAATATTAATGCTCATCTCTAATCATTTAAATATATAACTTCAAATTGAATTGAAAAAACGTAAAGCAATATCATATTTTCAGGACACTATTCAAAGCTTTTCTGCCTCTAAAACCCGCACGAACTATTAAATACTTACAACACAGATCAAACATGTTATTTCCTGATACTAGTATATAAATTAAACTATTCTTTCCACAGACAAGATCCTCCGAACGATCCAACGTTAATATACCCAAACTCCTACTAACACTCCCCAAAATATTAATAATTTAGACTGTTACAGGTTCACAGACAAAAGAGTTATTATAATGACGAAACGATTGGAAACTTTTGGATATATGTTGTGATTGGGTTTTTACGAACCCCATCCAAATAATTTAAATAAAAAGGCTTACCGGGAAAAGTATGTCAAGCACGGGAATCGGGGTGAAAACCCAGATTCTCTGTAACCGGCGAGGCACGTTGTCACCCCTGGGCACTCCAACCTCAAAATATCGTTTTTCCGCCTCGTTCTTTTATTCTTCCATTATCATCGCAACATCGATCGGAGATTGACAGCACGATCCACGAATGCGCGAGGGCGGAGGGAACGGTGCCATCTTGTCTGCGCGGGACAATTCGAGGAGGCTCATCCGTACGATCATCGTTCGGAGGGAGATACCTCCTTCCCCTACTAAGGAACGGAGGAATCCACGGATACGACCACGACTCCGGACAGGAAAGCCTCCCCAACCGATCCCGGACAGTCCCGGCGTATGCAACGACCGGAAGGAGGGAACCGAGATTCGATCATTTCGAATCCTCCCGCGCGGCCTAGGGGATTGCTGTTAGTACCGAGGGCAGCACCGGACGGAGCCAGCTGGTTTCCAGGCGCTACGATCCGGGTCGATCTTCCCCCTCCCTTCGGCTCTCAACTGCAACGATCATCGGAGAAGAAGCAGCGGCCATTCTCGTGGTCGGCGTACGACAAAACGGACGACGTCAACCCCTTCGTAGCCGCCGCCCGCCATTTTGAGTTGTGAAGAAATTTGCAAAGGACGAGCGAGCGGACGTGTCCGAAAAAGGAAAGAGGTTGGTGAGCGGAGCTTTTGAAAGCTTCGCTACGTAGTCGACTTTTGTATCGTTTTTTTTTGTTTCGTTTTCTTTTATTTATTGGTTTGATCCGGGTACTTGTCACCTACCGGTTGGCACGATCGCTTCGTGATCGCCCGGTAGAGACCCGAGAGTTCCGGGGAAAGAGTCTTCTACTCTTCCCCACGGCGAAATAGCGGTTCCGGCTTGCCGGACCGATTATAGCGTGCCCAGGGGGTTCCTCCGGCCTCACCGGGAGTCCTCCCTTGTATTTTGCGTGTGTGTGTGACGGACGAGTGAGAGGCAAAGAGAGAGTGAGAGAGAGAAGGCGAATCGGCTCGTGTCCGGTCGCCATTTTAGGATCGTATAACGGACGGGTATTTTGTAATTGTTTTATCGATTGTTCTTTTTATGTTTTATTATTGATGAAATATATTGTCCGGCCGATCCGGTTTTTGTTATTAAAATACGCCGGTCAAGGGAGTTTTCTTTCGACCGGATTCCCCCTTTTCCGAATTTTCAGCACCCAGCACCGCCAGGCGAATCCTGGCTGGCGCCCAACAGTTCAATTAAAGTGCACGTGGTGAGGTTCCCCGAGCCTCGCGAAATACCACGTCACAAATTGGCGCCCAACGTGGGGCCCACATTAAAATTTAAACTTTTTAATAATTCGGGAAATTCGTTTTGGAAACCTCTGACAATTTCTTTTCTTTCGTTCGGGAAATTTCTATTACCACGTGTTGGGTGCTAAGGTTAGCTTCTCTAACCTCACTTTTGTTTCTGGAATTTTCCGGAACGTTCCGGCGAGTTCCAGAACAACATTAAAGAATTTATATTAATTATTTTACGTGTGTCAAAGTTAAAATTCTTTTCACTTCTTTTCTTTTCTGTTCTTTTTCTGTATTTTGTTTAATTATTACCTTTTAGAAAAAGAATTAAACGTTTCTTTTCTCCTCTCTCTCTTTACTCACCGCACACTTTAGTGGATCCGAATTATCTATTTTTATCGATTCTCAACGGCATTATTAGGCGATTCGAAGATTATTCTGGGTCTGTGTTGTCTAATAAAGGAAAAATAGTGCATGGTACCTCCACCCTTGTCCTTCTCGTAACATTCGGGTGAATGTCCGATACCTTCTTTTTTTACATACGTTACGTTCGGTCGAATCTCCGATATTTCTTTTTTTATATAAAAGTAACATTCGGTCGAATCTCCGATATTCCTTTTTTTTATAAAAGTAACATTCGGTCGAATCTCCGATATTTCTTTTTTTTATAAAAGTAACATTCGGTCGAATGTCCGATATTTCTTTTTTATACATCGGTACCATTCGGGCGAATATCCGATATATTTTTTTTTATACGTGAAATTCGAACGGAGATACCCCGGAACGAGAATAGAAAACGAAGCGGGCATTGGTAAGAAGCGACTATCTATGGATTGGCGCTCGGTCGTGATAATTAATTATCCTTTATTAATTGTATTTTTCTTTTTCTTCGCGTTTTTCGTGGTGTTCTCCGAATTAGTCCGCGGTTATCCGGTGTAATGAGACGCGCCCTTGAATTAGCAAGCGAGTGGATGTCCTTCTCTTGGGAGGATATCGACGGATCCTCTCATCACTCCGGCAGTGTTCGATCCGCTCGCCTCGAAAGGGAATCGAGGTCGGTAGGCCCCGTTGACCGGGGGTCCGGACCAAGGGAAGAGCGACTCTCTCGAACGGAACAGGAGCTTCCCTCCTATTCGGGACATCCAGAGCGCTTCTCCCTTGCGATGGAAACTGATCGACGGATCGAATCAAATCGGGAAGGAAATGCGCGAAGTACCCGCGATCCTCCGCGAAGGGCGACTACTCGACAGGCGCCTGCCGTCTTACCGCCGTGCGAACTGAGCGAAGAACGGCGTTATCGCGAGTTGGATAGTGGTTACCGGACGCAAATCGGTTTGGAAAGGACCAACTCAAGAGATGGAGCGCCATCCAGAAGCGGAAGGCACGAAGTGGGGACCAGCACTGATCCTTCAAGTGAAGAAGAAGTGCTACGATTAAGAGGACCCCGGACGGAACGAGAACGTGCCGTCGACCGCACCCGATCATCGAGGGAACACTTCACGGGAGACGGACACCTTCGAGAACGATCCCCGCCGCTACGAAGCAATCTTCGGACGCCTCCCGAGGAGGAGTTCGAATGTACGTGCGGAGCACGAGACCGGCGCAGGACGCGACCGGAACACGAACCTCGCATCCCTAGAGAATCGACCCCCCAACAAAAGACGTCAAGCCGCTTCCATGCCGCACCGTCAACCTACGACTATGGGAGACGAGACAACGTACTGACCGATCGGGACATCGACCGGACTGATCGGGAAACTGACCGGACTCAACGGGAACGAGACCGGACCGAGAGGGATCTTGATCGTACAGGATCCCTAACGGACTCACGTGCGAGATCTACGTCTCGAGGAGGTAGATCCAATGTTACCTTTAGATTACCTACGCCTCCTCGGGACATGCCAGTCTCTACCCCATGACAACGACGATGGTTACGTATACGACGACTCGACCTGTTTGCACGGTGGACGTCCATCAGCGCACGATCCCCTCGTACGAAAGCGGAAGGAGTCAACACGCACAAGGAGCAAGTACGCCGTTTTGGAGTCCGGATGAGGATTACAACCGGTCATCCGGATCGGACGCCCCCAGACAATCGGCACACCGCCTAGAAGACTCCCAGAATCAAGAGATCCGGACTGTACCCAGACGTCACCATGATGATCACAGCGGAGAACGACATCGGACGAGCCGCCATAACGAATCCGGCTCAGGCTCTAGATCTCATCGGGATGACGATGGAGGCCATGGACGCCTACGATCACCACACCGACACCGCGACCGATCATCCTCTCCCGTCACCAGGCGTGACCGAGAGCGAACCCGGATGGGTGCAAACGGCCTAACTAAGCTCATCGGGAGATGGAAAGTAAAGTACTCCAATCGAGGAGAAGGCAGTTCGGAAGAATTCCTCCAGAAACTGGAAGATCGAGCCTATATGGGAGGCATCAGTCGAGACGATTTGTTAGGCGTAATGTCCACGATCCTACACGACCACGCTCTTCAGTGGTACCGGGTACACCGGGATAAGATCGCAAATTGGGAAGAGTTCAAAGAAGAGTTCCTCCTCCGTTTTGGGACTCGTGACCTCCAACGACAATTAAAGGAATACCTCAATAAAAGGACCCAAGACGACGACGAAACTGGAGCCGAATTTATTTGCTGCCTGGAAGGCATTGCCGCACGGATGCGAGATCCGCCGAGCGACGCCGACATGCTGGACATAGCTTACAATCAGCTCCAGCCTAAGTACCGGAAGCATATCCGCCGGAGTAACCTCCGGACGATGAGGGATCTTCTGGAACGCACCCAGGATCAAGAAGCTACGTGGGAAAGTTTCCGGCAGTTCCGGGCACCACCGGGCAAAGATGAAGCTCCCATCCGTGAACTCGCGCCATACGGGAAGCGACGATCTTCGTCCTGGAAGACCAAGAAGCTCGACGCGGTCGGCGAGGAAGATAAAAAGTCGAAGAGAAGCGGAACCAGAAAATCCTCCGAGGCGAAACCACGAGGAAAAGTATCAGCCGTTTCTACTCCGGGGAAGAACCGCCCGGATAAATCGAGGGCTACCGGTAGTAAACCGACAGTGGTCGGTAAACCGAAGATGGTCTGTTGGAACTGCAAGCAGGAGGGCCACGGGATACGATCCTGCTCGAAACCCTTAAAGAAGGATCACTGTTACCAATGCGAAAACCACGTATCCACTCTTCCGGGATGTAAACGCTGCACGGGAAACGAACGCGGGGAGTGACGGACTCGATCCCAGCCTCCTCTCCCGCCACTGCAGGGATCAACGATAGGGAAAGTAAACAACCTAAACCTCCCTCAAATACACCGGAGACCGTTCCGGAAAAAGTCCATCGGGACGTACCGAAGCCGTCACCAGCCCTCCAGGGAACGCCCAGAGGAGAGTCGCCAATGGACGACGAGTACTGCGGTGACATTTCCACTCTGGAGAGGATTCCGCGACCATTTATCGAAGTGAACCTCAACGGGCGAACCATCCGAGCCTTGCTGGACACCGGATCATCAAGGACGTTTCTGGGAAACATCGGACTACTCCCAGAATTCAGGGAAGGTCTAAAATTCCGACAACCGGCCTCCGGATGTGTCCTCACTGCAAACAGCGGTGTAGTTATGGTCCAGGATGAAACGATCGTACCGATTACCGTGGATGATTATACCATCGATATGGCCGTCTCCATAATCCCTTCTCTCACGTCAGAGGCAAAACTTGGGATGGATTTCATACGTCGGTTTGAAATCCAAATCAACGGTACGGATGACACCTGGACTTCCGCATTATCGGGTAAGAAACACCCGTTTCTGCCCTCCGAAGCCAGGGAAAGCACGCTGGGTGAAGACGACGAAACCTGCTGTGGACTCGTGGAGCTGACCTCCACAGAGAAGGAAAGACTCCAGCGATTCCTCAATGAAGAACTCCCGAAAGTTTCGGGGAAGACCGGATGTACTTCCCTCATTCGACACAGGATCGACACACAGGGACACCCGGCGATAAAGCAACATTATTACTTGGTTTCTCCTCCCGTAAGAGAAGCCATGTACGCCGAAGTCGACCGGATGCTAGCAGAAAAGGTGATAGAACCCTCAAAAAGCGATTGGTCCACTCCGGTCGTAATGATTAAGAAGCCCACCGGAAAATATCGGTTTTGCCTGGACTTCAGGAAGGTAAATGCGGTATCTAATTGCGATCAATTTGCTCCTCACTGCCCCACCTTTTTATTTGCGTTTTAGTTCCGTTTTTTTAATTAAAAATAATAATTAAATTTTGGATGTTTGAAGGCCTGAGAAAACAACAGTAGCGCCGCTAGTTTTGAAAAATGCAACTAACACCGGTAAAAGCGGTTCTCAATCATCTGTTGATTTGTCGCACATTGACACACATTCAGAAGTTAAGTTCTCTTTCAACGCTTGGTGAATTTGTAAACCCTGGCGACATTTACGCCCGGCTAACAGAAAAGTACCATATATACTATAGCTTATTTTACAAATAGTTTTGTTTGTGAAAAAATGCCATGCATATGGAGTACGTATGTCTTAAACGACCTTTTAACAATGTTCAAACAGGTTCACCTAGAAATCCACTTCCATTCAGGATGAAGACGTGGGCTGCCATTTCGAAAGAACGCGTACTATCAGAGTTGCGTTTTTTTGACACCATGAACATAACCGAAAAAATCAAGTCGTTTAAAGACCCAGTATAGCAAGAAATCTGTAGAAGGTGGGGTAATCGGATGAAGCCGAAAACTTTGTATTTGTACGTCCTTCAAGACCGAAACAAAGTTCTTACAAAATATAAAGATATCAAGAGTGTTTATGGTGAACTTTCGACAAACGAGTTTAGAGTCGTGAGTGATGCGTCAGCAATTCAAATTTATGATGATGCTATTCATGAAAATAATTTTTTTGACGGCGATGATAGCGATTATGAACCGTACGATCAAAATTATGAACACCCTTGTTATGATAAAAAGATAAGTTTTAAAGTTATCGTACTGAACAAGAAATTGGAAAATGTGAAGCCAATCGAGAAACAAGACAGAAATGGAACAAAATATTTTGCGTTACAATCAGGTTAGCCTCATGTTCTTAGTGAATTAATTTGGTTAGAAAAGAAAATAACTTGTCCGATTTCCTTCAAAGGACACAAAATTGTTTACTGCGATGAGAATGAAATTTACTTGATAAGAATAAGAGGCTCTTGTAAAGATTGTGGAGCTCAGATATATGGAGAGAGTAAAACAGATATTAATCATGATGAGGCTGTAAGCTTTGAATTTCAAATGTTGGACACCAGAAATGTCCCACATAACAAAAAGAGGCATGTTTCTGGTAAATTACCAACATTTTACAAAGAGGAATTAAGAGTAAAGAAACTGAGTACAGTCAAAAGTGATATGATAAAACGCTATCAAAAATATGGCGATCAAATGGCTCCCATCATTCCCAATGGCTGTGTAATGAAAAAAATAATTTCTGAGGCAATGAACAAAAAACTTAGTACCGTAGGAAATCTTTTCGACTCGCTACAGAAATTGAAAACAAGTCCTGAGTACGCTTCTACAATTCGGGATTGGCAGGTGACAAATTTTCTTTGCTTTACTGGACAAACGAACAAATCGATGTGCACAATGACTTGTTAAAGTTGCGTCCACGAATTTCAATCGATGCGACAGGTAGCAACTCGGCAGCCACATCTTTTTATATCAAGTAATTAGCTACATTGGTGATTTAATAGTTCCAGTGACGCAACTTTTATCAGAACGCCAAGACAAGCACAAAATAGAATGGTAGCTCCGAGAATGGATACGCAGTAATGCTAAAATTCCAACCGAAGTTGTCACTGATATGTCTATAATGCTACAAAATGCCATATCGATGGCTTTTATCCAGATCACGTACAAAAATTATCTTTTAATTTGTTATCGGTTCTTGAAACACAAAGTTAATCAATTGCCGCAGACGTATCTGCGCATTGACATTGCACATCTGATACACTGGGCAACGAGACTTCCCTGTCATTCGAAAGTCAAATTCGCAGTTAACGATTTTTATTTGCGAGCTGTGGGTTTTATGAGCACAATCGAGAAATTCACAGACTTTGAATACGCAGTACGATCGCTTTTCATTGTTAGCCAAAATGACGACAATTGTAAAAAAACTGTAGATTGGTTTCTTCAGAGACTTCGAAAATTTTCTTTCCATGATTCAGTCAACTACGACGTTTTAAAAAAAGTTTCCATTTGCGAAAATAAAATCGATTGTCCTGAGCATTTAAGTTGTCGTTCCGAGATAGAGTTCGCTAAAAGTAACAATTTTTCTCCTGCCATATTATTCCAAATTGAAGACAGGGACGACATTTCTAAGTACATCAATTCTTTATCTAACGAAACATTCAACAAAAATGTTGCAAAAATTCTTCGAAAGATTTCAACAATGCAAATATGTACTACTGTCCAAAAATAGTTGAGTCCTTGAAACCTCTGTTCTGTCAATTTCCGGCTTGGACTAAAGTAATGCGATCTTCCTTTTCATCACCTCACACCGTCGCAACTTCCGCATCATCGGAAACTTATTTTCGAACTATAAAAGATAAATTTTTGGAAAATCGCGCGCCGGTGCGAGCTGATAAATTTGCGGTAAAACACATAAATTCGATCAATGACGATATGATCGTGTCGCGAGCGGTTCTTGAAAAACGGAAAATGGAATGCGAAGGTAAAATGAATCCGACGTGTTCATTTTCATCTTCATCCGAAAACGTAATCAATATAGATACAATTTTACCCGTGAACAGAGAAAAAAATTCGTACGAACAGCGAGAAAATTGGCGGAACAATTGGAACAAAGCTGATGATAACGACGATATATTTGTTGATTCTCACGACACTGACCATCATTCTTTGACTAATTCGATACTTGATATACGCGATTTTCATCCAAAATTTCACTCGACTAAGAAATCATACGAGAACATTGTTTTCGAACGAACATCGGAAAATAGCTTCTGTATTAAATTCTCTAATTCCGAAAGTTCGATAATGGAAAATCGCGTTGATCCTGGGCCAATCATAGATAAAATAGACTGTAAAAATCGAGGAAAGTACGTTACTCCCTGCCCAGAAATTAATTTTATTCATCAAAAGCCTGAAAAAAGCTTGCGCTTCTCTCAACGCATACTGCAAAACGGATGCCACCAGAATCGGAAACTAATAAATAAGAATTATTTCTATTTTACCAATACATGCCCTTTCGTTTCTGTTTTGGAAATTCTTGTCGCGGGATATCTGAGCTCCAAATCGTTCCAAATTTTTGTTGATAGCGAAAAGGAACAATCTAACTGCATATTTCGCATGCTAAAGATCTATGTTAAAGAAGGCCCAAAAAAAAGTATACGATGAACGAGCTATGTTTCATGCATTATACTCAAAGATCCCCGAACCTCTCACACACTTTCCCCACGACTATTCGCGCCGCGAAATTCAATCAATTCGATCGATCGGCATGGATCGATCGCGTACACGTCCACCGTAGAAGTCGACAAATACTTAGGTTAAGTATTGCGCGGTGTAAGAGCGACCATATGATTGTTAGAATTAAGGCAGCCGAAATATATATATATATATATATATATATATATATATATATATATATATATATATATATATATATATATATATATATTATCATAGATTCGCATTAGAGATCGTAGAGTCGATAAGAGTAGATTCGGAACGGGTCGAGGTGAATCGCGAAAATCGAACACGACGCGCCATCTGTCGAAGACGACGGGGACCAGACTTTCGACCACGTGGAGACTCGTCGCAAAGACGAACCGGCAATGACGTCACCAAGACCACGTCAGTCGAAGCAGCCATCGGTGGAAGGAGGAAAGTCGACTCCGGAACGTTCACGGAAGGGTTCTCGACGTCCTCCCAGCGGGAAAAATCGAGAGACGTTTTCCAGATGCAAAAGGAATCGTCTCCACCTCGAAGTCGAGGCCCACGCAGAATTCCATCCACCAGAAGGTTCGCTGGTTGACTCGAGGGGTACGAGTCGTCGCCCGCAACCAATGGGAAGGCTCGTAGCCCCAGGGTCGAGAGGAAGATGCCGGAAGTGAGGCCGGCTTCCACACTTTTACGTTGGACGTGCGACCGAACAGACGCCCCGCCATCCACACCGCGAGAGAGAAAGAGAGAGATCGAAAGAGATCCGCGAGAGCGCTTGGGAGGCCGACGGGAGAGGAATCCTCGATCCCTGACCATGACGTGCAGGACGGCAGACGCCACCCGGAGGGAACCAGTAAGTTCCGACGCCCAACTTTTCCTCGAAAAGGAACGAGCGAGCTCGGGAAGTCGAGCCACCTGATTCGACAGGTGGCCTTCTTGAGCGAGCTCGTCGCGCCGTTCGCGCCACCTCGCCCCGTTCGCGGCTTTCGCTTCTTTTCTTTTATTTTTGTTAGCATTTATGTTGCAGGCTTTTCTTTTCTTTTATTTTTGTATTTTTTTGTTATCTGATCGGCAAATATATATTTTTTTTCTTTATTTTTTTTTGTCTATCAGACGTGTCGTCGTTTATGCGAACCCTCCCCTCTACCATTTTCGAGCCCTTCTTTTTTTGAGATTTTCATGGCGATTGTGACGCGTGGGGTGTGTCGACACCCCCAACGAAGGGATAGCGAGATCCTCGTCACATCATCGAAAAACAATAGAATCGACTGCGAAGATAATGTGTCTCAGTTATTTCAAAGATTAATGGAAAAATACACTGTGCCCATGGAGACCACGAAATGTTAGCGGGCAACGTGTTCCGCGGTAAAAACGAAAAAAAAAACCGGTTCTAGACATTAATTTGAAACCAATCTGGCAAGGAGTTTTTCGTGTATTGCAAGAAATTGTCGAGTACTATATTTTTTTACTTACAATACTAGTTAGAGTAGAACATATTTATAAGTGTAGTATCTTGTCAAATGTGCTTTGTAAAAAGTCCTTATTTTATTATGATTAAAAAACAGAATATAGCAAAAAAAAAAAAGAAATTACATGTAACTTTAACACATAAGGCAATGATGTGTATTTGTATGTGTTTTTTAAAAATGCTTACAGTACAACTTTATAAGATGCGAAGATCTATAAAGCATGTGATAACCGAATAAAGCCAAAAAATTGCGTTTCCATGTCCTTCATGAACCAAATAAAGTTTTCATTTGTGCAATATAAGTATGAAGATATTAAAGATGTTTACCATTATCATTCAACAACCTAGACGTAAGTACGAGGGCAAATCAAATATAAACGAGCCTTTGTTCGCTGTGTGTTCGGAAACATATTTGTGTGTCATTAAACAGTTGAAGTCGTTAGATAGCCATTGTTAGAGTAAGGAAATCAGAGTATTCGGCTTATCCCGTGTTTCGTTCAGTAGTTTTAACGATGAGTGCGAAAACTGTGCCCGTCTCTATTGAGCAACGTATAATTATGAAGTTCATGTCTTGTCAAAACGTGAAACCAGCCGAAATTTTTCGCAGACTGCAGGCCCAGTTTAGGTTACGTACCCTTTCATGGCCAAGAGTGAAGTTTTGGTGCAACAAGTTCAAGCAAGGTCGTGAACGGGTTGCAAATCAAGCGCATCCACGTCGTCCTCGCACCAGTACCACTGATGAAAACATTGAACGTGTTCATGAGCTTATTGAAAATGATCGACGCCTCACAGTGCTCGAAATTTCCGGAGAACTTGGTATTAGCTATGGAAGTGTCCAATCTGTCATTAGGAAGCAGTTGGGATTCAGAAAAATCTCAGCTCGTTCGGTTACAAAGCTCTTGAATGATGTTCAAAAAGCTGCACGAGTTCGCATTTCCCAGTTGCTTCAAACTCGTTTTCAAGAAGAAGGGGTAGAATTTTTGCGTAAAATCGTCACTTGTGATGAGACATGGGTGCATCATTACACCCCAGAATCAAAGCGGGCAAGTATTGAGTGGGGGTGGAAAAGCGAAGGAAATCCTGTGAAGGCAAAAACTCGATTGTCGGCGGGGAAAGTGCTGGCTACGGTTTTCAGGGACTGGAAAGGGGTCCTACTGGTGGATTTTTTACACGATCGTCGAACCACCAATGCCAGTTACTACTGCAGCCTCTTGGATCAAGTTAGGCTTCAATATCGACGCAAAAGGCGAGCTTGTCCCATCCGCGACGTCTTGTTCCTCCACGACAATGCCAGGCCGCACACAGCAGCTGTAACGCAACAAAAGCTGGTGGAAATGAAGTGGACAACGCTTGATCATCCACCTTACAGCCCAGACTTATCGCCATGCGACTTCCACCTGTTTGGACCCCTTAAAGAAGCACTTGGGGGCGAGCGGTTTGAGGATAACAATCAGGTAGAAACGTTCGTGCATGACTGGTTGGTTACCCGCCCAGCTTCATTCTACGAAAACGAAAAGATGAAACTACCTAAACGTTGGGAAAAATGCATTATAAAAGGAGGAGACTACGTAGAAAAATAATTTGTACACAAATTAATAATGTCTACAAAAATAAATTCTGATTTAAACGAAGGCTCGTTTATATTTGATCCACCCTCGTATTTCCTCATGGATCAGTGAAAATTCAAATTTCCGATAACGATATTATAGAAGTCTCGATATAGTTGAAATATTGGAAAAAATTAATCCAGATAAAAACTGAACCAAAAAAATCATCGAATCTATGATTTGGATAAAAACAACACGAAATTTAATCTCAATATTATAATGACGTTTCAATAATAAATCGTGAATAATTTCAAAATTTCTATGAATAAAAATAACTTACTCATGCTTATGTATGAAACTGAATGGTAAGAAACGTCGTTACTGTTTCCACTATTGCGAGAAATTGGAAAGAAATATGAGATACTGATTAATCTGTCATACGTAGTGAATCAGTTGCATACAGCGTACTTGAGTTTTCTAAAAGCACACGTAGGCCATTCGAAAGTAACTGGGCGACTTTTGAGAAAGTTTTTTGGGCATAAATGCAAATAGCGAGATCAGGTTTGTATTGTAAAAGGAACGAAAGTAACATTTTTGTAAATTAATTCATACTACTTTTTTGGGCAGTATTTTAAATTCATGTCGACGTTTGATTATGGTTTGTGGGTTTTGTAATATTGATTGGATGATTCACAAGCTGCAACGAAACATACAAAATAATGTTTTTTTTAACGTTTGAACGACATGAATTTTATTATACAGCGTACATGATGTTTAGGTGCTAAAGAATATTAAATGCTGCCTAAGAATTGTGAATTTTCGTCGTTTTAACACTGATTCTCGTTCAAAAAATGTTCCGTTTGATGATTCTTCGTTCGAATACTTTTTTACGAACTATGAAACCGGCGACAATCTCGTTAATCCATTCACTTTTTGTTCACAAAGTCCTCGCCCTTCTGAATGTTTATCTTAAGTTCACGAATTCCCGCCTGCAGCAATTTTTTTTCGAAGGCGTTCAGCTTACCGAGTCCAAGGTTTTTCTCGATACCGTTTGTCTGCAAAAATAATTGTTTTGTATTTTCAGGTTGAAATTTGAACGGAATGTTCTTCAACGCAAAATACATCAACACAATTTTACTCAAAGTTTTCGTTTTCAAGTCCTTATTTATAGGAATATACTTCGTTGTGCCAAAATGGATGGATGTTTTTTTAAATTTTTACGTATATTTGGAGTTAGTCTATCTTATTTAATAACTCGCATAATGACGGGAAAATTTCGTAGTCCCCATTAAATTACATAAACGAATATTAAAGCAAATTTTATAACTGAACGTAATAAAAATTTAAATTATTAAGAAAACTATAATTTTCCATACGCGAAAGAGAACGGGCCTAGAGAAGTATTTAGCTTCAGTAATGTTCAACCTGACGGAAGAACACTCGACGACGTTCTGTTCGCCATTGAGCGCTCAGATGAACGAGAAGCCTAAACGTTCACCAGCGTAGGCCATCGAGAGTGTCACCGAGCCGGTTCCAGCTTCAGTTTTGACAACTTCGGTACCGGCTTCTTGACTTCTCCGCTGTGTCTCCCGATTACTGAGACATTCACTTTTTGCGGGTCTAGATTCTAAAAAATAAATGTAAATCATTATTAGTAATATAATAAAACAATAAAAGAATACAATTTCTCGATCTTGATATTCTTCGTATAATATTATTCCCTGTATTTCGACATTAGCACTTCAATATTAACACTTTACTGGCCGTACGGCTACGCAGTCAAACGTCGCCAGGGGCCGGCAGTATTTTTGAAGAATTAATTTTCAAAACTTCATGTAAATTCACGAAATAATTCAACGTGTGCGAATAAATATTTAAAACAGAAAAAACAACAACATCAAGAACAATACATTTAATACAACAATTATAACTTTTGCGTCCATTAATTATCACCCAGAAAGTGTGGTACCGGCCAATAACTTTCGGCGGTAGCATCGCACACATGTTGTGCGAGCGGCCAGTAAAGTGTTAAATATTTATTTCATAATTTTCATACTTTAGTAAGGAAATTAGAGATATTCTCAAAAATGAAGAAAACATGTTGAAATAGTACATTGCGATACGAGTGCGAGAAAGCGGATATTATACGCTGTGACGTGGTATTTCGCGAGGCTCGGGGAACCTCACCACGTGCACTTTAATTGAACCGTTGGGCGCCAGCCAGGATTCGCCTGGCGGTGCTGGGTGCTGAAAATTCGGAAAAGGGGGAATCCGGTCGAAAGAAAACTCCCTTGACCGGCGAATCTTAGTAACAAAAACCGGATCGGCCGGACAATATATTTCATAAATAATAAAACATAAAAACAAGAACAATAAAAAGAACAATCGATAAAACAATTACAGAATAGCCGTCCGTTATACGATCTTAAAATGGCGACCGGACACGAGCCGATTCGCCTTCTCTCTCTCACTCTCTCTTTGCCTCTCACTCGTCCGTCACACACACACGCAAAATACAAGGGCGGACTCCCGGTGAGGCCGGAGGATCCCCCTGGGCACGCTATGATCGGTCCGGCAAGCCGGAACCGCTATTTCGCCGTGGGGAAGAGTAGAAGACTCTTTCCCCGGAACTCTCGGGTCTCTACCGGGCGATCACGAAGCGATCGTGCTAACCGGTAGGCGACAAGTACCCGGATCAACAAATAAATAAACGAAAACGAAACGAAAAACCATACAACAATCGAGAAAACGCGAACGAAGCCTTCGAAAAGCTACGCTCACCAACCTCTTTCTCCAGAACGCGTCCGCTCGCTCGTCCTTTGCCCCAAAATCTCCTCAAAATGGCGGGCGGCGGCTACAACGGGGTTGACGTCGTCCGTCTGGTCGTACGCCGAGCACGAGAATGGCCGCTGCTTCTTCTCCGATGATCGTTGCCGTGGAGAGCCGAAGGGAGGGGGAAGATCGACCCGGATCGTAGCGCCTGGTTACCAGCCGGCTCCGTCCGGTGCTGCCCTCGGTACTAACCGCAATCCCCTAGGCCGCGCGGGAGGATTCGAAATGATCGAATCTCGGTTCCCTCCTTCCGGTCGTTGGATACGCCGGGACTGTCCGGGATCGGTTGGGGAGGCTTTCCTGTCCGGAGTCGTGGTCGTATCCGTGGATTCCTCCGTTCCTTAGTATGGGAAGGAGGTATTTTCCTCTGGACGATGATCGTACGGACGAGCCTCTTCGAATAGTCCCGCGCAGACAAGATGGTTCCGGTCCTAGTTCCCTCCGCCCTCGCGCATTCGTGGATCGTGCCGTCAATCTCCGATCGATGTTGCGATGATAATGGAAGAATAAAAGAACGAGGCGGAAAAACGATATTTTGAGGTTGGAGTGCCCAGGGGTGACAACGTGCCTCGCCGGTTACAGAGAATCCGGGTTTTCACCCCGATTCCCGTGCTTGACGTACTTTTCCCGGTAAGCCTTTTCATTTAACTTATTTTGGATGGGGTTCGTAAAAACCCCATCACAACGCATGCTGTGAAGTTGGTCACGCAGGCCACACGAGTACCACAAGGGCACGAGCCGAAGGCGAGTGACCCTTGTGGTACGAGTGTGGCCGTAGCGCGACCGATTTCACAGCATGCGTATAATCTTCGCTTTCGAGCACGAGTATCGCATACTATTTTTTGTAAATAATGCAGGAAAAGTGAAATACAATATGTTACGAACCATAAGGCTCTTTCAATGATACTTCCTTTCGTAACATTTATCCGTTACAATTAGCAAATCATATTTAAATCAGAACAGGTCATGAGTTACTCAAATACACATTTTCTGCAAACTCAGCACATGTGTAAGCATACCTCTGTCATTCACCTCCAGCATTCACAGCTGTTGATCTACAAAGAATATAAGAATGCACAATACACGCATACTTCGTGTTCATGTGTCCCAGTAATTATTCATTAATATTTCGGCCCCCCACTCAAATCTTCAATATAAATATCAGGTAAAATTAGCCCTTGTCAGAGACTCTGGTCTCAGGTTAGCTCGGTGTAAGGGGCACGTCCACAAACCGTTCATCTTTGCACGACTATCCTCTGCCGATAGCTTATAGACGTAGCGCACCCACAAGGGTAGGTACACCTGGCACACATAAGAATGTCACGTGTACTGAGCATTATCTATTGTTAGTCTTCCTGTTGGACCCGTGCAAAGAAGAACCTATTAGGCCGCTGACCGCTTAGTAAAGGTCCAAGCTCCTGGGTAAGACCTACTCTCTCACTCAAAATTTCATTCTTTTCTATTAAATTCCAAAGTCTATTAGAAGTCAAAAGACTTATATTCTTTGTACGACAGAAAGAAACTGAATATAAGTCGTAAGAAACAAATCATCGAAATCACTACAGTTGTATATCTCAAGTTAGTAATTAAGATATTTAATCATAAATTAAACCCTTATGTTTCATCCTATTATTCTTTCAATACCCCTGTCACGATCAGCAAGGTGTACTTTAGTACTTTAAGGTGCAAGTATCCCTTCACACGTATTCTTCAGCCGCTGGAGTAATACGTGCATAGTCAGTCCTAGTATACTCTCAGATATCTCATACGGAAAGGTATCGCTTACGCGGTATCATAGTAGAGGTTGTTGAGGTAGTAGAGGTTGAGTATATACGCACCCACTCATACAGTCTGTACGTAACAAATAAGATGGGGGGGCTTCGCCCCCCCAACGGACCCAAACTAAAAAAAATGGATTTTAAAATAATGAAAAACAAAAAACAGATAAATTTATAAATAAACAAAAAAACACCATTGTCCAAAAACATTTGAAAACAGTTATTTGAATTTGTCACAACGCTCGTGTAACGCAAACGAAGTAGGGGAAACCCGAGTGCGAGAAGTAAAATCCAAGCCATTTGCCGTCACATTATAGCACACCTGGCTATAAGGCGCCATTTTAACCACGCTCTGCAGGCACATAATATGCCACTTTTCATACATGTGTTACAAAAATATATATATTTTACTTTAGCCTCGGCGACGAATGCGTTGGACCTGACGATATCCATGGTCGTGAATCCAAAAATTTTCAGAAAATCGTAAACTCCAGCTTTCTACATGACTTCGCTGGCAATTTGTGCCATAAGGTTGACAGGGTTCGAGACAATGGCAATGAAGACTTTAGGGACAACTTTGGCTACGGCTTGAAAAAGATCACGTACTATCCAGCTCCAGCAGGAATTATTACAGCCTGCGAAATATCAAAAAGTTATTAAAAACATATTTATTGCTTATTAAAACTCCTTATATATTTTTTCTTCATTTTTCGAGAACGCCTTTTTCAGCGCGTAGCGAGTATACGAGAGCGGTCGACCCTAGTGAAAGTTTTATCTATTGTATCGTACTTTGAAATACCCCAGGCCGGATTTGTATACCCTTGGGTATTATATGTATGTATGCATGTGTATATATATATACATACAAACACATATATTTTTTAAATTTAAAAAATTTGTTAAACTTACCGATGCACTGATCAAAAAGTTAAGGGGGGGGTATGGTTTTGAAGGGTATCATTTTTAGCGGTTTCAGCTGCTCGCTCATCTGCTCTGTTCATTCGAATATCGTTGGTTCGAAGCGCCCATCCATGACAACTTGGACCAGTACTTATTCGCATCTCTTCTAGGAAGGTTAAATAAGCTTTACAGCCTTCATTGAAAACACAAGCAGCCACTGAAGATGCAAATTCGACGATAATTGCTGAACCACTCTCAACTTTCGGCGCAATCTTCCAAATAAGCTGGTTCAAACTCTCATTATTATTTTGTGTGAATCCGCCAATACATCGCTCTAGGAGAGCATCTTTGCTTAAATCTTCATAAATTGGCTTGATTCCTTGTAAAACATCAGTTGGTAGAGCAGAATATGTGTGTTTGAAATTATTCAGCTTGTTTGAAGCTGCAGCTTTCTGCCATTCACACCATGCCATTCACGTCATCGTTTCTTCGTTTATGCGGAGGAACTATTTTTTTACCTCGATACAACTTTTTACCACTCTCCTTTCTACACTCTCTGGAAACTTTTCTCGGCATTTTGCGAACAACAAAAATATCACAACGAAATAGAGTAAGAAAATACAACACGACTGTTACACTCCGCGTCTGCTTCGAAAATGAAGCAACACCAGGTACCGGGGTACCGTTACAACGACCCTGTCTAAGACCTTTCTGGAAACTGCTTAGGGACAATAACAAAAGAAGATTGGACAATAACAAAAGAAGATTGGAGAATAACAAAAGAAGATTGGACAATAACAAAAGAAGATAACAAAAGAGATTGAGAAACAACTGCCTTCCCGCTGAGCGGTTACAGCTCAGGTAGTCGTTCGAGACACGTCTACTTCCAAAGCTATATCTTTGTGAGTTTTGCTCCGATTGACTTCCTATTAACAGACAACATTCTTGAAATACTATACTTTCATAATATGCAATAAAAAAAAATCACTTTTTTTGAACCCTCAAAACCATACCCCCCCCTTAACTACATACTATGGCCTTGCCATCCGGCGTAATATCCATAACGTAAATGGCATGAAAAAATATATTTTAGCAACATATTGTATAAGTGGAGGTGTAAGTGGAAAAAGGCAGAGGCTACTGAAGCAGATGCGAGTAAAATTAAACATCCCGCACTTTTGCATCCAGATGTACAAAAGCATTTACTGCCAATTTACGAGGAATTATGGAGAGACGACTTTCTACATCGTTGCCTTGGCGGTCATACACAACATGCGAACGAAAGTTTTAATAGCACGGTATGGCGCCTAGCACCGAAAAATTCTCATTCTGGCGTAAAAATTGTTGAGATTTCGGCTCATATTGCTGCTGGAGTTTTTAATGAAGGTCTCACAATATTTTTAAAAATAATGAATGCCATGGAAATCATCGATGGTCGGCAGAGCCTTGAATACGCACAGTTAAAGGACTCGGAAAGAATTAAGAGGCAAGACGTTCGGACCGATCAAACCAGCAAAGAAGCGCGTAAGGCTCACAGAGAACTACAGAATATCAACAACAGCATGTACGAAGAGGTTGAAGGTCTATTATATGCCCCTGAAATCGCTGATTGAATCGTAAGTACCATTTTTCGGTTTTCAAAACTTTAAACGCGTTTTTCTCAAAACAACATTTTTAAAATTGGCGACCACGATTACTCGAAAACTACTTGTCTAATTTAGCTGAAATTTTTAGGGTTTCTTCTTTATACCTTAGGCTTGTCTGTATGCCTAATTTTTTTGGAGTTTTAAGTTGCAAAAGTGAATTATTAATGCAAAATGGGCTGAAAAAATAGTGAAAATTATCGTCTTTTTACAAAAACCTCTACCAAACGCAGAATTATTTTTTTTAATTTTTGAGGCTTACCGACAAATTACATGTATATTTAAGCCACATTTTTGTTTTGGGCTGTTACAGATCAGTAACACGACGTCCAGAGTCGTTGCCGTTTTTTTTGTAGGTCAACGTCACGCCAGCGTACAGCCACCATTTTATTTTCAAAAATTAAGAAAACATGTAACGTGGATTTCGCTACGTCACTTCAGGAGGGTTTCTCAACCCCGATCCTCGTCGATTTCGGCCCTGAAATGTCCAAACGTGCACGGAAAATTTGGGATTTCAGGGGGACTGGGCGCCAGGTGCAAAACACCACGTTTTCGACTAAAGAAAAAGGAATCGGTCCAACTAGATCAGTATATGGTAGAGGGGGGGATTCGTTATAATGCAAAAGAAAAGAAAAGCAGACGTATGAAAATTAATAACAATAAAAATATATTCGACAATAATCAAAAGAAAGAAATGACAAATAATCATTCGAAATAAACAACGACGAGTCAAAAAAAAACGGGACCCGGGCGCGCTGAGCCCGCTCGAAATGGAAAATCTATCTGGCTACCCGTTACTCTTACGGGCAGCACTTCAGCCCGCTCGGTCGCAGGAAAAAGAAAACCGCTTACCGCCGATGTCGACAAATCGAGAATTCGGATTTTCTCTCTCTTCGAATATTCTCCGTCCTTCGGGTTTCGATTGATTCCGATTAGGTCGGTCTTTCCAAGAATTACTCGATTTTTCGGGAATCGTTTCTCTCTCTCTATAAATTCGTTCCAGCCAGTCGTATGTCCAACGTGGAAGTCGACTCTCTTCCGGTGCCTTCTCCGTCGAGGCGAGTACCGCTCTAGTCGTTGAGGGTCTCGCCTGGGAAGCAGAATATCGTCGCTCTCTTCCCGAAACCGGAAAGCTACGTGGTGGAATTCCGCCGATTATTCGGCCTCCTTTCCTCGTCGACGATTTTCGTCTCGACTCCTCCCCACAGGATTTCGGGATTCAGAGACCTGAAGTTGGGCTGCGGCGTTTCTTCTTCGGAACGTTCCCGGAAATGTCGACAGTTTCGGTCAATTCGATTGGCTGTAGCTCTGCGGGTCAGCGCGCCGTGTCGAACGTTTCGGATCGGCACCGAGTGATGTCGCCACTGGTGCGATTTCGCAATACAAAAATCGATCGAGATCTCTCTCGTAATTATGATAATACAATTTTACCGACTGTGTCGAGGCGTGATAACATATGAATGCTTAATTCTATCTTACATGCTAAATGGACTTCCAGGTTGGATCGATTGCAAATCATATGTTCGCGGACATAACCTAACGGTCCATATTTTCGTTTGTGCTGTGTAAAGTGACGGGAATCTTTGCGACAGAGAATGATTCTCTGTCACAAACAATTTTTTTACATTCCTCATTTATACATTAACAAGTGTACAAAGTTTTATAATAATTGCATTTAAACTTCTTTGTGAAAAAAAATGTTTTTTAATGCTTAATTTTTGCCCGTGTAATTGTATCTACCCCCTTAACCTCTAAATGTGTGTCAATGTGCGACAAATCAGCAGATGATTGAGAGCTGCTTTTACTGATGTTATTTTCATGTTTCAATATTAGCGGCGCTACTGTCATTTTCGCAGGCCTTCAAACATCAAAAATTTAATTATGATTTATAATTAAAAAAATGGAAATAAAATGCAAATAAAAAGGTGGGGCAGTGATGAGCAAATTGATCGCAATTTTTTGAGCCCAGAAAAGATCCCGTTCGTACTCGGGTAACGTAGAAATCGTCAAATTAGTGTTTATTACGAGATTGTTTAATAACTTTTTTTTAATAATTACTACCGCTAGAGCAATTTTATATTCTTAATGAGCAAATTACGAGCCATTTTTTGAGATATAATTCATTAAGATTGCTTCTAGTTCGACGCTAGCTTAATTCATCTTGTACATTGAGTGGGGTTCCGCAGCAGAAGGGAGGGCCTGTTTTCGTCATGATATATTCGTGAGTTATCTTGCTGTGGCCGGTTTTCAGACGGAAAAGAACTATTCTCTCCTTCCTGTTCATGTGGTCACGTGGGATATCTTCAAAAAAGTTGGTGATTATGTTATTGATCTTTGACGATTTCGATTTCCAGATGTTGTTCCATTCTTCTCTAATTTCTTTTTTTTCGTACTGGATGATTTCTTTAATTGGGATAGGGGGTAGTTGTTGTACGGTCTGGAAGGTGGTTGCTTCTTTGGCGCTCGAATCAGCTTCTGTGTTTCCAGGTATCCCTTGATGTGAGGGGATCCATACAATGAATACATTTTTTTAGATGATACTAGTTCCGTGTAGATAGTAAGAGTGTTTCTAATTATTTCGTTTTTGTTTCTCTTGGCGGTGTTTGCTAGGGTTTGGATGACGCTTATGGAGTCAGTGTATATTACGTGGTTTTGAGAATCAGACGCGTGTATGTATTTGAGAGCGTCGTGTACTGCATAGGCTTCAGCGGTGAATATAGATGTTTGTATCGGTAGACGATTTTTAATGACATTATCTTCTGCAATAATGGCGTATCCCACTCCTTGGTTAGTTTTAGATGCGTCGGTGTACAGTTTCTTACAGTGTGAGTACTTGTTGTTATTTTCAAGGAATCTGATTTTGTGTACATGGTTTGATCTGAGGTTCTTATTGCAGTCGGCGAGTGTTATATCTATATCCGGGGTTTGGATATTCCAGGGGGGAACTTTTTCTTGTTTTCGTTGGATGATGATTGCTTTTTGCGTTACAATTGAAGGGAAATGATTTTTTATTCTAACGTACAGTGGTGATGGTAGCTTTGGTTTTTTTGCGTATAACTCGTAGTATCTGTTGTTGAATATGTAGTTATAGGTCGGATTACTGGGAGCAAAAGATATTTTGAGTGGGTACTTTATACATAGAAATTTTCTTCTCTGTTCAAGTGACATCTAACCAGCTTCAAATAGCAGTCCACTTATAGGACATGTGCGAATTAAGCCCATGGCTAATCGCAATGCTGTGTTGTGAATGGAATCAATAATTTTTAGAATGTGTGCTTTCGCTGAATTGTATACTGTGCAGGCGTAGTCAATCTTAGACCTGATTAAGCCCCGGTAAGTTTTCAGGAGGATTTCTTGATCGGAGCCCCAATTATGGCTAGCTAGTGTTTTGATAATGTTTAGTCTTCTTAGGCAAGAATATTTTAAGTTTTTTATGTGAGTGATCCAGGATAGTCGCTTGTCGAAGATTAGTCCGAGGAGTCTTATGTTGTCGTCGAATTCGATTTCGCAACTGTTCATAGTTAATGTCGGTGTGTTTTGGTGGGTTTTGTTGGAAAACAGAATGCATTGTTCTTTGTGCAGAGAATTTAAGACCGCACCTATGAGACCATTCTTGTAGGATATCAATCGATTGTAGTAGAGAAGGTCTTGGAGTGTTTGTGTTCCGTGGTGGATCGGCGACAGTGGATACCTCTTCGCGTCTTGTGGGCTTCGGGGGACTTCTTCGGTAGAAGGTAGGCAGCGTTTTCCCTCTCAGAGAGGCTCCTGGCTACCACGGTAGTTGGATACCTCTCTGCGAGGGCTAGGGACCACTGCCCAGCGGTGTGGAGCCACCTGGCGACGCTCTCGAGCATCTCCAGTGGGCGTCACGCCGCGCACGGCGCCATCATTCTTTCTCTCGCCTAGGTGGGAGAGAGAATTAGGTGGAACCGCGCTGTCGCCGGCTGCCGTCGAGTCTCTCGCGGAACGCCGGTCGCGTCGGGGCCCCTGTCGCCTCTCCGTCCACTGCGGACGCATAGTAAATTATACTATCTTCAATTTTATGACTTTTACTTCTATTTTTTCATTTTTATTTTTACTTTTATGACTTTCTCTTTTATTTATTTATTTATTTGATGACTTTTAGCTTTATGACTTGATTCTATTTATTTATTTCTTTATTTATTCACTAGACTCATTCCAGACCTTTATTTATTTTCTTTTTCTTTTCATCATCATTTCAATAAAATTCCATCGCCGAGGAGCGTCAACCATTTATGTATGCGTTTTTCTTCTTGTTCTTGTCCGTGTTCCCAGGGGGTTAATTTATTTAATTTATTCTTTTTTGCGTCTTAATTTATTCATCTCCGTTCTATTTATTTATTTATTTATCTTTTGCGTGCGTCTTAATTTATTTCTCATTTTGCGTCTAACTTGATTTCTCGTTGCGTACGTCTTAATTTATTTAACTTATTTAATTATTTGTTTATTTCTATTTCTTTGCGTCTATTTATTTATTGCGTGCGTCTTAATTATTTATTTATTTATTTATTCACTTGTAATTATTACTTATTTTTTTTAAATTATTTATTCACTTATTAATTTGTCTATTTGCGTGCGTCTTAATTTATCTCTATTTTATTCTCGATTTTAACTTCATTTAATTGTGCGTGCGTTTTAACTTATTAATTAATTTATTTATTTACTCGTTTCTTGCGTTTCATTCATTTTTTTTGCGTGCGTCTTTCGTTTATTTCATCTCTCTCCGTTTGTCCGTCTGTGTATAGTCCAATTATATTTATTTTACTATTTTTGACTGGGCACTTTTGCCCTTAATTTTCATTTTAATAGATTCCTCTGACTTGTCACCGGGCCTTCTACACCCGGTGTTCATAAATAATTGGACTGTTCACATTCGTGCCGTCCCCCCCTGGGAGCGTCTAGTTTTAAGTTTCACATTGACTGTTGGAGGAAGGGGTCTCTGAAGTGTCCCCCCCCAAACGGTGTTTCAATCTTCTTTCGCGGTTTATACCCTATATATGTCTTTTTCAAGACGTATATAGTGGATTCATTGTCAAAATTTTATATATTTCGTTGTTATTAATTATCTTTTTTATATTCATTTCGGTTAAAATCGTTAACTACATTCTATCACAATGTCTTTCGTGATGTATTACCCGTTTGCGGATGATTACAAATGTGATCCATGTATTTCGGCCACAAACCCGCGTAGAGGCCGATTTACGCGGAGGGAGGACTATATTAAACACGCCAAATTAAAACACGCTACGGCCGTTACTTTTAAATGCTCACTGTGCGACTTCAGCCCCGTCACTAATCACTATGCGACGGAGCTGAGGGCGCACTTTCAAAAGGCCCATAGCAATAGTACTCCCTCCGCGCGGGACACCCCCTCACAGCCCCCTCCCTCCAACGAAACGACTAATGATAAAAGCACAGAGGGTCGCTTAATAGACAATGCCCCACCCGCCACGAGGGGCCCGGCCAACAATACGCGATTAAGCGTCTCAAGCGTTTCTAATTATGACAGACCGGGCCCCTCACATATAAATATATCGCAATTTAGACCACTCCGGTCCTCTCTGGGTGCGGCAACCCCCCCCCCCCCCCCCTCGGCAGCCCCCCTTAAGCAGTCGCTATTAAAAGCGAAACCGGCGTCAGCGACTGCAGAGGGCGCCAGGGGGGCGGGGATTAAAACTAGATCAGTGAAAACAGTGAAGACCGTGAAATTATCTAAAGAAGGCCCCGGGCCCTCTATTAGCACATATCTCAAGCCTATGGTGCCTAAAATCTCTGGGAGGGCTGGCCCCTCCAACACCTCAGACCTAGCACCAACATCAACATCGACAAGGCCCAGAGGGGTGAAACCGAGCGAAAGTAGCTCCCCCTCACAACAACAACAACTCCAGCAGCGGGCGACGACAAAGCCGCCCACCTCCAACGATGCTGCTGCAACTGACGAGAGGCCTCGGGGGGGGGGGGGGGGGTACAACCTGCGCCCCAGGAGGGCGGTGAGCCCCCCGCCTAACCAAAGAAGCCAGCTGCCACCACCACAAAGACCGCCCGCACCCAAACACAGTCCACCACAAAACGCTCCAGGGTGCGGGCGGAGTCGGTTCCTCCGCCCGACACACAAACAGCCCGGATCCTGGACGCCACCTCCCCCGAAGGCCCAATCATCACCACGGGCCCGCTGCTGGACACCATCCAGGAAGAAGAGGGGGAGCGAATAGTAGCGAGGGGAACCCCCTCTGGTGCTGCTACTACCTGTAAGACGAGGGATTCCGACGCTGGTGTTGGAGGGTACAGCCCTCCCGGTGCGACGAGCACCCAGTTCCCGCCGCTCCCCGCCAGGAGGCGCGCTGTAAATAATAATAATAATAATGATAGCATTAATAGTGTACCTGGCGGGGACGACGGGACTGGGGCAGTAGGAGGATCCGGGGCTGCTAGGGGGTTGTTGGCGAGGGATACATTTGAGAATTCTTTTATTAATAATAGCTTATATAATACATCGTTCCTCGCCAATAACTCCCATATCCGGTCGCTGCACCCGGACGAGGAAATGCCCACGACTCCCAATAATAATAATAACAATGATAATAACAATAGTGATTCGCTCCATGTGGCTAGAGTGGGCACCCCGGGTGCCACTTACGCCCAGACCCTACGTTCTACAGCCTCTGGGGAGGGGGTTGGTGGTCCCACTCCTGGGGCCGCCCCCGTCCCTGCTAACGTTGGCGACGCAACCGAAACCTCCGTGGTCCTGACATTGGGCGACAATGTGCACTACAATAATAACGTGGACTACGGGGATTTCGATTGGGTCGCCATGAGGCCTCGTCGAACGGTCCCAGAGGGCCCGTTGCGCCGGCGGGATCTGGACAACACCGCCCTCTTCAACCGTTACCAGGCCCTGGCGGAGTCCGATGGGGGGGAGGCTGAAGCCAGCCCCCCTCCTCGGGCGACTCCGGTGGCGGGGCGCGGGGGGAGGGGGCGGGGGCGCCAGGCCTCCCGCCGGCATCATGATTATTCCAAAGAGGCCCTGGACCTAATAGACGATGTCAAGCGGGACGGGGAGGGTGCCAGGATGGAGGAGCTGGCCGCCTCCCTGGAGGCGTATTTTATAAAATTTGAAAAGACAGAAAGAAGTGACGGAACAAATATGGACAGACGACGCAACGACCCAAGACGTGACAGAGGGACGAATGGCGGATCGCACCGGGAAAGGGTGCGGCAAGCCACTCGCCTCCAGAAATTATACCGGAAAAACCGGAAAAGGGCTGTGCAGGAGGTTCTTGCCGGGTCATCGAAGTCGTGTGACATAGATGTACATCTGGTGGAGGAATACTTCCACCAGATGTTTGCCCGGCGGGAATCTCCTGACGTAAATCTGGAGGTGCTTGACGCCCCAGCGCCCGTACTGGAGGAGAGTGAATCCGCTCTCCTCGCCCCGATCACCCAGCAGGAGATCGTGGCGAGGTTGGGGCGGATGCGCAACACCGCGCCTGGACCCGATGGGATCCGCTATGACTCCCTCAAAAAAGGGGATCCCGAGGGGCGGATCTTGGAGACGTTCTTCGGAACGTGCCTCCGCAGCAGCTCCATTCCAGCAGGGTGGCGTTCCTCAAACACCACCCTGCTGTATAAAAAGGGCGCGCCGGACGAGATCTCCAATTGGAGGCCGATATCCATGGGCAACACCATATACAAGCTGTTTGCCGCAATCATGGGGGACAGGCTAACGGCTGGGCGACCGCTAATAAGCGGCTTGGTTGGGCGCAGAAGGGCTTCCTGCAGTTCGAGGGATGCTTCGAGCACAACTTTGTGCTGCAGGAGGCTCTTCAACATGCGCGCACCAAAGACCGCGAGTTGGCGGTCGTCTGGTTCGACCTAGCAAACGCCTTCGGGTCAGTCCCCCATGAAGTCATCCACCAGGCCTTAGATTGGCGTGGTGTGCCCATGGATGTCCGCCTCCTAATTCGAGACATGTTGAGTGGCTCCCGGACCCGCGTCAAAACGGGTTCGGGATACACCAACTGGATCGAGATCGAGTCCGGCGTAAAACAAGGATGCCCAATCAGCCCAATTGTGTTTAATTTAACTATCGAGCTGCTGCTGAGGTTCGTCGAGAAGAGAGGGGGAGGTTATGACCTCTTCGGGCAGAGGATCCGATCCGAAGCCTACGCCGACGATCTGGTGGTCCTGGCGAGCACGGTCGCCGAGCTGCAGTCCCTGATGGACGAGATGGTGGGGATGGCGGGTTCCCTTGGACTCACCTTTAACCCCAAAAAGTGTGCCACCCTGCATATTAAACGCAGGGCAGTAAAGAGCACCATATTCAAGTTGGGTGGGGTGAGTCTAAGGGCCCTTGATCAAAGTGGGGTCTATGAACACCTGGGAGTCCCTACGGGCTTCCAGGTGCGGCAGACCCCTTACACCACCATCGAGGACATCAGGGCCGATGTACGCAAGGTGGACGACTCGTTGTTCTCTCCCTGGCAGAAGCTGGACACGGTTGCCTCCTTTATCATTCCGCGGCTCGATTTCCTCCTTAGGGGGTCCCGAATGGAAAAGGGTCCCCTTAGGGAGGCTGATCGGGAGATCAAGTCCTGCGCCAAATGGTGGATGGGCCTCCCTCAGCGGGCGAGTGCGGAGCCCGTGTATCTGCCCCCCAAGTTGGGGAGGGGGGTGGTTTGGTTCCCTTGGCGGAGATGGCGGACGTCATCACCGTTGCCCATGGATTCCGTCTCCTCACAGCAGGAGACGAGGTGGTCCGTGAGCTGGCCTGGGCGTCTCTGCGAGACACTGTAGAGGCGAGAATAAGGAGATCGCCAGATAACAACGATCTGGCGTCGTACTTGTCGGGCAGCATGGAGGGGGAATTCGCCAGGCCCGGCGGCACCTCTTCCTCCCTCTGGCCCGGTGTCAGGAGATCCACAGCAGCCCTTAAAGGGTCTCTGTGGGTCAAATGGCGCTGGACAGAGGAGAGGGGTGAGATGTCGCTGGAGTGCAGGGGCCTCTTTGATAAGGGGTCCGTGATTGTCCCTCCTGATGCCCGACACCAAGTCATCTCCCGCCTCAGGCAGGCTCTCGTGGAGTCGTTCAGGGCAGCTCTGATTTCGAAAAAGGACCAGGGCAAGGTGTTCAAGCTGTCGTCTCTTTCGAGGGAGTCGAACCACTTCATGAGAAGCGGGTCCTTCACGCGTTTCGCTGATTGGAGGTTCATTCACCGGGCCAGGCTTGATGTCCTGCCGCTGAATGGTACAAGGAGGTTCGGGGATGGCGACAAACGGTGCAGGGTGTGCGGATCAGCCCTAGAGACTCTTCCGCATGTCCTGTGCCACTGTCGCCCCCAGTCCGGTGCCTGGCAGAGGAGGCACGACGAGGTGCTCGACAGGCTCACCAGGGCTGTCAGGCGCGAGGGGGAGGTGAGGGTCAATCGGACGCTGGGGCTGGTGTCTTCGAAACTTCGCCCGGATCTTACGATCACCCACGAGGGGTCGAAGAGCGTCACCATCATTGACGTGGCCGTGACCTTCGAAAATGGTGGTGACGCCTTCGACCTCATTCGGGAGGAGAAGGTTCGGAGATACCAGCCTTTGGCAGATGAACTCGCCCGGAGGGGTTATACCGTCTTCCTCGACGCCTTCGTGGTCGGCGCCTTGGGATCGTGGGACAGAAATAACGACGCCGTTCTGAGATGGCTGGGCGTGAGTGGTCACTACGGGACCCTTATGAAAAAACTAATAGTGTCCGGAGTGGTCAAGTGGGCCAGGGACATATACGTAACCCATGTGACCGGACAAAGGCAGTACGCCGACCCTGATGTAAATAGTGTTGAGGAGTAGAGGAGGAGGGGCGGCGTACTGCCCGAAACAGTGTAAATGTAAATATATATATTAATTATATCTTGTTTTTCCCGTGAATATCTAGTTTTACGGCCTCTGAGGCCCTCTCCTTTAATAATTTACTGTATGTCCCTGGCCCTATGGTGGGCGGGGCAGCTAAAGACCTAAAATACGTAGCGACCCTCTAATTGCAAACAGAATTCGTGTGAAAATTGTGGATACCTGTACAGCGACGTTTTCTCTCTTTTCTTTTATTTTTATAACTTCTGTACCGGCCCAGGAGGTTCGGGACTCCTGGGACCATTTTCTTTTTGAATAAAGTGCCTTTTTCTTTTAGGGTGGATATATTTTTTCCACTACATGATAGAGTACGATCGTCAGCAAATACATGTGCGTTTACGGGAGGTCGTATGCCGCTTGATATGTCGTTAACTCCAAGCAAAAATAGTGTAGTGCTGAGCACTGAGCCTTGGGGGACTCCATTTTGGATTTCCATCGGATCGGATAGCATGCCACTAATCCTCACTTGGATGATTCTGTTCGACAGAAAGTTAATAATAAAGGATTCCATATATGACTAGTTCTTACAGTAAAGGAATTTTGGTACGCTGAACTCATGGCTCCTTAGTTATTTAACATTTCTGATTCATCTTAAATCTGGGATAAGGAACTAATTAGCTTTTATTTGGGCACTGAAATTCAGCGACGTCAGAAAATAATTTTATGGAGAAAAATGCCTAAATGTAAGCAAAATTGTCACATTCCTGTGGGGCAATTTTACAAAACGCATGCTTTCTACCTCAATAATACATAAAGTAAATTCATAAATCAAAGAGGTTGTATCTAATCAAAGTAACAATCAATGCAACTTTGCTGAAATCTAAATAGGCATTACGGGTCTCACTATTTTTATTCGAATTTCCATCATAGAATAGAGGAGACACGAATTGTGTTTAACTTTCCTGTCAACTAAAAATATGTTAAGAACACCAATAAATTTGATAATGAGTGCTATTGCCAAATTTCCAATACAAAGCACGTAGTGAAATGAACTCATTGCCGCTTGAACTGTCGCCAAAAAGCGAATCAGACAGTTGTAACGGAGATCTCGTCGACCGCAGACGCGTTCGGGTCCGACAACTTCTCACTTGTATGACATGTATTTACATAAACAATATTTGGGTTTCTTAAAGATATTTAATTGTTTTGATTAATATACCTTGTGTAAATATAATATACAGCATTAACATTGCATTCAAATACAGCGATTTTGTATTATTAATTAATAATCTGAAAAATGATCACTTTCCTGTGTACCACTTGTCTGGACCCACTTAGGCAGGAAAGTGATAAAGATTCACAGAATTTATGTTGCTTGTATGAATTCAATGTATTAGCGTACCTGAGTCATGAAAATGAAATATTATATAGAATATCAAATGCATTTCTACCGATGGGTGTCAAATGACTGATTTTTAAACAAACGTTACATTCTTTTCCAGTTGATTATAAATAATACAGAATTTAGTATAGTCAATAAAACACAAAATAATTGTCATATGATAATTAGGAAACATTTACTTTACAAATCTCAAAACCGGTCATTTGACCGGTCTGGCACGTTTAGTGTTAAGTTTGGTTGGTTTATTACACAATTTCCGACATGAAACAAAAAAATTAGATTTCTAATTTCGTACTAAAATTGTATGGATAATATTATTAACTTGTTGAGGACTTTTTTCCATAGAAACCAAATGCCACAACCTAAGAAAAAGAAGACCAGGGAAGATCATGGAATACAATAAGTTTTTTGATTATGTTATGTATGTGATAAGTAAGTGATAAGTAAGTAAAGATAAGCATTATATTATTATGATCCAAAGACTTGTTTAAAACTCTGATAAGGCTGTTGAATACCCTAAGTGGTTCGCTTACTTCTCTCAAGAGATGGAGCTGATTCCACTCTTGTGCGAGAGAGTAAGATAGAGTCGAGTGAGATGGTCGCTTCCCAAGAAAAGGGGCGAACTCACGATAGAGCTCTCCCCACCACTTCCATTTTTGCGACAAAGAAAGGTGGTGATGCGAAAGAGACAGAGAGAAAATATCAGAAAATATACAATATAGGAAGCTTGTCTCTTCAAATCTTCCTACTGTCGTGAAAAAAAAAGAAGTTTCTACTTTTGCATGTGTATGTTTGCCTTAGATGGTCAATTTGTGTTTATACAGGGTGTCCCTACAGGGTGGTGGGCATAAGGTGTCGATGCCGAAAAGTGGTGGTAGGGGGTGAAAAATGGAGACGAAAAGTCCAATACCATTTTTCAATTTCGGATTAATTACCGACTTATTAATTAAAACGTTCGACCAATCAGAACGCCGAAGAGGTGGTACAAAAATTTTAGACCCGGCCTTACTTGCCGGCGTGACGTCAAGCAATAATAAGTAGTAGAAATAAAAATAAAAGAAGTAAGACGGTACATCAAAACATTCTAAATCTGATATCTGTTATTGTTTTTATTTCTACCACTACACACTACAAGGTCTGTAATGTATTGTCGTTGGACAACAAAGTAGTCGTTATTACTACTACTTTGAAAAAAGAAATAATACATAAGAAATAAAATGGCGAAAATCAAAAGCTTTAAATTCTTATTTGTATTATATTTTTCTATTCTTACCACTACCACTACCGCTTATGATTATTTTAAATAATGTATGTTAAATAATAGTAATAATATTTTAAATAATATTATTACTATTATAACTATTATTATTATCATTATTGTTCGCGATCGCGATAGGTAAGGGGGGAGCGGAGCTGAGCCGGGACCCACCGGACAGTCTCCCTCTCCCGGAGCTGATCCCCACTCGCAGCGATCTCATCGAGCACGATATCGGTGAGATCGTTGCGGTTCCAGTCAGTCGCTCGCTCGACCCGAGCCCCAACAGACGGGGACTCTATGTATGCTTGCAGGCATAGACGTAAGTTTGGTTGTCCCAACCATCCAAACCTTTTCCCACGAGGCGATCTCGTGATTGTAGAGTTAGCGCGGTGTTCGCGCTCTACCTTTTCCTAGTGCGGTGTTCGCACTTCCTTTAAGCGGAGTTCGCTTCCTTTCCGTGCGGTGTTCGCACTTTGTAGTCTCTCTGAGACAATTCGAGGTGTTCTCGGGTTCCCATTTTCGCTCCCAACCCTCCGGCTTTCCAGGTGGAGTTCGCCTTGCGCGTCATTGCGGAGCTCGTCTTGCGCGTCTTTCTTGATTATTAAGTCTCATTGCACGAGCCTCGCACTCAGAGAATTAGTGCCTTTTTTTCTATTAAGTTTTCTATTTATTGTTGAAGAATATATTGTTAAGTTTCTTATTAAGTTGCGTCTTTTTATTTATTAGTGTCTCCTACCCTTGTCCGTCCAAGCGAGCCGAACGTTTCTGCTACCACCGCTAGTTTCCGCTTTGTTTCTTTTGCATTTGTTGGGATCGGGATTTGCCCGTTATTACAGTCCCGCACAATTATCACTATTATTATTATTATTATTATTATTATTATTATTATTATTGTCATTGTCATCGTCATCATTATTATTATTATTATTATTATTATCATTATCATCATCATCATCATTAATAAAATAATAATAGTAATAATAATAGAAATGATGATGATGACGATGACAATGGCAATAATAATGATAATAATAATAGTGATAATGATAATGATAACAATAATAGTAATAATGGTAATAACATTATTTAAAATAATCATAATAATAGTGGTAGTGGTAGTGGTAAGAATAGAAAAAAATAATACAAATAAGAATATCAAGCTTTTGATTTTCGCCATTTTATTTCTTATGTATTATTTCTTTCTTCAAAGTAGTAGTAATAACTACTACTACTACTACTTTGTTGTCCAACGACAATACATTACAGGCCTTGTAGTGTGTAGTGGTAGAAATAAAAACAATAACAGATGTCAGATTTGGAATGTTTTGATGTACCGTCTTACTTCTTTTATTTTTATTTCTACTACTTGTTATTGTTTGACGCCACGCCGGCAAGTAAGGCCGGGTCTAAAATTTGTGTACCGCCTCTTCGGCGTTCTGATTGGTCGAACGTTTTAATTAATAACTCGGTAATTAATCCGAATTTTGAAAAATAGTATTGGACTTTTCGTCTCCATTTTTCACCCCCTACCACCACCTTTCGGCATCGACACCTTATGCCGGACACCCTGTATATGCTGTGACGTGGTATCTGGGGGGGTCGGGTGACCTCCACCACGTGCACGTCTAATCTTCCGTTACGCGCCAGCCAGGGTCGACCTGGCCGTGCCGGGTGCTGAAAAACTACGAAAAATGAAATTTGGGGACCGGAAAAATGAATAAAAAACTCCCGGAATCTATTATAATATCACAAAACCGGACCTTTATTCCCGGCCGAATATCCCCAAAAGAAATAACAGCAAAAAGAAATCGAAAATACTACTACTAATAACAATCTTAAATCTTAACACTAATTCCGATCCGGGAGAAATTCCGGCGAGCGAATTTCACCCGGCGTCACACAAAATGGCGGCCGGCACGCTGCCGGCTCTTTGCTTCTCTCCCGTAATCACTCTCTCTCTCTCTCTCTCTCTCTCTCTCTCTCTCTCTCTCTCTCACTCACACCAAACCGGGAGGAACAAAAGAAGAAGAAACGAAAGGGGCAGGAAACGCGCCCTGTCTCCCCCGGAACTCTGCCGGCCACACGCCGGGCAAAGAATAAAACAAAAGAATCTAATCTAACACAAAAAGAAAGACAGCGAGAAGCCTGAAGCCTCGCTCACGAACCTTTCTAACCCTCCGGAATCCGCTCGTTCTCTTACGGCTCGATTTCTCACCACCAAAATCCTCCAAAAATGGCGAAAACGTCCTGATGGTGCGGCGGTGAACGCGAGAATGACTCGTTCTGCGGTTCTCCTCGGAGAGGGGGAAGATCGACCGTGGATCGCAGCGCTGGAGCCTCGCCGATCCGTCCGGTGCTGCCCTCCGAACTAATCATAGCTCCCTAGCCGGCGCGGGACGGTTTGAATCCGGTTTCTCCCGGCTGACGTATTCCCGGGAGTCGTCTCTTCCGGAAAGCCCGGGTCCTGTGTTACTCCTTCCTCCGATGGGAGCAGGGATCGGGCCGGTGGTTTTCCCCCGTCCTTAAGGGTGCGAGGAGGGTATCTCCCTTGGAGTGACAGCCGGAACTTCGAATGGCTCCCGGTTGCCGCGCCGCAATATGGCCGCTCGTATTCCCGGCTTCACTTCCCCCGTTGTTCTGCGGTCGATTCCCGATCGATACCTCGGTGGACTCATGGAAAAAGAACGAGCGGCAGAAGTGACAGGGTAGAGGTTATGTGCGGTTGCCCAGGGGGTATGGAGGTGCCTTACCGGTCACCCGGGATTCGGATTCTCCGATTCCCGCGTTCGACGCCTTTACCGGTAGGACGTTACGTTATTTATTCTTTTACATGTGGATGGGGTTCGTAAAACCCCCATCACAATGCAAACACATCCATCGACAAATTTAAAGGCACTAACGTTTTTTATAATGAATAATACGTAACAAATTTTCGGACTAAGATGCAACTTAAAATATATAGGAAAGAAAACTTTTTACATTCTGTTTTTTATATTTTGAGAATGAAATATTATTATTATTAAACACGTTTATTATGCCATGAATATCGTAAGGCAAAAGAAATACAAGCAGAAGAAATAAATGCTTACAAGAAATGTGTAATACAAATACAATACATTATTGATGGAATTGAAATAGAAATATTATAAGAATTATATAGTAGAATTATATATTAAAACAAAGAAAAGATAATAGCAGAACATGCTGTGTAGGACGAGACCATTACAGAAGAAGAGAAAGAAGAGTGCCATATGAATTAAGAATTAATTACATCAAAGATTTGTGATTGAGTCAAGGGAGAGTCTTCTTTTTCGCGGTTGAGAAGGTACAAAAAGAGTCTCGACTTAAAAATAGGGAGAGATTCAGAAGTAGTAATAGGATGAGGAATGGAGGCCCAAAAATGCAGAGAGGAAATTTGGAATGACTTCTGAAAGGTAGTTGTTCTTGCAAAGGGGATCGAAAAGCCTGGAAATCTGTCAGCTAACCTAGCCGACTGTCTTATACCAGGCTCAGCTTCTCTATAAAGCTCTCTTAAATACACCGGTGATCCAAAATACAAAATCTGATAAGTCAAACAACCCAAGAAGTAGGATCTTCGGTTAGCTACAGAAAGCCAGTGAAGTGCATGGAGACGATAAGGCGTAATATGTTCGTCTCTGCGTAGATTGAAAATAAAACGAACGCAAGTGTTCACTAGCCTCTGTAGCCTAAGATCCAACGTTCCCGAGATGTCAAGATATACCAGGCAGCAGTAGTCAATAAGTGGAAGAATGAGTGCTGAAACCAACTTGATGCGGAGAGCTTTAGTGAGGCAGGAACTATTATGTTTGAGTCTAAAAAGCGCAGTATGTACTTTATTGCTTATAGCTTTAACATGGGAATGCCACGAGAGGGTGGAGGTTAAAACAACGCCCAAACTCTTTGCCTCGAACACCCAAGGAATAGTGTCATTAGCCAGTCGTAGCTCAGGTAGGGGGTTTAAGGAGCGGACAAGGCGAGAATTGCCGATTAAAAGTGCCTTGGTTTTATCGAGGTTTAGTTTGATTCCATTTAGCTGTGACCATTGTACAATAGAGGCAATGTCTTCTTTCAATAGGGTCAGGTGGTCATGTATATGAGTAGGTGTAAAGGAAAGGTAGATTTGTGTGTCATCGGCGAAAATGACATGGCGGCAGTGCTTGATCACGTGTCTAATGTCATTAATATAGATAAGGAATAGTAAAGGGCCAAGCACTGAGCCTTGTGGAACTCCAGATGTCGAGGGGAGTAGTGTGGAAGGATCGCCAGACTCATCAAGTACTGCTTGACTTCTATTGGATAAGTATGAGTGGAACCAGAGTAACACAGAATCGCTGAACCCGACCTGGCGAAGCTTACAAAGCATCCGGTAGTGAGGAACGGTATCGAACGCTTTGGAGAAATCAAAAAGTATTAGGGCAGTAACTTCACCCCTGTCGATTGATGCACGTATAGTATATCGTCGGTGATTTTGAGTAGGGCGGCCTGTGTACTGTAACCTGTACGGAACCCAGATTGCATTGGATCAAGGAGATCATGCAATCGAAGGAAGTCCGATATTTGTGAATGGATTATCCTTTCGAGCAGTTTGGATAACTCGCACAAATTAGCTATCGGTCTCGTGTCAGATGGGGTGGAAGGAATTCGAGTTTTATTAAGGGCGCGAATGTAAGCGATCTTCCAGTAGTCCGGGAAGTAAGATAAAGAAATGGATGTGTTAAAAATATCAAGAAGAGTATCCCGAAGTACTGGAAGAGCATGCATTATAACCCTAAATGAAATACCATCTGGTCCACAGGAAGATGATGCGGAATTTGATGATTTAATGGCCCGAGATAGGTCGTTTTGATGAATAGGAGTGAAAGAGAATACAGGGCCTTGCAAAGGAGTAGACTCTAAGATTTTTAATAATTGTGCGTGGGTACATGGAGGGTGACAGCAGGATACGGACGCAAAATGACGATTAAGGTCATCAGGAGAGAAAAAACGAAGCGGAGAAGACGGAGAGCCCTTAAGTAAGCCAAGACAGGAGAGCTCCTTCCAAATGGCTGTGCTAGTTTGTAGTCGTGATAACCTACGAGAGTAAAAAGTGTTTTTTGCATCCTTAATTTCGATAGCTATTGCATTTCTGAAGGTTTTGTAATTCATGTAAGCAAGGTCAGAACCACTTCTTCTGGCTGCCTTAAACAATGCGTTCTTCTTCCGAATGCGGTGAAGAAGGTTCTTGTTTATCCATGGTGATGATCTAGTTCTTTTACCAATGTTGACAAATGGTGCTAGAGAATCCAAAGATTTGGCAAAGGACGAATTGATCAGATTTATTGTATTTTCGAGTTCGATAGATGTGGAAGGCACTCTGTAATCTTTTAAGTTGGTTAGTAGTGAATTGCAAAAGAGCACAGGATCGAGATTTTTCAAAGGTCGGAATTTGCATGTTGGTTTTGAAGAAGGAGATCGGAGGTTGTAAGTAATACTGAGGAGATCGTGACCTCCAATAAATGGGGCGTGAGTTTTAAAAGAATTCAATACTTTGGTTTCGCAGTCGGTTATGAAGATATCAAGAAGTGAGTCGGTGTGAGCTGTATGAAAGGTTGGTGATGATGGAACCAAGAAGAGGGCATTCGAAAAAATAAAGTCTCTCATGAAGTTGGCCTCAGCACAATTGACCAATAAATTGCAATTGAAATCACCGGTGATAATAATGTTATCATAGGAATGCGAGAACCGAAGGAAATCCTCAATGAAGCCATCGAATAGGGCAGATTTAGGTGGTCGGTAGACTATGGAGAATAGAATGGGCTTCTCGTCTTTAATTTTGATCTCAAGAATCATGTATTCGGCCTTATTTGACGACACACCGGAAGTGGTGGCCAAAAGCTTGACTCCAAGTTGTGGATGGCAGTAGCAAGCTACACCACCACCCCTTTTGTCCAGCCTGTCGTTCCGAATTAGAGTGTAGTTCATAAAGGAAATCACATTATCAGGTATGAATTCCTTAAGCCAAGTTTCGGTCACGGCTATAATATGCGAAAAATGTGTAGAAAAATGAAGATTAAAGAGATCAAAATGAGCTGGAAGAGAATTCGCATTAAAATGGGAGACAACGAGGCAAGCGTTCTTAGGAGACAGAGTGTTCGACGCATTGGAAGGGTTGGTCATCGGTGAAGGTACAAGTGGGGTGGGAATAGGTAGTCAAGAAATAGTATTTAAGTCAGACTGGCAGCTGAGACGGAAGATCTCGCCTCCATCGTGCTTACGAACATGTATAATTCCACGTTTAACCCATACATATTTCCATTTGTGAGCAAGTGCTTTCTTTTTAGTTTCAAGAAGTAATTTATAAAGGTTTTGGGAAAGGAATTCGTTGATGAAGACCTTCCCAGTGGAGTAGGAATGGTCGATTTCTGACAGAAGTAAGTTCCCCTTCTTTCTCTTCGATTCGATGACGAAGTCCCTGACAATATTAGATTTAAATGTTATGATTAATGAGCCTTTATTGTGATGAGATTGGAGCTGGGCAACCGATGCCGCCGTTGTCACTCGTGCAGCTGAAGAAGAGGAGGAAGCTGAAGAAGGAGCTACCGCTGCAGTTGGAGGAGAGGATTTCCGTGGAAGAATTCTGCATTTCAAGACATCCGTTGAAGTAGTGGAGGCTCCGATAGCATGGAGCAGCTTGGTGACAAAAGTCTTGGGCGAATCCAGCAGTTCTGAAGGTACCCCTGATACCACCACCTCGTGGGAGGATGAGTCATGGTGATCTTCCATGGATCCGTGGTCGGGGATAGGCTGGCGAGACTGCTGTAAGTCTGCGGTTGCAGAACGGTGTTCTTCGAGTAGTGCCAAGCGCTGTTCGTGCACCTCCATTACTGCTGCAAGGCGGTCCACCTCTTGTAGCTGACGAAAAATTTCGTCGTTGATCTTCTCTTGGTTCTCAATAAAAGAGGAAATCTTCCGATCCGTCGTTTTAACATGGGAGAGAATAGCATTGAGTTTTGCATCCATTGAAACCATGTTAGGGCTTTGAGTACCGCGTGGCTTCGCAATCTCAGCCGTTGGCACGCTGCTATTCTCTTGTCGGTTGTCAGAATGTTCACGATTTGGAAGAATCCCACCAAGTTGCTGCTGAGTGGTGGGGGATGAGGTCCTCGAGTGCGAAGGAGAAGACGTCGCTGAAGAATAGGAGATGTTAGGTGACTGGGTAGCGCTTGCTATAGGAGAGGACAGAGAGAGAGGAGCTGAAGAAACACTGTCCATGACAATAGTAGAGAAGGAAGTAGTAGGAAAAGTATTGGTGTGATTCGACGCCTTTGTTGTAGTAGAAGTAGAAGTAGTAGTAGTCGTAGACAAGCTACTGATATTGGGAACGGCCTTAGAATCATTCGAAAAGGCTCCATGGAAGAGTGCAGACAGGGTGCTTGCTGCTGATGACATGTCGCTGGGTTTATTTTTACAGGAAGAAGCAGTAAGGCTTACAAGCTGATTAGGTAGCAGAGATTTGCAGCAGTCATCAATAGAGTGTCTGTTTAAATATATACGGGCACAGCTGAGGTGGAAAACCTTTTCACATGTAGGACATGAAATTTGCGAATTGACGACTCGCGTACGACACTTGTAGCACTTACTAGTCATTCGTCAAAGGTTCGCTAGTAAGGCTAGCGTAAATATCAGTTCGGATGATACAAATATTGATTCCAATGAAACAAATGAAACCTGGTAGTAGTTTTTGTTCGTGTGGAGATCGTACGGCAGTCTGACGATAGCACCTATCCGATTTCCGAATTTGCCCGACAGTTCAAGAGAATTGGCGAAGAATTCTCGGAAGTTGTTCGCAGGTGCGCGATATTCGTCGAATGGTTCCGACGAGTACCGAGAATTGCTGCGAATTCGCGCCAAAAATCGCTATCGGTCACTGTCTTAGCGGCGAAATGCAAAGTTTCACAAGAAAAGTGCACCGAAAAAGTCGATAGAAAAATGCCACAGGTACACTCTTAGAGTTAAGGCCACCGTCTCTATAATCCGCACTCAGGAGCACAAAAAATGGTTAATAAAAGTTTAAGTTACAACTATTTTAGGCCAAAATACTTGGAGCACTGAGAACCGTGACAAGTTACTTATCTGCCATCTTTGATATTCATAATATTGGAAATATTATGGATGTTATATTTTTATAGGAAAACGAATGACCTCCAAAAAAAGACTCTTGTAAAAATTTTGTAAGTTTAGTCGGTATAAAGTTGTAAGCGGGTAAATTATAAGAATTTGTCGGTTTTTCTAAATTTTTAATGTGTTTATCACTCTTCAAGTTAAATTTTTTTTGAAGTCATAACATTATTCCAAAAATTTTTTAATTTGACTGAATTAGTATTCATAGTTGAAGATAAATAATCCATTAACGCCTGAAAGACCACTCTGTACTTTCGAGCTTACTGTACCTATACAATTTGATTGAAAAAAAAGCAAAACGTGAAATTTATAGTCCTTTTAGTGCTCTTTCAGATGGTGTCATTGAAAATTTGAAAACAAATTTTTTGACTACTCTAAAATGAAGTTGTAGGGTAAAAAACGTTGAAAAAACAAAAATTTTTTTTAATTTCATTTTTCGACAACTTCCGGTTATGGAATTATCTTGAAACAGGTTTAGATGGTGGACACGATGTCTGAACTTTAAAAATATGTACTGACAAATTTTTTTCGCTCACGTGGATGACCCAAAATGGCGTCCAAAATGAAAAATTGTACTTAATAACTGTAGGACATTTTAACTAATAAACTATTAATATTTCGAAAAAAAATTTTAAGAGCAAAAAGTACTTAATACTTGTCAAGGATCACCCCAGAATTTTTCAAACTTTTGAGCATTTACAAAAATTTTTTAACTCAAAACTTTTATAAATTTAAAAAAACTCACGAAAAATTCTAAAAAACATTCTAGTGTGTTTTTTGATAATTCTAAACTTTTTTTATAAGTGTCAATTTTTTCTTAAAGTTGATACTTTTTGAGTAAAAGAATCTGCCGCATTTCATACGTTTAAATTTTTCTGCCCATTTAGATTTTTTTACTAAAAAATTATCAACTTTCAGAAAAAACTAACAATTATAAAAAAAGCTTAGAATTATCAAAGGAACACACTAGAATTTTTTTTAGAATTTTCCGTGAGTTTCTTGAAGTTTATAAAAACTCAGTTAAAAAATTTGTTTATATGCGTCAAAAAAATCTGAAAATATTCTGGGGTATTCCTTGACCAATTCTAAACACTTTTTACTCTGAACATTTTTTTCGAAAAGTTAATAGTTTATTAGTATATGCTATATGTCAATACACATTTTTAAAGTTCAGACATCATGTCCCCCATCTAAACCGGTTTCAAGATAATTCCACAACGGGAAGTTGCCGAAAAATTATATTGAAAAAAAATTTTGTTTTTTCAACGTTTTTTTACCCTACAACTTCATTTTAGGGTAGTCAACAAATTTGGCTTCAAATTTTCAATGACACCATCTGAAAGAGCACTAAAAGAACTATAAATTTCACGTTTTGCTTTTTTTTCAATCAAATTGTATCGGTACAGTAAACTCGAAAGTAGTGGTCTACAGAGTGGCCTTTTAGACATTAATGGATTATTTATCTACAACTATGAATACTAATTCAGTCATATTAAAAAATTTTTGGAATAACGTTGTGGCTAAAAAAAAATTTAACTTGAAGAGTTTAAAAAACACATTAAAAAGTTAGAAAAAACGACAAATTCTTGTAATTTCAAATTTACCAGCTTATAACTTTGTATCGGTTAAACTTATAGGATTTTTACGAGAATCTTTTTTTGGAGAGCATTCGTTTTCCTATAAAAATATACCATCCATAATATTTTAGTTATTTCATTTTCAAAATATAAAAATCAGAGTGCAAAAGCTTTTCTTTCCTATATGGGTCATTCTTTTACAAACCGTACAAAATTGAACAAAAAATGACCGACCCATTTTTGATTTGGCTGAAACTTTTTTTACGGGTTCTATATCGAAAAAAAAGAGACACCTATTCGAGGAATTTTTTTTAATTTTTTTTTTTTTGAAAATAGAGATGGTTGAAAATTTAAGATTTTGGTGATTTTTGCTTGAAGACTCATTTTCAAAAATCTATAACTCCGGTTCATTTCAAGCTAGAGAAAACTTTTTTTTTCAATTTGAAGGTAAAAGAGTGAATTTTAAGAAATAAATAAATCCAAAAAAATTTATAAGAAATTTCATATTGTTATAAACAATTTAAATGTTTGAATCAATTTTTAAGCACGAAACACTTAGCGTGTTTTAAGTATGACCATCGTATTCCACGTTCAATTTTCCATCGAAAATGCTTTTTTTATAAATGGAGAAACGATTATTACGAATATTGTTATAGTGATCTTACAATATCTATTGAGACGTTTCGAGTGCCTCCTGTTTGTCTTAAACAAAGATGGAGACGCCGAAATGCGTCTAGAATCAAGGATTCGTGTTCTGGACGGGCGTACTTTAATTTGTTCCCTCTAACTTAGCCTAGTTGACGTCATAGAGATATTATAGATAGAGTAGGTGAGACATAGGGGCCTCTGTAAGTGGAAATGTCCTACCGATAGAAAGAGAAAGGAGATCGGTGGGCTCTTTCTATCTTTGTTTAAAGACGCATGCGCAGTAGCAAACTAAACACTGATTGGCTAATTGAAAAGTTACATCTAGTCAGAAAATCTGGTCAAAAACCCCTAGCAGGGTTCAAATCCCAACTCCAATTTTTTTCTTTTTTTTCTTTTTTTTTCTTTTGTGCAGTATTTCTAATATATAGAATCAATTTTTAATTTATCATTATCTTAAATAAAAGTGATAGAAGATTAAAACTGACATATTTTTAGGTATGATATAATAACTCAAATTAATATAATATATCACAATGTTCTTATAACTTTTTTATTATTAAAATCCAATTAAAATGTAATATACTTATAACAGTTATGCAATACATATGATTAATACTTATGATATTCATATAATACTATATATTTATAATACTCTCTTATAATATACTTATAATATATTACAAAGATAAAATCTAAAGTCATAAATTACTCGCCCTTGAAGATTGTTATTTTATTATAATGCATTCTAAATCGATATTTTATATCATTTAATTTAATGCTTTCATATTTCAGTCGTTTATCTATGTAATTTTGGATGACTAAATAAATTAACTGTTGCCTATGGTCGTGAAAGGGCTCTTGTTCTAACATATGATTGCTATTATTAAAAATGGATGGTGGCAATATTTTGAGGGTATCGGTTATAAGTTTTATATTGATTTTAGGAGCTAGCAAAGAAGCTTTATGTCTTCGCAAAATTTTTTCTGTGCAACGACATATTAAATTAACGTCGTCGGAAGCAAAATTTAAACCCCCCCGATTTTTTATTATTGATAATTTTGATTTATCGGAAACTACGCCTTCCAATAGCATGCTTAAACATTCGTTGCAATGAATTTTTTGTTTTAGGGAATGTACAACAGATCCGGCGGTGTGTTTAACAATCTGATCTAAATATTCAGATTCAACCCATATATCGTTTTTGCTATAATCATGCTCGCATAAATTATAATTTCTGTGTAAAACGTCAGCTATTGGAAAGGAATTTATTAGTTTGTCAGAAGAATTTGCTTTTTCTCGTTTCGTTAAATTATTATTAGTATCGCTATTAGTTTCCAGAACAATTTCTGACGCATTGTTATTATTATCATCGCAAATAAGTAATGTATCGTCTTGCGGTGTACAATTTGAAGAAATAGGCACTGATACATTCATATTATTTAAGAGCAATTTCTTATATGCCGATTGAAATTGTACAGTTGTGGGATTGTTCGTGAAACCATTCATACGTCGAATAAGCGCAAAGAACATTTCAACATGGTCTTGTGACAGTTTGTATGATAGAAAATAATCGACAATGTTTTCCTCAAAAAGCGTTGTACATAAATCACATAAATTTAATAAGCAAATGATAAAACCAACAAATCCAGTTCGAACAGATGTTGCTTTAATTACAGATTGTTGCATAAATTCCTGATTTTTAATTTTAACATTGTAAAAGGTACCTTTTTTTGTTGTTTCATTTTGATCACGTTTCTTTACATCTTCATTAACTTCTAATTGTTCTATATAATTGATAAATTCATTAGTTTTTTGTCTCAACTTAGGTAAAGTTTCCTTGGTTATTGCGCTTCTCCCAGGTGTTTTACAAAATTTATTTTTTGTATTTAGCAGATCAAAAATATCATTGAAAACTTTACAGAATTGTGATGTAGTAGAGGCACCCATAAACTCTGGTTCACATAAATCACTTTCTAAAAAATTTAACGCTAGCGCCGTACTAGAACTTAAAACTTGCGCTGCGAGAAAAACCTTCATTTTTTCATTAAAGAAATTAACATGTCGATTACGAATTTTACACGCGCAATGCATGCCTTCCGCGTACTGTTTTTCATTTAACTTTTCAATATATTTCCAATCCACGTATTCTGTTTTATTATAAATCAAAGGACCTTTCAGAGCAAAGTAGTTTCGTATTAGCTTTAACATATGACATGGGTCAAAAAAACAATAAACTGGTTTTGAACTAGTAGGATGATTAAAATATGGTTTAAATGTTTCTTTGTTATTATAATCAAAGTTAGCTCCTAAAATTTTACATGCTCTTTGATTAGACTCATCGCCGTCAAACGTGACACTAACAACATTAATAGAATTTTCATGTAATTTTACTAATAAATCTTTTAAAAGAATAGATTTATCGTTACCAGATAATGAGTTTGTAAAATAATAAGCAACTGGCGTTTTAAATCTTCCATTGATGTTAACTAACATAAAAATTAAAGCCCTACTCGCTTTCTGTTTTTTACCGCTTTCACTAACGTTTTGCAACTGATCTCCCAAGTCTACTAAACCTTTCCATTCGTGTGATTTTTGACAGTAAAAAGCCCATTTTTTAATATGAATTTCATCGAATGTGATATTAAAAACAAGTTTCCTGCCTTTTTTCTCTTCGTTCTTCGTGATGTTCGATACATGGTTAACAATTTCTTCGCATATTCCGGGCTTATAATTTTGGGAACAGTTCCAACTATTCAATGTTTCTACGCATGGTAAACATTTAAGAAAACTCCGTCTCACCATTTGATACGCAGAAGGAGAGTGGAAATGTAACGTTCTTGCAAAGGTTTTTAAATGAGTAGGAAATGGAAACGTAGTTTTCTTATTCTTCATTCGCTGAAGTAATTGTTTTACATGCTCGGGTAAATCCTATTGAAATGCAGGAAGACAAAAATAATTAATCATCTTTGAAATTAAAATAAAAAATTACAATTCTTTCTGAGAATTTCAATAAACTGTGACGTGGCTCTCGCTATCCTAAGACAGGGGATCGTAACCCCTGTCACGTCACTTCTTATCACCTGAAAATCTTCTAAAAAGGAAAGGAATCCAGGTCGCGGGCGCCAGGTGCAATGCACCGCGTCGACCAGCTCAGGTCGCGAAAATGGTAGAGGGGAGGGTTCGTTAGAAAACGACACGAAGAAAAACAAATGAAAATAAATATATTCAATAATAATAATAAAAAGAAATACTATAAAAATGCAAAAAAGAACTAAGCAAAAAAAAAAGAACTAGAAGGGGGCGAAGTCCTGTCGGCCCCTTCGAGACTGTTGGGGTCGAGCACGTAATGGGAGCTCGCTCGGAGAGGGCCACCCGCAAGACTTGGGTGGCTCAATCCCTGAGCTCGCTCGAATTCGTTGAATAAAAAAAATAGCCGTGGGGGGACTCACGATGACTCCCAGGTCGCCGGAACTCCTGCGTTTTCCCTCCTCGAGTTCTCGGTCTCGGCTCGGACACGTCTCTCTCGTTCTCTCTCTCTCTCTCTCGGTGCCGTTCTCGGCTCTTGTTTTCGCCCGTTTCGGATTGCGAAGCGTCTCGGTTGGCGTCCAGCACAGAAGTGAAGACTCCGGTGTCGTCTCCGGCGTCTTCCGTCGAGTGGGGAGGCTTCGTGCCTCCTGATTGGCTGCGAGGGGTCACGTGCACCCCTCGAATCGATCGACGATCTCTGGATCGAAGGGAACTCCATGTTCCTATCGAATTCGTATCGAGGGCGATTCCCGTAACCTGCAGGAAATCGTCCCTCGATTTGTGGTTCTCAGCCGGGGCCTGGATGACTCCCTGGAATGATCCCCGGCCGGTATCGATACTCGATTCAGCGTCGTAGATGACCGTCGTGGTCCCTCTTCGCTGATGACGTCATTCCTCAGTCGCTTCGGTTACGGAGCTCCCACGTGCTCGAAACGGTAATTCGTATCGGTAGCGACGGATGTCGCGACGTGTCTCATAATCGCCGAACTTCGCCCCTTCGAACGATCGCTCTTATCGATCTCGCGATTCTTATCCTAAACCTATTCCTTAATAGATGTCGCAATATACATGATTTGATTAATAATATACATGATTCGATTTCGCTCTTACACCGCGGATCAACTTAACCTAAGAGTTTGTTGACTTCCGTGTTGGACGATAATTCGATCGATCCATGCTGATCGGTCGATACGTAAATGTATTTATTAATCACGCGTCGCGAACGAGGAAAGAAAACGGTTTTTCGGAGTCCGGGACTTTTGTGACAGAGAATCCGTGTTCTCTATCACAAACTCCCCCCTCCTTAGCCAACAGCTCCCCCGGGTCAAGCGGAGCGCCCCCACTGAACCCGAACGAGCGTCAAAACTTCCCCGTTGCGAACCCCACCCGTGCTCGATTAGGGGTCAATCATGTCTGCCAATTATTCGGACTTAGTAACCTATGCAATCGGCCATAGTCACTGAAGTTACGCTAAAGAAAACTGTAAAATTAACATTATTCACAGATCAATAAGTACATTACGAGTCGTTTTCTTACGAAGGGTTATAAGGAATACGGTTAGGATCGGTGGACGGTAAAATTAGACATACGATTCGATCTATTTTTACTAAGATATTGCTCGTTCGTAACCCTCTTCTCAAGAATCGACCCTACCCTTCTTTTGCCTAAGGTTATACCGACGTTCGGTCGGAGGGTCAGACGAAGTCCCTGCGGTGGCCTCGATTTGAATTTCCCGCCCCGGTAAACTGCGATTCGCGGTAAATTTTCGAGGACGGCCTCGTTTGCGTTTGTCCGTCCCTGCCGGTTTGCTCTTTTCCGGCGTCTCTTCATTCGTTCCCGATACCGGCGTACGTGAGTTCTCGAAATCGACGCGCGCGGGTTTTAGATCGGAAATATGTTGTTTTCCGATCGTAACTCCATGCTGGTTTTGGAGTTCGTACGTAGTACGCGAGAGAACCTTCGAGACGGTATACGGACCGTCGAATTTCGGCGCGAGCTTCGCGGAGAAGGCCTGCGAAGCTGACGACAGCACTCGATTTCGCTTCCAGACGAGATCGCCCACCGAGTACGTTATATCACGTCTCCGACGATTGTAATATTTCGCCTGTTTATCGTGGGCCTCTTCCAGGTACTGGAGCGTCAAGTCGTGAAGCTCGGACATGTGGAGCATACGTTCGGTCCACTCTTTCGCGTCCTGGACAGGGATTTTTACGTTCCCTTCCAGGATCCTTCGAGCAAATCGTGGTGGCGAGGGAAGTCGACCAAAATTTAAAAACGCGGGACTCATTTTCAAGGTGCTATGCACCGCCGTATTATATGCAAACTGAAATTGATGCAAATGTACGTCCCAATTGCGATGACTTCCCTCGACATACGAAGCTATCATTGTCTTCACGACTCGATTCATCCTCTCCACTGGATTCGCCTGAGGATGATATGTCGGTAGTGTCGCAAAATGTATCCCATGCGCTTTTAGGAATACAATCAACTTTCGGTTAACGAATTCCGTCCCGTTATCCGAAAGAAAGATATCCGGACATCCCCATCGATACATAATATGCTTTTCGAACGCCATTTCTACCGATTTGGCGTTTGCCACTCTCAACGGCACACACTCAATCCACTTAGTGTGTAAGTCGTGGAATACGAGCACGTACGCGTATCCCGATTTGCTGCGTGGGAACGGTCCCATTACGTCCGCAGCAACGACTTTCCAGGGGCCATGGACACTTCGTTTGCCCATCAGACCCGCTGGAGCCTTTTGGTCGACCTTGCCTCGTTGGCAAATGTCGCACCTTCGAACATAATCGAGAGTGTCGACGTACATTCCGGGCCAATAATAATTTTCGGCGGCCCGAAAGTACGTCTTCGCAACACCTAGATGACCCGCTTGTGGCTCATCGTGTACCTCCCTCAGGATATCGATCCGCGTCGCAGGAGGTACAACCAGCTTCCAAGCGTTGAGGTCCGGTACGAGGAGATCGAGGAACGAATTCGGCCTGTAACGGTATAGGGATTCGCCCTCGACTTTCCATCCCTCGTTCTTCGATGGGTATTTCGAAACGTGGTCGAAACGGTTTCGATACCATTCCGACTTCGCGTCTTCGCTGGGGAGTTCCGGTATCGACGTTGGCCCATCGAGAGCCGCGACTTCGATCTCTCCCTCCTCGTCTTTTTCGTACATACGAGAGAGGGCGTCTGGAACGTGGTGAAGGGCCCCCTTTCGGTGGATCACCTCGTAATCATACTCGAGGAGTTCCAAGGCCCATCGCGCGAGTCGACCATCCGGGCTCTTCAGATGGTGAAGCCATCTGAGACTGCTATGGTCCGTGATTACCGTGAAGCGGTAACCCTCGAGGTAGTGACGATACTTCCGTATCGCCCATACAACCGCTAAGTACTCCTTTTCGGTCGCCGAGTAGTTTCGCTCGGCGTCCGATAGGGTGCGACTCGCAAAAGCGATCACTCGCTCTTTACCGTCGAGATTCTGCGTCAATACCGCACCGATTCCGAAACTGCTTGCATCTGTTTGCAAAATAAACGATTTAGTGAAGTCGGGTGTCGCTAGGATTGGAGGGGTCGACAATTCGTGCTTTAACTGTTTAAAAGCTTTTTCTTGATCGTCCCCCCAATGCCATCGAACCTTCTTTTTCAACAGCTTCGTTAGCGGAGTCGATAAGGTCGCAAAATCTCGAATGAAACGTCGATACCACGACGCCATCCCTAAGAACCTTCGCAGTTGTTTAAGGTTCTTTGGCGCCGGGTAATCGATAATCGGCGCGGATTTTTCGGGATCTACGTTTAGACCCTCTCGGTTCACTCGAAAACCGAGATATCGAACCTCATCCCGGCAGAACTCACACTTCTCCGGGTTAATCGACAATCCGGCCTCTCGGATTTTGTCGAGTACCTTCTTCAACCATACGAGATGGTCGTCGAAGGTCGGCGTCGCGATGATTATATCATCGAGATACGCGAACGCGACCGGTTCCATTTCGGGAACGATCAAACGGTCCAGCAGCCGCTGAAATGTCGCTGGGGCTCCGGACAGACCGTACGGCATCCTCGTGAACTGGAAGAGCCCCTTTCCAGGCACGGTGAACGCGGTGACTTCCCTACTCGTTTCTTCCAAGGGAATCTGGTGGAACGCTTGGCTTAGGTCAAGCGTCGAAATATAGCGCGCGGAACGGAGTTTATCGAGTATCCCCTTCATATACGGGAGAGGATACGCATCCTTCTTCGAGACGGCATTGACTTTTCGGAAGTCCAGGCAAAATCGATACGTTCCATTTGGCTTTTTAATCATTACAATGGGGGTCGACCACGCACTGTTAGAGGGCTCTATTACTCCCTCGGCTAACATGCGGTCGACCTCCTCGTACATAGCTTGGCGAACCGGCGGCGACACCAGGTAGTAGCGCTGTTTGATCGGTGCGCTACCCTGGGTGTCGATCCGGTGCTCGATTGAGGACGTTTTGCCTGTTCTTCCCGAAACTGAGGGAATTTCCCTCGCTAAAAACTCGTCGAGTTTCCGTTTTTCGTCGTTCGTCAAATCCGTGAGTCCGCTACATTCGATGTGATCCCGCCGCGGAGTGACCTCGTCAACCTCGTCGTCTGCAAATACGTGGGGGATGTTGGTCAATTTCGAGACCCAACCCCCCCTCGCGCTATCGATTACTATTTCAAACGCGTTGACGAAATCGATCCCCAGGATCATCTCGACCGTCAGGTTCGGTAAGATCCGAACGTCGAAATCTTTTCCGGTTCCGTCTACAGTGACTGTCAACGTCGTTTCCTCACGGATCGTCTCCACCGTCCCGTTTGCCGTCACGACTTGTTCTGCGAGAGGGGTTCGAAACGTTCGTCCCTCTCGAAATAACGGGTTTAACCCGTAGGCTCCCAGGAAGGTGCGAGACGAACCGGTATCGAGGAGAGCTTTTACCATCCGTTTACCCACTTGGACGTAGATAAACGGACGGAGGGCGTTCGTGACGTCCGATATCGTCAGCGCGGTCACAGTCCCTGGTTTCGTCGTGTCCGCGTCTTCGGGTTTCGGTTCTACCGTGGTCGGGGTAGTCGCTGTTGACATCGTGGCTGTCGGCACGTCCGTCGTCCGGGTCGACTTCGTCGTCGTTGTCGACGTCTTCGTTGCGGTCCCTTTCCGTCGAGGGGAGGCACTCGGGACTCTCGAAGTTACCTCCCGGACTCGTTTCCCGAACAGCGCTTGCAGCTCGGGTTGGGTTTGCCGGAGTTGTGGCAGCTGTAACAATAGCCTTTCTTTTTCGTCTTCGGGCAGTCTCGTAATAAATGGTTGGTGCTGCCACAATTCCAGCATTTCCACTGGTTCGTTTTCGAGTTTTCCTCCTTCCGGGAGGAAGTCGAAGGTGTTTCGGTTTTCGAGATCGGACGGTTTCGCTCCGATCTAACCGGGCTTCGCGTTTGGGCTGCTCGCGAGTACGTCTGCTTCGCGTCCGATTTCTCGGATTTCGGACTCGACCTCGTTTCTACCGCGGAACTATACTCAAATTTCCGCTCGTTCGATCTTTTAGATTTCGGTTTATACGCGAATTCTAAAAGCGGGGAATCTTCTACCGGGGGAGGCGGCTTAAATTGTTTAATTCCAGCCCAAATAATCTCCCTCTCGGTCCCGAGATCTACCAGATCTTCTAACGTACTGATATCGTGTGGATTTATTTCCCGTCTATACGCTGGCTGAATATTTTCCAAGACAATGTCGAGCAATTCGTCCGGAGGAATTGGTCGAGTCATCCGGGACACGCATCCCTCGATACACGTTACGTATTCGGCAATCGTCTCTTCGTCGCCTTGCGTTCGCTTCCGAATGAACTGTGATGGGGTTTTTACGGACCCCATCCAAATCTTTTGAGAATTATCCGGAGGTCCTCTTAAAGGAACCCTTCCGGAATATCCGGGAAAATGTCCAGCACGGGAATCTAACGAGAATCCCGTGTAAACGAAGAAGCACGTCGTTACCCCTGGGCACCATAACCTAATCAGTCAATCTTGACTTACGATCTTTTATTTCTATTTTATAAAACGTTTCGTCTGGCCACTCACACGTGCCGGTATCGATCGAGGATCGGCACGCCACTAGCCTGGGGAAGTATCGCCGACTCATCAGGCCGACTAGGACCATCGCCATCTTAACCAGGAGGGATATTTAAACATCGCCGAACTGCTAACGTCGCCGATGGAAGAGGATCCGTCCTGCCGTAATCCGAAATCAGAAGAAATCGGATAGAACAGCTTCCGGCCCGGACAAGAAGAACTCCGACCTTCCTGTTCGGAGATCCTCCACGGACAGACATCCGGAAGAACTCCACCAACGATCCAGATTTCGTATCTTCCCGCATGATAAGGAGATCGCCCGTAGTACCGAGGGCAGCACAACGCAGAGGCAACGAACGATTTCAGCGCTGCGATACGGATCGTTATTCCCCTCCAGCCGGACTACCGGTAGATCTCGGGAAGAAGACGACGAAATCGAGATTCCTGTGCTGGACATCGGTGAGGCAAGACCGCCGCCTCCCTGGCCACCGCCCGGCGCCATTTTAAGGACCAACGATCCCCGTCGAATCAGATAAGGAACGAGCGAGGTTCCTTCGTAATTGTAAAGGGGTGAGTGACGCTTACCGGCGTCTCCGACTTTTCGTTTTGTGTCATTTTGATTGTACGTTTTCGAACCGTACCGGTTAGTACGACCGCGTTCCGGTCGCCCGGTCGAATTTGAACGATTCCGGGAGGAGAGTAACCGACTCTCTTCCACGTGGCTCGCCCGGAATCCGGGATTCCGGCTTGCGGTAACGTGCCCAGGGGAAACCGACCGGCTTCTCCGGAAGGTCCCAAATGTTAAGTCTGAATAACTAAATTGTGATTCTCGAACTTTTATTGTTGAAGAGTGTGAGTGCGAGAGTGAACGAGAGAGAGAGAGTGAGAGAGTGCGGTCCGGACGTATCCCGGCCGACATCTTGTATTTTTGAACTAACGGTTATATTGGCGGACTAGTAAATTCGTTTATATGCTCGGTTCAAATTATTATTAAATATAGCCCGGCCGATCCGGTTTTGTCATTTATTATTTATCGAGTTCGGGAGTTTTCTTTTTCCTGATTCCCCGTTTCTAAAGATTTTCAGCACCCAACACCGCCAGGCGAATCCTGGCTGGCGCCCAACAGAGCAATTAAAGTGCACGTGGTGAGGTTGCCCGAGCCTCGCGAAATACCACGTCACAGAACTTATCGAGTCTCTTTTGAAGATCTCGAGTTCCGAATCGGGCTAGGAATTCTCGACGAAACTGTCGCCAAGTTTCCCACTCGTCTCGATGGGTCCTGTACCATTGTAGCGGTAGACCCTTCAATATCATAGGGAGGGCACACATTAGGCTGTCTAAGCCTAGACCTCCCAGAGTCGCCCATTCCTCGACTTTTCCAAGGAAATCCTCGGCACTCCCGTCCTCCTTTCCGCGGTATGACAACCGCCACCGACTGACGGCTGAATTTAGTGCCGCCGCATCCCTCGAGAAATTCGGCATCCTCGGTGTGTCGTCGGTTGGTCGTGCCGTCCGTTCGTGGGTGAAGTCCACCCTCGGTCTGGTCGTCGATATTCGTTCGGTCCTAAAGTCCGAATGGGGGTACCCCTGCGGTGAGGATTGTGAGAGAGGCACATTTCGCGTCTCTCGAACTCCCGCATTGTCGCGTCTCGTCACCGATTCCCGAGGGAATCGGTCGTATGCGTCGTCTGTCGGTTGGGGTACCATCGAGTACGTCGGAAAGTCGAGTAGGTCTTCGTGCGTCCGTCGATGGTCCGTCACGAGTCTTGTCGAGCTACGAGGAAGGTTCCTGTCCAGGAACGCTTCACGAGCTTCCGCGTGTAATGCGGTTGCGCGCTCTGTCGTCCGGTATGTCGTGGTAAGTCCGGTGCACGTCGTCGTCCCAGTACTCATCGTCACGGTCGTTTCGGTCGCTAGGGTCACTGGTGGCAACCAGTGTTGGTCCCTAAAAGTCACCGTCGGTGGTCGTCCCGATCCTCGTCGTTCCAAGGATGTCGAGACAGCGGTTGTCGTAGTGTTGGTTACTGTCGTTAGTGTCGATACAGCTAACGATACCAGCACATCGGTGGCGGTCGAGGTAGTCGGCGTCCGCGGTCGCGGACGCGGCGCGATATTCGATACGGTTGGACAGTCGCCCCCTCCGAGAGAGGATACTGTCCAAAATTCGGCGGATTTACCTCGAGTTACGCTTACTAGCCTCTGCTCGTATTCCTCCAACAACGTCAACAGGTCGCGTTGACGCTGTCGGCTCATGTCCAGTTCCGACAATTCGTCGGACATCATGAGAGGTGCGAGAGCTAGTTCGTTCGCGACCGCCTCGGTTACGTTGCGTTTATGCCCCAAAAATCGGGTCCTTAGCTCCGCTAAGTTGCCTTCGGTATTTAATCCTAAACGCTGTAACACGGTGCGGAGGGCTTCCTCATCGTATCCCAACAGGAGCTCGTCATCGGACAGCTCCTGGTCTGTCTCGTAATCCACCTGAGCCATTCTCGGGGAAAGGAAAAAAAAATCGTTGACTTCTGCGCGGCCAATTACAATTTTAATCGATTTCAAAAGAAAAAGAAAACGAATTTATTAAATAAATAAACGTTACCGGGTAGGATCGCTTCCTACCAGGTCGATTCTTGAGAGAGAGATTCGAAAACAAAAATCACAAAAAGTTACGAAAAGTTTTTCTTAAATATTGAAAACCATTTAAAATTAATTAATAATTTTAATAAATAACAAATTTCTCCAATACCCGTTTATTGATTATATAAACGGGGAAAAAGTTCTTGTGAAATATAATTACGCCAACAAAAGAAATTCCCGATATTCGTTTCAAAATTCGAAAAATAGAATTTCCAAAAATTATTTCAATCAAATCAATATCGTTAAAGATAGATCGAAGCGAAGCGTAGAACAGAAAAAAGAAGAAAGCAATAGGAGAAAAGAATTGCGTCGAAAAGAAAGTAGAAAAAAAACAAGAAGAAAAAAATATTTTTCGATCTCGAGGATCTACCGCGATCCTCGACTCTACCTCTACCGTTAAAACGAAAACGAAAGTAAAATATCGTTAAACGAATGTTTCTTTTTGAAGGGATTCGGCACGTCTTTAATTTTCACCAAAATCACCGCGTGAAAAAAAAAAGAAAGAATGAAAAAAAACTATTGAATTCGTTATTCACTATTAAAACATTCATTCGACGAAAATTCTCGAAGGTCTTCCCAACGAGATTTTCAAATTCGACCGTTATCCTTCGATCAGCTTCGATAGCTGTCGAGCCGGTCGTTGCGTTGCCTCAAAATGGCTGCCGAATCCACTTCACAAAGAAACACGAAATCCACTGTGTGTTCTCGAACGATTCGAACACTACGACACTCGTTTCACACAACGAAAAACAATTCGCGGTTCACTGAATCTATATTTCAATCGAAAGAACGAAAAAGAACACACAAAAAAAATGATTCGAAATCGAAATTTTCACGTTTTGGGCCCCACGTTGGGCGCCAATTTGTGACGTGGCTCTCGCTATCCTAAGACAGGGGACCGTAACCCCTGTCACGTCACTTCTTATCACCTGAAAATCTTCTAAAAAGGAAAGGAATCCAGGTCGCGGGCGCCAGGTGCAATGCACCGCGTCGACCAGCTCAGGTCGCGAAAATGGTAGAGGGGAGGGTTCGTTAGAAAACGACACGAAGAAAAACAAATGAAAATAAATATATTCAATAATAATAATAAAAAGAAATACTATAAAAATGCAAAAAAGAACTAAGCAAAAAAAAAAAGAACTAGAAGGGGGCGAAGTCCTGTCGGCCCCTTCGAGACTGTTGGGGTCGAGCACGTAATGGGAGCTCGCTCGGAGAGGGCCACCCGCAAGACTTGGGTGGCTCAATCCCTGAGCTCGCTCGAATTCGTTGAATAAAAAAAATAGCCGTGGGGGGACTCACGATGACTCCCAGGTCGCCGGAACTCCTGCGTTTTCCCTCCTCGAGTTCTCGGTCTCGGCTCGGACACGTCTCTCTCGTTCTCTCTCTCTCTCTCTCGGTGCCGTTCTCGGCTCTCGTTTTCGCCCGTTTCGGATTGCGAAGCGTCTCGGTTGGCGTCCAGCACAGAAGTGAAGACTCCGGTGTCGTCTCCGGCGTCTTCCGTCGAGTGGGGAGGCTTCGTGCCTCCTGATTGGCTGCGAGGGGTCACGTGCACCCCTCGAATCGATCGACGATCTCTGGATCGAAGGGAACTCCATGTTCCTATCGAATTCGTATCGAGGGCGATTCCCGTAACCTGCAGGAAATCGTCCCTCGATTTGTGGTTCTCAGCCGGGGCCTGGATGACTCCCTGGAATGATCCCCGGCCGGTATCGATACTCGATTCAGCGTCGTAGATGACCGTCGTGGTCCCTCTTCGCTGATGACGTCATTCCTCAGTCGCTTCGGTTACGGAGCTCCCACGTGCTCGAAACGGTAATTCGTATCGGTAGCGACGGATGTCGCGACGTGTCTCATAATCGCCGAACTTCGCCCCTTCGAACGATCGCTCTTATCGATCTCGCGATTCTTATCCTAAACCTATTCCTTAATAGATGTCGCAATATACATGATTTGATTAATAATATACATGATTCGATTTCGCTCTTACACCGCGGATCAACTTAACCTAAGAGTTTGTTGACTTCCGTGTTGGACGATAATTCGATCGATCCATGCTGATCGGTCGATACGTAAATGTATTTATTAATCACGCGTCGCGAACGAGGAAAGAAAACGGTTTTTCGGAGTCCGGGACTTTTGTGACAGAGAATCCGTGTTCTCTATCACAAAACTATTTCACGAAAAGATATAAAATTCTTTTATACATAGACGCCTCTTGATTTGATTTTTGGAACCTAACAAAAACCTTTTACCAAAATGTTTTTTGAAAATTTTTTTTCGATCAAATAAATTTTTTTAAAAAGTTGTAAGTTTACAATATATATTGTACAAAATATTTCATGTAACAAGCAAGCAAATTTGTTGGCAAAATTGTGCGAAATATGTTAAGCACCTTTCAGAAATAATCACCGCCATATAATCGTTTTGAATGAATTTAACAATATTGGGTCAAGCTTTCAATTAACATTTTACGAAAGTTTATAGATATCTTTTACAAAACATTTTAGCAAAATTTTTCTATAAGTTCCACGAACCAATTTATCGATTTGTTTAAGTGTATCAAATGCATTGTATAAAACATTCTATATACATATATATATATACAATTTTGAAAATCTATAGACTCTAACAGCACATAGTATCTAAAAGATATCTTAAAGATGTGCATTTCATCCTATTTACATCTTTAACATATGCAAATAAGATTTTGTGTACTGTTAGGGGGAACTTGATTACACCACACACAACTTTAGAGACGTTTCTAAATTAAAATACAAAAAATATGCACAAATAATTCATGAAAAACGTAATTTTGCTGCACATTTGAAACAAAATCCGTACAGAGTGTAATCATATTTGTCTATAGGATATTTGAGCCGTTCATTTTGAAAGTGGCCTAAGTCCATTTTTTAGTTTTTTGTTGTTAACTGTACTAACATGTGCCCCTTGATGTTAGTTTTTACAAAAAAAAAACATTTTGAAAAATTAAAAAACTGGATTTAGGCCACGCTCAAAATAAACGGCTCATTTCTTCTGAGAATTCCATTTATTAATAGCCAAATTAAGTGGACTATGTGCTATGCACTATATTTTAACACAAGTTGGTTTTCCTATTTTATGATATTTTTACAATGCGGTAAATTGTTATAGACTAAATTTAACCTGAAGATGTCAGTTAAAGTTTGGTTTTTATTTTATCTTCGTTTTACTGTTTAGTCGCGATATTGCGATGTAATTGATTAGTATTTTTTTATATAGTGAATTTGAAAAGTACCAGCAACTATAGAGATCTATAGAGACCAGAACATAGTTGAAACGTTGTCTTAAGAAATAAACTTTTGTTAAAGAAAATATAGTGCATTAGCAATTTGGTTTTAAAGTACTAAAAAACCTGTAAGTATTCAGCTACTGCAGAGGCTTCCTTATCTTCTAATTTACTAATGACCTCTTTGAAATTATTAATCTTCTTCTTTCGTCGCCAGCACTTTTTACGAGTAGCAGCAATCTGATTATTTTTATATGCCATAAGTTGGAGGAAGCGATTCCACGCTTCATCTGACACAAAGTCTTCTCTTCTGATGCAATTACTTTGTGATCCAACCAAATACCGAAATTTTTTTACTGGTACATTGGTGGTATCATCATTTATTGAATGCTTCCTAAAAAAAAATAAAATAAAAAACTGACAAATTTCTTCTCCACTACGTCAAATAATAATATTATGAAAAAACAAACCTTTTTAAATTTATGGAATTATTTTCCGTACAAGCAGTCTCCAGAGAAACTTCCTTCGCTTCACTCTCATGTGAAGGTATATCTACATTATTTTTAATTTTATTATTATCTGAGCATTCAACATCATGACCTTTCTCCAACGTTATTTTTGAATTATTAATAGTATTTTGAGTACTATTAATATCAACATATTCTATGTCATGAATTTTGTACAATTCCTCGTTAGAATTCACTTTGGAAGGTACTGCAGTTGGTAATAAACGTTTAAGTTTTGTATAACCATCTGTTTGATGATAAGCAGAAGAGTCGAAGTGATCACTACAAATTCTTGAATTATTTGTAATAGATGATACTCCAGTAGCAGACATCCATTTTTTTCGTAAATCTTGATTGACAGGAAATCTATATTAAATAAAAGTATTATACACCAATTTGGAAAACAACACACACACAATTGTTTGTAATATATAACATTATATTATACACAAGAAAGTACAAATTAAATATAGAGACAAATATAATCTTAATAATGTAATCTTTGTAAACACATGACCTCTTTCACTATAATTGATCTTTGATATGTTATGTAGATAATAAATAGTCTGCTGTCATTATTGTCTTTAATTTATTTGAAAAATTTGTTAGTTCACTTAATTTAATAATTTTAAATAAATTCAATCGAATTAATACTTACTTGTGAAAACTTCGAGTATCATGAGGAATCGGTTGTTTTTTACAAATAACACACGTTTTTGTCATTTTATAATGAAAATTGTTGCCTAACAATTTCAAAAATACACTTTTTTTAATTAAATTCAAACTAAATTTTCATAATAAATTCTTATTTTCTCTTATTTTATAAAAAATTGTAAATGCGCACTTCTCAACCTGCGATGCTGCTAGGGTTATAACTATATAAAACTCCGTAGAGTTGGCACCGCTGGTCCGGGGTCGAAAGACAGAGACAGAGAAGGCCCTCTTATCTTTTTTCTCTCTTTATAGATGGGATGGTGTTTAAACGTATTCCCCTACTCTATCTATAATATCTCTATGGTTGACGTTCCTGGGATCAGGAGAGGAAATCTCCGCAGAAGGGCTTAGCGCAATGCCAGGGGCTTCTGCAGAGAATTTAAGATAGGTTTTTATCTTGGTTTTAAGATAAGAGTAGTTCAGAAAAAGAAAGGATAGGATACTTTAGGAGTTGCCTTCACCCCGCGAAGGGGCTTAGCGCGATGCCAGGGGCCTTCGGTTGACTCCAGAGGAATTTCTCTGACGGATAAGCTTCCTGAAGGGGCTTAGCTCAATGCCAGGGGCCTTCAGTCGACTCTTGAGGAGTTTTCCTGGAAGATGAGCTTCTTGAAGGGGCTTAGCGCGATGCCAGGGGCCTTCAGTTGACTCTAGAGGAATATTTAGAGTTTGGGATACCACAGGAAGCTTTCTCGCTATGCCCTTTGGTGTGTGGAAGAAGGAAGAAATATTCCAAGTCAGGATTTACCTGGCCTTGGAATATTGTAAGTCTTCTGAAGGGGCTTAGCGCGATGCCAGGGGCCTTCAGTTGACACTAGAGGAATTACTCTAGGAAAAGGTACAAGTACTGAGTGCTCTGCCAGATACTCGCTAAATTGTGGAGTCTCAAAAGGGGCCTGGCGAAATGCTAGGGGCCTTTTGAATCTCTCTGAGAGGATTCTTCTCTCGATCTGTATCTGATCGAGGAAAGGATCGATCTGAATCTACGAGGCATTTGTGGTCCTTTTATATCCACCCGGAGCGCGTTGAATCCAAGCTGGTGCCTACCCCCACGATGGCTCTTCATCGGGGGGAGCTATTCCTAGAAGACGTTGACAGAAAGTCGGATCTTGCTATAAGAATCAGTTCTGCGCGTCGACTAGTTATGGATTTCAACAACTGCTATTGGTTGCCCCGTGTGGGTCGCAAGGATTCATTGGCTCGAATGATTTAAACTTTTAAATTTCTTACATCTTCTACGAGAATATTCGGTAACGGAAATTTTCACGCTTAGAATAGTACGCTTTTTTGTTAAGCGACAGTGCTGCCGTCTTATCTTCGCCTCAGTTCGAATGTCTGGCGCGAAGATAAAGTAATCGTCCTTCCTTATCGATTATTCTAATCGACGAGGAAGGATCTAATGTTAGTGTTAGTAATTGCCCTCAGATAATTTAGACGCTGCTGTATTAGGGACAGCCAATCAAGCCTCTTTATCCATCGTCGAGCATGGTGTTAGAAAATGGCTGATTGTTTATTGTTAGTAACAACTGATAACTTCTGTTATCAGTTGTTTTCCTTCCAAAGTGAATTGATTTTTAATTAATTAATAAGTTTTAATGAAATGAAGAGAAGCTCTAGTTTAGTGAGCAAGTTATAAAGAGAAAGGTGGTGATTGAAAAAGGTGAAGTTTTTTATTTTAGATTAATTAAAAATTATAAGTTTATTTAGGTTAGGAATTCTCCTTCAAGAGGGCCTGGTGCAATACTGGGGGATCCTGAAGGAGGGTTTTTTTTTAGAAAAAGGAACGTTAGAGGGATGGGTTGGATCCCGGAACGTTACACTATATTGTATGATCACTATTTTTTTTTTAATTTTTATTAATAAATGAAAAAAATATCATTTATTAATAAAACTTTAAAAAATTTTAAAAAATAGTGATCATACAATATCTATATTGTATGATCACTATTTTTAAAAATTTTTTAAAATTTTTATTAATAAATGATATTATCTAATTAAGTAATAATTACATTATACACCATTTCTACATACTACATAATATCAAGAGACACGGTAGTGTCTCGAGACAAGTTCACGTATGAATTGGGCGCGAGCGCTAACGTGTATCTTTTCTCGAAGCAACTAGGTGCGGGCACATGAAAAAGAGCCAAATCATGGTGTGTATATACACAGCTTAAAACTCTATACACTCAAAGGCATTCTGTCGCATCAGTGACAGCTCAAAATCGGTAAATTTGACGTAAATCTGAGAAGAAGTATCAGGAGTACATGAAACCAAAGAGCCATTTTGAAAACATTTGAAAATCGGTTAAACTGGCGGGATCGCTTTAAAAGCGGTAAAATAGACGAAAACATTTAACCCTTTCGTTGCTGCGGACGACTAAAGTCGCTCCGCGTAAAATGATGCCACCTTTCGTTGCTGCGGACGACTAAAGTCGCTCCACGTGAAATGATGCCTCCTTTCGTTGCTGCGGACGACTAAATTCGCTCCGCGTGAAACGATGCCTCCTTTCATTGCTGCGGACGACTAAAGTCGCTCTGCATAAAATGATGCCACCTTTCGTTGCTGCGGACGACTAAAGTCGCTCTGCATAAAATGATGCCACCGTTCGTTGCTGCGAACGACTAAAGTCGCTCTGCCCAAAATGATGCCACCTTTCGTTGCTGCGGACGACTAAAGTCGCTCTGCACAAAATGATGCCACCTTTCGTTCCTGCGGACGACTAAACTCGCTCTACACAAAATGATGCCACCTTCCGTTGCTGCGGACGACTAAAGTCGCTCTACACAAAATGATGCAACGTTTGGTTGCTGCGGACGACTAAAGTCGCTCTGCACAAAATGATGCCACCTTTCGTTGCTGCGGACGACTAAAGTCGCTCTGCACAAAATGATGCCACCTTTCGTTGCTCCGGACGACTAAAGTCGCTTTGCATAAAATGATGCCACCGACGTACTACGGGCGACTGAAGTCGCTCTGCATAAAATGATGCCACCGACGTACTACGGGCGACTGAAGTCGCTCTGCATAAAATGCCTCCCACGTACTACGGACGACTGAAGTCACTCTACATAAAATGCCACTGCCGTACGATAGGCGACTACAGTCGCCCTTCCAAAAGTGTCAAACCAATTTTATATCATTTTATTTCATTTATATTTCATTCAATTTTGACAAAAATTTTAGAAAAAGTATCAGGAGTACATAAAATCAAAGAGCCATTTCGAAAACATTTGAAGATCGGTTAACTTCAAAGTTCGCTAGGCCCTAGGCATTCAAATATGATCTGTTTGTTTTCCGGAATATCCAAAAGACGAAAAATTTACCTTACCGACGCACGTTATGTATTGTTTCATTTTTTTTATTATCTCAAAATATAAAGCCGATAATAATAATTTGCAAAAAGGAGACAAATCCCCCTCAAAAAACACCTCTGGTGCAAAAAATCGAGACAAGTTCATGTATAAAAAGTAGTATCTCTACAAAAAGCAGATCTGATGCAAAAAAAAACCCCAAAAATTTCAAATTTACACGAAACGTCCAAAAATAAAAATTTTGAAAATCTTCAACCAAACAAAGTAGTTAAATCCGATAATAATAAACAAGTTCAAAATTTCCATTATATCCATATGAATTTTGAAAAACTTCGGCCAGATAAAGTTGTTAAATCCGATAACATTAGACAAGTTCGTTTTTTCCATTATGTCTCTACGAATTACTTTGGACCAAAAGTTCACAAAAGTACCTAGTACTCTCCACTTCATATGATTTGTCAATTTCTTCCATGTACATGTGGTAATTAAAACAAAACGGAAAGAATTTTTTCTGTTTACGTGATTAGAACCGGTACTGAACTTGTCGGGCCCGAACCCAAAGAACAAGCAATAAATATCTTAAAATTTAATTTCATTTTACCGCATTCGGGGCCCGACAAGTTCAGTACCGGTTCTAATCACGTAAACAGAAAAAATTCTTTCCGTTTTGTTTTAATTACCACATGTACATGGAAGAAATTGACAAATCATATAAAGTGGAGAGTACTAGGTACTTTTGTGAACTTTTGGTCCAAAGTAATTCGTAGAGACATAATGGAAAAAACGAACTTGTCTAATGTTATCGGATTTAACAACTTTATCTGGCCGAAGTTTTTCAAAATTCATATGGATATAATGGAAATTTTGAACTTGTCTATTATTATCGGATTTAACTACTTTGTTTGGTTGAAGATTTTCAAAATTTTTATTTTTGGACGTTTCGTGTAAATTTGAAATTTTTTGGGTTTTTTTTGCATCAGATCTGCTTTTCGTAGATATACTACTTTTTATACATGAACTTGTCTCGATTTTTTGCACCAGAGGTGTTTTTTGAGGGTATATTATACTATAATCCAGAGAACAACGTGTACTTTGCAACTTGGGGCGCTGACGTCAAGTACCGTGCTAGTTTATTTCATTTTTTTGCAATAGTAATAATCGTTTCTCCATTTATAAAAAAAGCATTTTCGATGGAAAATTGAACGTAGAATACGATGGTCATACTTAAAACACGCTAACAAGGAAGGTACCTGAGATGTACCTCACCGATTTCGGTGAAAATTTAGTATGTTATTGTTCGTGAAAAAATAATCGACACGTATTTTTTCGTTTCACCCCTTAAAAGACTTTTAAGGGGTGAAAACCACCCTCAAAGTTGACCCCAAAAACGTTTTTTTGGTATATTTCGGCCCCTAATGGATATTTTGCGGTGGGACAAAATGGAAAATGTTCCTTGCGAAAAACGCTAGTTGGTGGATGTTTTTTTGACTATAGGGATTGCGATCCCTAATTTTTGTTGTGGAAAAACGATTTTTTTCATTGATATATTCACTGTAAAAAATCAATTTTAGCCTTAAAAAATTAGAAAAAAATGTTTTTGTAAATTAAATGAAATAATTAATATGACATATTTCGGGATTTTGCGAAAAACCACCCCTACATTCCTTAACTACCCTGAAAGACGAATATCCACTTATAACAATGAAAAGCATATTTCTCCCATGAAATATACTCTCCATGCGAGCCGAATATTATTTTTTATCAATTACGAGAGTGCAATGACATTTTCGAGCAAAAAAGAATTTTTGGAATGACAAATTTCAAACCCCAAATAACTTTATCCAGATATATCTCGGTCCCTAATGAATATTTTGCAATGGGACAAAATGGAAAATGTTCCTTGCGAAAAACGTTACTTGATGGGTGTTTTTTTACCATAGGGGTTGCAATCCCTATTTTTTATTTCGGAAAAACGTTATATTATTGATATATTCACTGTAAAAAATCAATTTTAGCCTTAAAAAATTAGAAAAAAATGTTTTTGTAAATTAAATGAAATAATTAAGTTCACATAATTCCGGATTTTGCACAAAACCGTCCTTACAAATCGTCCACTACCTTTTAAAGCGAGTATTCATTTGTGTCAATAACAGCGCATTTCTCCCATTAAACATACTCTCCCTGTGAGCTAATTATTATTTTCTATCAAGTACGATAGTGCAACGATATTTTTGAACAAAACAGAATTATGGGGTGACAAATTTCCACCCCTAGTAACTTTTTTTTATATATCTCCGCTCCTAATGAATATTTTGAGATAGTATCTAATGGAAAAAATTTATTGTGAAATGCATGTGTTATGTCCGGAAAATATCCAGACATCACGGTACTGAAACGGTAGATTTCTCTCTTAACTAGAGGGAAATATGGTACGCATATGGGATGAATAGATATTAAGAACTCTTGAAAAGTCGTAAAATTCAAACTCAAACAAAGATATCAGACCCAAACTTTCGCTTTTCTTGAAGAAAAAAAAAAACAAACCCTTATAGTAATACAAGGGCATACTTAAATTCGAAACCTTTTTTTTTGCTTGCTTATTTGAAAATGTCCAGACGTACAAATTTTACGACTTTTCCTGGAAAATATACAAATTAAAAATCCCTTCCAAAGGGACTCAAAACTCCCACCAAACTAAATTTTGTATACACCCACAAGAATTTTGTAACGAATAGAAAATTAAGGAAACCCTCCACTCTCCGAAAACTAGCCAATAAGGATTATGAAGAAAATCTTTGACATAGCATCCAAAAGCTTTAAAAAGCTTGGGACTTGGAGGAACGACCTATTCTAGTTCCGGTATCCATCCCGATCATTTTACTAATCAACGTTCGCAGTATCTTACAATTATTAAAATCGTGGTGTTTTTAAGTTTGTGAAGTGGAAGAGCAATATTTAAAACAAAAACTTTTTTTTTTCTCTGTATTTTCTTTTTCAACAACACATACACACACACATATATTTCCGGCGCACGGTATTCATTTCGAACGATCAACGTTCAAAAGGGAAGAAATCGACCCACACTTCATCGGAGCACCAATCATCCGTTTCCAGTTGAACCCCATCTTTGGAGGGCTACTACAGCACCACAGAGTCATCACCAAATTCGATCATCCAACTTCGGGAACCCAATTTCTTTTCTTTTTTAAAAAAAAATGGGCAAGGTCAAGTCCGAAAAGAAATTGGCATACCAGCGCAATAAACGCTGGTTACAAAGGGAGCGACGGAGGAGAGCAAAGGGGATCTTCCCTCAAGCTCCCACGGACCCAACCGGCAGCAACAACCTCGTTCGCCCCAACCACGGTCACGTCATCAACAACGAAACAATTCGACCACTTACAGTGGTCAATTCCTTTAAGGAAGGATCCAATAGGACCACCATTTTGATTTCCCCTAGGGAAAATCCGGTTCCGCCCCCCCGCTCCCCAAGAAATCATCGTGGATGAAGACATCCGAATTCTGGTTCCTCCTCCTATTAACGTAACTCAAAATCCCATCCAACATCCACCCCTGATCCTTAGACCCTCTCGCCCACCTACCCCAGAGATCCGTTTGGATCTCGAGGATTCAGATCTTGATCCCATACTCCCCGATTTTTTTGAAATCAATCTTCCCGATTCCCCGACTATCCCTCCCGGCGTCCAAATTCTCCTGCGGGGTCCAGGAACCAATAAGGTCCGCTTTACACACCCGAGTTACCCTAATAAATCAAAATATTTCACATTTAGAAATTTAAAACTAAAAATGGCAATGTGCACTAATGTCGAAAATATATTTAATGTTTAAATATTAAAGTTTATCTGTTATACCAATTCAACACCCCATCCTTTCCCTGATCACTGAGAGTTTCCTTTCCCAAAGGTACAAGAATCTTTCCTGTTACCTTTAAAAAGGAGCGTTTTTCGTCCTTGAGGATTAATTGTCTAAATTGACATTTAATACCTCGACGACGTAACAAATTGGGGGCTCGTCCGGGATCGCTCTCTTGATCAGAGAAAAAGTTTCTTTGTTTCAAATTCTAAAAGATTTTACAGGTGGTTGTTGTTGTTGATAAGCGTTGGTTCTCCTTCTATTTCTAAATTATGTATTTAATAACTTTTCTTTCAGGAATATTTATGTAAAACCATTTTAACACGATTTTTCTATTTTCACAAAATATATGTTTTCTAAATCTACCATCCTTTTGAATTTTATTAGGATTTTTATGGGTAATGTTTACTAGGTCAAAAGGGAAAAGTCTAGATAGACAAAATAAAAGTTCTGAATCAGAATCAGATACTGAAAAGAAAGATTTCAAAAGTCCCAATCCTCCCAAGAGACGGGTAAATCGTAACCCTAAACCAGCTAAATCTGAACAGGATTTAGATCAATTAATTGAATTATCAAAATCAAAAGATTTTGACCCTTTCCAAAGTAGGACTAGATTAAGTTTTGAAGACTTTAGTAATATTATATTTTAAAAGAAAAAAAGGTTATTCCTAAAATCATGATGGATAATCAAATAGCCGGAGCCGCGCCTCCAATGTACCCTTCTAGCCAGTTAGTTAGTGTAAAGGATGCAGCCGATTGCGTTCCAAAATTCAATGGAAAAAATATCCCATTTATGCAATTTGCCGAGGGATGCGAGGAAGCCCTCAAAATGTTATCCAGAAGAGAAGTAGAGCCACAATTAGTTAAATACATTCGTAGAAAAATTATAGAAGACGCTAGAACTAGTATCCAGGGTCACGAATTCAACACCGTTCGCGAGTTACTGAAGTTTTTAAAAGGACTGTACGCGCCAGGAAAATGCGTAGGACAGCTACAAGCAGATTTAATGCTTTCGTTTCAAAAAGAACATGAATTAGTTATAGATTTCGCGAATCGGATTAGGATGATAGCCAAAGAAATGAAAGATTTACATCTCACAGAAAATAATATAGACGAAGATGCCGATTTTGTAAATGCACTAAACGCATCAATGTTAAAAGTTTTCTGCCGCGGAATTAAAACGGAAATTCGTCAGGAATTAGGTAATCAAAATAACCTAGATGATGCCATTAAAAAGGCTATCCTGATAGAAAAAGAGTTAGAACAGATTTCGGAAGTTAGAAAATTAGGAAAATTATCATTAAAACCGCAACAGAATCCTACAGATTTTCCTTCCACATCTAGAAATGTCGGTCAAACCATAACTATTTGTCAAATTTGTAAAAAACGCGGACACGAAGCTGATAAATGTTATCGAGTCATTAACCCCATTTGCCAATTATGTAAAAAAAGAGGTCACGAGGCCGATAGGTGTTATTCAAGAAATAACGGTGATAATAATAGATTTTCAAATCCATATCCGCGCTCAAATCCAAATCAAAATTCGCGTTTTAATCAAAGTCCGCAGTCAAATCAAAATCCGCCTCCGGATTTAAATTCACGTCAAAATTCATATCAGAACTCGAATCAGAACATTTCCGTCGTAAAATGTCGTTACTGTAAAAATGAAGGTCACACGATAGACCAATGTCGGAAACGAGAATATAATAACGCTCAAAGACAATCGGGAAACGGGACGGTTCCCTCTGTGGAGAGCGCACAGCAGGGATCCAGCCAAAATTCACGCTCGGTAATGACAATAAATTCGGGATTGAACAACCAAGACGAGAATTCGGACAGCGACATATCCGAGTAGCGCAAATTCATTTGTCCCATAAATCGGAATCTCCTACCGTCAATATTGAATGTAAAGGGTTACGGAGCCGCGCAATAATGATGTTAGATACTGGAGCAGGACCAAATGTAATTAAAGAAGGCTTAATCTCGAGAAAATTATTAGTAAATAGGGATAAAATTATTCATTTAAAGGGAATAACAAATAACATAGTACCAACTCAGGGCGAAATTTTACTAAACATAAAAGGTTATTCTACACCCTTCAATCTAGTACCAAATGATTTTCCAATCGGCCCAGCAGGGATTATAGGAACCGAATTCTTTGAAAAAACCAGAGCCAACATAAATTATTTAAAAGGACAGTTAGAAATAGGCAACGAAATAATTCCATTTGAAACTCAAGAATGCATGCACATTGCTGCAAGAAGTAGAACAATAGTCTTCGCTAGGATCTTTAATACGGAAATCCAACAGGGATATTTACCACAATTAAGTATAGGAGATGGGATCTTCGCAGGTAATTGTTTAGTAAATAACATTAATGGAAAGGTATATTTTCAGATTGTCAATTTTAGGGATGTAGGTATTAGTGTTAAAATTCCAACTCTCGAACTTTTGGAAATTGAAGATATTAGTTCTCAAAACGATGTGTCATTCAATGAAGTATGTAAATCAGTATATCATGTTTCAGGAAGTAATGAAGATACAATCTTAAAAATTAGGGAATTATTACGTTTAGAACACCTAAATCCGAAAGAACTTAAAGAAGTAGAACAATTATTAGAACTCAGTTACGATAGATTTCATTTACCGGAAAATAAATTAGAAGCCACGTCCGTTCTATAGCACGAAATTCACACTACAGATGAGAGACCTATTAACACTAGACAATATCGCTTTCCTCAGGTCGATAAAGAAGAAATAAATCGTCGGGTTAAAGAACTATTAGATAATGGAATAATTTCAAATTCAAATTCTCCTTATAATACTCCTGTTTGGATTGTACCGAAGAAAGCAGATTCACAGGGTAAAAAGAGATGGAGAATGGTACTCGACTTTAGGGCTCTTAACGATAAAACAATGGGAGATGCATATCCTTTGCCTAACATCACTGAAATTCTAGATCAATTAGGCGGTGCAAGATATTTTTCTGTATTCGATTTAGCTTCAGGATTCCATCAAATTAAAATGAGTAAAAGAGATAAACATAAAACAGCTTTTACAACCCCATACGGTCATTATGAGTTTGAACGAATGCCTTTTGGGTTGAAAAATGCTCCTGCCACCTTTCAAAGGTTAATGGACATTGTATTGTCAGGTTTACAAGGAACAGAATTATTTGTTTACCTAGATGATATTGTAATTTATGCCAAAGACTTAAAGGAACATAGAATCAAATACTTAAAACTGATTGAAAAATTACGTCAAGCAAATTTACAGTTGCAACCCGATAAATGTGAGTTTTTGACCACTAAAGTAACATATTTAGGGCACGTAATCGGTGATGATGGTTTACGACATGACCCTAAGAAGGTAGATGCGGTAATGAATTTCCCCGGACCTAAAAACATCAAGAATATTAGACAATTTCTAGGTTTAGCTGGATATTATCGGAGATTCATACCTGATTTTGCAAAAATTAGTAAACCTTTGACTCGACTACTCAAAAATGAAGTAGCATTTTCCTGGGGTGAGGTAGAAGAAGAAGCATTTGATACATTAAAAGAAGCACTTTGTAACCCCTCCATTGCTCCAATTTCCAGATTTCGAAAAACCCTTTGTATTAACCACTGATGCTTCTGGTTACGCAATTGGTGGAATCCTTTCACAAGGAGAACCAAATAAATATCTTCCAATAGCATATGTTTCGAAAGTTCTGACTGAAGCAGAACAGAAATACGATACATATGAAAAGGAAGCTTTGGCGATCGTGTATTGTGTAGAACATTTTAGGCCATACCTGTACGGTCGTAAATTTCTACTCGTTACCGATCATAAACCCTTACTCTGGCTAAAGAGCGCTACAACAAACGCACGAGTTTTACGGTGGCGCCTCCGTTTAGCCGAATTTGACTACGAAATCCAATATAAAGCTGGAAGAACTAACGTCAATGCCGACGCCCTTTCAAGAAACCCTGTGATTGAAGGAAAAGAAAACGAATTAGAATTATTACTAAATGAAAATGAACCAGGTTCATTATTGAATGATTCGCAAGAGGATCTTCAACAAATAAACAATATAGAATCTACCCCCTCCTTAAGTTTTACCCAAAAAGAATTAGTTGACATAGCCAGAACTTTGATTTTCGAAGAATGTAACGTAGTAACTAGAAGCAAGACTAAATCAAAACCCTCTAATATTCCATCAAAAGATAACGTAGAATCAGGTAGAAAGAATAAAGATGTTGTAATTCCGATTCAAAAGAAGAAACGAGGTAGACCTCCGAAAAAGAAACCCAAAATTCCCGAACGTTTAGATTCAGATCGCGATGATAGTTCTGATTCTGAAGACGAAATCCTTAAACGAACTAGGAAAAAGACCGTAACGTTTTCAAATAAAATAGATAATAGCGAAGAATCGGAGTTCGAACAAGCCCAAGATTCAGAACCTGAACAAGTTGAAATTATACCGGATATTAGTAGTACCAAAACCAATATTCTTGAATCTAGAGATCCCTTAAAAATTAGGAAAGACAATATTATTTGTTTTGTTAACAATAATAATGAACCTGTCGATAAGGGAGCAATCGAACTTAGCCGTTTAAATTCCCTCCCTAGGCTTTTGAATGTTAAAGAAGGAGATATTAAATGTACCAAAAATGGTAATAGATTTATTATAATAATCTCCATAGGAGATGGTTTTGACGGACCTACCCTTGTTCTTGATAATTTTAAAAAATCATTCCAATTGTTAAGACATTTTGCAGAAGAAGAAAATTTAAAATCCATTAGTATTTCACAGAATGAAACGATAGGTAATGTTCCTTGGGAAAATATACTTCTTACCTTGCAGGAAATTTTTAAAGGTCAGGTAGTAAAAATTATAGTTTGCAGGGGTCAGGTAAAGATCCCTCCCAAGGATCAAAGAGGTAGCATAATTGAAGAATTACATAGTACACCTGTAGGAGGTCATAGAGGTGTTTCTAAAACCTTTAACAGGATTAGGCAGTCGTATTATTGGGAAAATATGAAAATAGATATACAAAGGTTCATTAATAAATGTTTACAATGCCAATTAAAGAAAATGGTTAGGGTCAAAACTAAACAACCAATGATAATTACAGGTACCCCCGATTCATCTTTTGAAAAGATAGCTATGGATATTGTTGGCCCATTACCAAAAACTAAGAAAGACAATGAATACATATTGACGATACAATGCCAATTAACCAAATATGGTTTGGCTATTCCTTTAATTAATGCAACAGCAGCCAATATAGCTGAAGCCTTTGTAAAAAGATTTATTTGTATTTTCGGATCACATAAAGCTGTTTTGACTGATCAAGGCCGTAACTTCTTGAGTGACTTATTAAGAACTTTAGCAAAAATCTTTAAGATTAAACAATTTCAAACAACTGCTTTCCACCCACAGTCAAATGGCTCGCTGGAAAGATCCCATCTCTCATTAATTGAATATGTAAAACAATTTATCAAAAAGGATGTAGATTGGAATGATCTTTTAGATTTGGCAATGTTTAATTACAATACCTCCGTTCATGAAGGAACCAAACATACTCCCTATGAGTTAGTATTTGGAAAAATTGCTCGATTACCATCTTCAGAACCAATGCTTGAAGGTGAAAAATTAAAAACTTATGATGGATATTTAAAATCTCTAGTTACGCAATTACACGCTCTTCATGAACTAGCAAATCAGAATTTAGTTAAAGCCAAGAAACGGTCAAAATTACACTATGACAAAAAGATCCATCCTCAGGTATTCAAACTAGACGATGAACTATATTTATTAAAGGGTAATAAAGATGGCAAACTCGGAGACCCGTATACAGGGGCTCATAAAATCGTTGAAGTATTCAGTAATGGAAACGTAAGGATTAAAGTAGGAAAAGGGACGAGAATTATCCATTCAAATAGGATTAAGTTAAAAAAGGAACCCAATGAACATTAATTAAATGGATAAATTGCGTTTCTTTTCAGCAAAATGAATCTATTACGACTCCTGATGCTAATCGTAATAATATGGACAGCGATCAAAATAAACCCCGTTAGAAGCATCATTGGATATGATTGTGGTTCAAAAGTAACCAACATTTCTACGTTGTCATTATTAGATATAGAAGAATGTAACATAGAAAAGAAAGATATTAATGTAACCAAAACTTATGTACAAGTGTTCCAAATTAATCAATTTGACCATGTTGAAGTTATCCAGTGTAAAATAGAAATAGATCGTGTAATTAAAAGATGTGGCATGTTCTCACACTCGATAGATGTCAAGAACGGAAAATATTCGTATCTAGAAGAAATCTCTCGAGACAATTGTATTAAAATGCATTTGTATGGAAGATATATCCTGGGAAACACGGACATTTCGGGATTGAAAGTAAATCAAAGCACATCAAGACCTGTACTTTTAGCTGGCTCTCTGAATTCCGATGGAATATGTGAAGGAACATCATACACCGATCCTTATGGAAGTTGGTCAAACGTTTATGTCGCAGCGACTGTATCAATCACACTTAGAAGTTATTACACACCGGTAGATATGGATTCCAACAGATTACATTTGAAGACAGGAATAAAATGCCCATTTAACGAAGGAACCTGCATCGATATCGAAGGAGGTGACACCTTCTGGGACCCAATTCCTCTTGATAACTGCAAATTTAGCAGATACGGAGTTTTATACGAAGGATTCGTCAATAAGATCACCAGCGAACACGAAGGAGACAAAATTCTATTCTCACTCGAAGAAGGAGATATTACCTTCACATTGGCCAAGAAGTCTACAATCTCGGTATGTGGCCATTCCATTCATCAGACCGAACATCCAAAATTATTGATTTTCGAAACCAGTATGAACAACGTATTCATCCGCAAAGGAAAGGTTGATGCAGCGAATCTGGACATATTCACCTACATGAACTCAAAGTTCGTATATGTAGAAAGGCATCTCAGAACCCAAATGACACAACTATATCACGATGTCATTACACAACAATGTGAAGCTGAACGGCAGATGCTAAAAACTGCACTAAATACCATCGGGCTCACTCCAGATTTATTCGCCTACCAGCTTATGAAAGGACCTGAATATATGGCTGTAACCGGAGGAGAAGTAGTGTACATTATTAAATGTATTCCAGTGGAAGTCCGAATTTTAAATACCGATCTATGTTACCACCAACTTCCAGTCATGAAAGGAAACGAAACCATGTACCTAACACCAAAAACACACATTCTTTTGAAAACAGGAACTCCAGCCACTTGTAATCCCATTTTACCTTCCATGTACCTGTTTGAAGAGGGATGGTACAAGATGATGCCTCGTCCTACCGAAAGTTTGGCACCTGGAATAATTCAACCAGCGACTAAACCACGATGGCAATACAAAAACCCAGGATCTTTGGCTACCAGTGGAATTTATTGAGAAAAGGATTTGGTTGCTCTTCGAGATCACATTATGTTTCCTGCGGAAGGACCCGCGGTGTTGAGAACTGTTGCTCGCGGTATTATAGGGCACTCAGCCCCAATTCAAGGTGGTTCTATAATGAATTTGATCGACGAAAAGGCTTTGTCGAAAATGACTGAGAGAGCATGGCGCAAATTTATGGAATTTGGAACATTTAGCGCTGGAATAATCAGCATTATGTTAATCATTAAGATAATTAAGGGATTAGTGGATACCGTAATTCACGGGTATGCGTTACATACTGTATATGGATGGTCAGTAAAATTACTAGGCGCCATATGGGATTCGGTCACACAGTTATTAATACACTTAAGTAAAGGACCGAATCAAAATTCAAATATCGAAGAGATACCTTGTCAACAGGTATCGACTGAAAACGTCCCTGTAAATGAAAAACGTGTAGAGGAACTTAACACTTCTAAAATCTATCCAAGCATAGGCAGTTCCGAACCATCCCCTTCTGCACCCAGTTTCTCAATCAAACCCTAATAAGTGTAAACTTCTTCATGTTTTCTAGATGCCTGTTATTCACAAACTGGGAATGCCGGTTATCGTACACGAATTTGATTGGCCAGTTGATGGAATTAGTCCATATGAAAGTCAACGGGCATACAGGAAACTTTTCGAATTGAGATGCTTTCAAACTCCAGGTCAACGAAAAATATTTTACCATAGAGCCACTCAAAGTAGAATTTGTAGAACTTGCTATTATGGAGTGTTTCAATTAAGACACAGAGAATTTATAGAAATGAATGTACATGTTTTGGCAAAGAAACGAAACATGGCTCCACTTTGCTCACGTTGCTTCAAATGGATTTTAACAATTAAGAAGGCAGTAAATTGTGTAGATTGTATGGAAGAATACCTGGAAAATGAAGGCAACTCATTCGAAAAAGAAATTCAAGTTGTTCAACGTTGGGGACTATAAGCCTATTGCAAACCCCTAATATACCTTAGGTACTAGAAAAACTATCAATACATATTTTAAACATACAACCCAGTATAATAAAACAAATATCCTATTATTGTTTCCTACGTATCTATATTTAAGTAATTATAAGCTAACAAATTTGTTTCACTAATCTGCTGCAGATGGAGAGTAAGATTAATTTCCGACCTGGACCATTCGAACCAGGGTATAAGCTGTACCCGAAGAATTACTACCATTGCGAAATTGCTGAAGGTTATGTTCTTGCAGAAAGAAATGAACATCTGTGTTCATCTTGCCACTACCACCTTAAAGTGGCATACAGCGACTCGGTTAAAAACTTTCAAAGATTTATAAATCATAGCATTACGGCACAAATTCATAAAATGAGATGTGATAGATGTCAACGCGATTTAGGGACATTAAAACCCTTAATTTGCGAATATTGCGAAGAAATTTACAATACAAAAGGGGACGAAATCAGAGATTACAAGCGCTCCTTAGTAAAATATTCAATTGTCCCTGATGAAGAAATTTATCCGGAGGAAGAAAATTGGGAGGAAGAACCATCCTCATCCTACCAACCATTCACCTGGACTCCTCTTCCCAAAAAGAAAAAGGTCAAAATCCAAAAGCAAAAACTGGGTCCCCAATTCCACCAACCCCCCTTACTCCCCAAAGAGGCTCCAGTCTCAGCAGACTACTTACAAAAATATTTACAAAAAATGAACGGAAACCAATAAATAAATTTAAAAAAAATATATATATATATATTTATATATATCCTAGAAATAAGTTTTCATTAAAAATTAAGTTGATTTTTACAACCAAAATATATTATATTATTAAATACAAACATATTATAAGAATACAAAGTATAAGTTAACAAATAATATTGAGATATCTATACAACATACTATGGTAAGAAATTGTCATTTGTTAAACAATAGTCAAGTAAGAAACAGTTGTCAGCAATAAAACCTTAAGATTCTGTTAAAGTCGCGTCCTATATAGTGTTAGCCCAGACACGAACCCCGATTTACCGACAATTACAGTCTGACTGTTTACGTCTCCAATAAGAACCGCAACTGCTTGCGCTTCTCCCAAATGAAAATTAATAGCGTAAAGAATGTGCGTATGGTAGATTTTTTCCATAAATCGAATAAAAAGTTTCGAAAATTTAATCTTCTTTATCGCCAAGCGTAAGCGACGCCATGTTGAGTCGTCACCTGCGATGTTCCCCGCATTGGAAAATAATATTCACAGCATATATTGAAAATAACGAATAATACGCACATTCCTTAGCTGTGATAGAAGAGGACAAAACCCTAATTATCTGTTTCCGGTTAGAAACAAGCTGACAGGAAGTCAGACTGTAATTCCTCGTGCGTGGTAACCCGCTTTCATTGAAAAGATTATCTACCAACAAAATTTTAGTACAACGAAATTGCCACAGATGTCGCTGTTTCCGTTTTCCATATACGTAGCAAATTCGGTCAATCTGTAGTGTTTTGAAAAAAGTTCCCTTCTTTGAATTCTGGATGACGTCCTTACAATACTTGACTCAAAGAGAATCAAGAAAAGACTGCACTGCACGAGAATAAAGAAGTCTTTTTCCTCTCGCTCCATATCTGTAGGAACGAGGGTGGGAGATGCTGTAAACATCTACACGTGGAGTTCAATAAAACAAAGAAGTTCTTTGTTGAATCTTTGAAAGAACTCCTAACAGTTCCTTACCAACTGTATCGGATTACAAAGTAGCATGACTCATGTAGTCAATAGTATACTTTATCGACTAATCTTCAGTTTTGTCAACATATATTCCTTCGTTGAATTTATAATCAATCGTAAAAAAATTCCACGTATTGAATATATCAACTCGGATACCGTGGCAATCAAAATAATCGACCAAAAACGAAGGAAAATATCTGTTCGGTAATTTGTTTAAACAGTAATTGTTTAAATTTAAAAATATTAATTTTTTGGATATTTTCCCGTAAAATCCATGTCCGATCTCAGCACGGCCAAGAGCTCATTTTTTCCCCTATTTGCATAAAAAATATTTGTTTAAACAAATTAAACACATTTTCATTATAACAAAGCATAGCTAATTTGTGTTAAATTATTCCATTTCTTTCTCCAAGAGTCGTACGACGTGATACCGCCGTGTCGCGAGTCTGTGGTATCCCGTCGTACGACTCTTGAAACGTGAATTTAGCCTAGACACGAACCGCAATTTACCCGCAATTACAGTCTGACTTCCTACGTTTCCAATACGTAACGTAGAAGCTTGTGCTTCTCGCAAATGAAAATCAACAGCGTAAACAACATGTGTATTGTCGATTTTTTTCATAAATCGACAAAAAATTTCAAAAATGAAATTCCTTTATCGCCAAGCGTGGAGCGACGCCATGTTGAATCGTCACCAGCGATATTCTTCGCAACATGGCGTCGCTCCACTTGGTGATAAATGAATTCTATTTTTGAAAATTTTTGTCGATTTATGGAAAAAATCGACAATACACATGTTGTTTACACTGTTGATTTTCATTTGCGAGAAGCACAAGCTTCTACGTTACGTATTGGAAACGTAGGAAGTCAGACTGTAATTGCCGGTAAATTGGGGTTCGTGTCTGGGCTAAATTCACGTTTCAAGAGTCGTACGACGCGATACCGCCGAGTCGCAAATCTGTGGTATTACGACGTACGACTCTTGGAGCAATAAATGAAATAGTTTCATAGAAATTGGCGATCCACTCTTACACAATGATAACGCGTGATTCAGATATGCATTCTCGTGACAAAATGCATTAACAATTTTTTTAAATAATTTGTTTAAACAAAAATTGTTGAAAGAAATTAAAAACCGTAATATTTTATGTTCTTTTCGGCCGTAAAATCCGTGTCCGGTGTTAACACGGCCAAGAACCCAATTCTTACACAATTTGTTTAAACAACAAAATAATTGTTTAAACAACACTATTGCATGTATAGTAAACCGCGCGGCGTGAACGTTTGGCTAAGAAAGTCACGCGTACGTGACAGTGGCCAGCAATAATTCACTCCGAGAGAATCAAGAAAAGACTGCACAGCGCGAGAAGAAGTCTTTTTCCTTTCGGTCCATATCTATAGGAACGAGGGTGGGAGATGCTGTAAACATCCACGCGTGCAATTCAATGCGACAAAGAGCTCCAAACAGTTCCTTATCATCTGTATCGGATTACATAGGAGCATGATTCATGCAGTCAATAGTATGCTTTATCGACTTATCTCAAGTTTTGTCAATATACGTTCCTTCCAGTTATTCGCTATTATAAGTTCTTCATTTCTCGTCTTCAGTTTATAGTCACTTTTTTGTTGGATTTATAATCAACCGTAAAAAAATTCCACATATTGAATGTATCCATTCGAATACCGTGTCAATCAAAATTATCGACCAAAAACAAAGGAAAATATCAGTTCGGCAATTTGTTTAAACAATAATTGTTTAAATTAAAAAATATTAACTTTTTGTACATTTTTCCTGTAAAATCCATGTCCAACGTCAACACGACCAAGAACCTATTCTTCCGCAATTTGTTTCAAATGTAATTGTTTAAACAAATTAAAAAACATTTATTTTTTGTTCTTTTTCCCCGTAAAATCTATGTCCGATGTCAACAAGACCAAAAACCTATTTTTTCTACAATTTATTTAAAAAATAATTGTTTAAACAAATTACACAATTTTTTTGTTTTTGTTTGTTGTCGTAATTTGAGAATCAGAGATTGCAATATGCATTCTCGTTTGAATTGTAACAAAGTATAGCTAATTTATGTTAAATTATTCAATTTCTTTCTCCAAGAGTCGTACCACGTGATACCGCCGAGTCGCGAGTCTGTGGTATCCCGTCATACGACTCTTGAAACGTGAATTTAGCCTAGACACGAACCGCAATTTACCCACAATTACAGTTTTACTTCCTACGTCTCCAATACGTAATGTAGAAGCTTGCGCTTCTCGCAAATGAAAATCAACAGCGTAAACAACATGTGTATTGTCGATTTTCCCATAAAACGACAACAAATTTCAAAAATAGAATTCCTTTATCGCCAAGCGTGAAGCGACGCCATGTTGCGAAATACATCGCAGGTGGCGATTCAACATGGCGTCGCCCCACGCTTGGCGATAAAGGAATTTCAGTTTTGAATTTTTTTGTCAATTTATGGAAAAAATCGACAATAGACATGTTGTTTACGCTGGTGATTTTCATTTGCGAGAAGCGCAAGCTTCTACGTTAGGTATTGGAGACGCAGGAAGTCAGACTGTAATTGCCGGTAAATTGGGGTTCGTGTCTGGGCTAAATTCTCTTTCCAAGAATCGTACGACGGGATACCGCCGAGTCGCAAGTCTGTAGTATCACGTCGTACGACTCTTGGAGAAATAAACTATATAGTTTGACGTAAATTTGCGGTGTTTTGTTACAATTCAAACGAGAATGCATATTGCAATCTCTGATTCTCAAATTATGACAACAAACATAAACAAAAAAATTGTGTATTTTGTTTAAACAATTATTTTTTAAACAAACCGTAGAAAAAATAGGTTCTTGGTCCTGTTGACACCGGACATGGATTTTACGGGGAAGAACACAAAAAATTGATGTTTTTCAATTTCTTTTAACAATTTTTGTTTAAACAAATTACCAAAAAAAATTATTCATATATTTACACTAGAGTGTAAATTTCAATCTCGATATATCATGGCGCAAGAGTGCATGGCTTATTCTCTCAAATTATTTCATTTCACATTGCAAGAGTCGTACGACGGGATACCACAGACTCGCTACTCGGTGGTATCACGTCGTACGACTCTTGGAGAAACAAATGAAATAATTTGGGGGAAGCAGGCAATGCACACTTGAACAATGATAATACGAGATTTAAATATTGCATATTCGTAACAACATTCATCGAAAATGTTTTTTTCATAATTTGTTTAAACAAAAATTGTTTAAACAAATTACACAATTTTTTTCTTTTTGTTTGTTATCATAATTTGAGGATCAGAGATTGCAATATGCATTCTCGTTTGAATTGTAACAAAACACCGCAAATTTATGTTAAATTATTCGATTTGTTTCCCCAAGAGTCGTACGACGTGATACCACCGAGTGGCGAGTTCGTGGTATCACGTCGTACGACTCTTGCAAAGTGAAATAGAATAATTTGAGGAACAAGCTATGCACTCTTGCGCCATGATATATCTAGATTGAAATATACACTCTAGTGTAAGTATATAAATAATTTTTTTTGGTAATTTGTTTAAACAAAAATTTTTAAATAAATTAAAAAATATTTATTTTTGATTCTTTTTGCCCGTAAAATCTATGTCAGGTGTCACCAGGACCAAGAACCTATTTTTTCTACAATTTGTTTAAAAAATAATTGTTTAAACAAATTACACAATTTTTTTGTTGTTGTAATTTGAGAATCAGAGATTGCAATATGCATTCTCATTTGAATTGTAACAAAGCATAGCTAATTTATGTTAAATTATTCCATTTCTTTCTCCAAGAGTCGTACGACGTGATACCGCCGAGTCGCGAGTCTGTGGTATCCCGTCGTACGACTCTTGAAACGTGAATTTAGCCTAGACACGAGCCGCAATTTACCCGCAATTACAGTCTTCCTTCCTACGTCTCCAATACGTAACGTAGAAGCTCGCGCTTCTCGCAAATGAAAATCAACAATGTAAACAACATGGGTATTGTCGATTTTTTCCATAAATCAACGAAAAATTTCAAAAATAGAATTCCTTTATCGCCAAGCGTGGAGCGACGCCATGTTGCGAAGTACATCGCAGGTGACGATTCAACATGGCGTCGCCCCACGCTTGGCGATAAAGGAATTTTATTTTTGAAATTTTTTGTCGATTTATGAAAAAAATCGACAATACACATGTTGTTTACGCTGTTGATTTTCATTTGCGAGAAGCGCATGCATCTGCGGTTCTTATTGGAGACGTAGGAAGTCAGACTGTAATTGCCGGTAAATTGGGATTCGTGTCTGGGCTAAATTCTCTTTCGAAGAGTCGTACGGCGGGATACCACCGAGTGACGAGTCCGGGGTATCACGTCGTACGACTCTTGGAGAAACAAATCGAATAATTTAACATGTTTATTACAATTCAAGCGAGAATGCATATTGCAATCTCTGATTCTCAAATTATGATAACAAACAAAAAGAAAAAATTTGTAATTTGCTTAAACAATTATTATTTAAACAATCTGTAGAAAAAATAGGTTTTTGGTCGTGTTGGCACCAGACATAGATTTCACGGAGAAAAAGAGCAAACAATAAATGTTTTTTAATTTTGTTAAGCAATATTTGTTTAAGCAAATTACCAAACAAAATTATTTATATTTTTACACTAGAGTGTATATTTCAATGTAGATATATCATGGTGCAAGAGTGCATCCCTTGTTTGTCTCAAATTATTTCATTTCGCTTTGCAAAAGTCGTACGACGGGATACCACAGACTCGCTACTCGGTGGTATCACGTCGTACGACTCTTGGAGAAACAAATGAAATAATTTGGGAGAAGTAGGCAATGCGCACTTGCACAATGATAATACAATATTGAAATATGCATTTTCGTGACATGCATCAAACATTTTTTCATAATTTGTTTACACAAAAATTGTTTAAACAAATTAAAAAACATTCATTTTTTGGTTTTTTTTTCCCGTGAAATCCATGTCCAATACCAAGACGCCCAAGAATCCATTTTTCCACAATTAGTTTTTAAAAAATTGCTTAAATAAATTAATTTATTTTTTTATTTTTGTTTATTTATCATAATTCGAGAATTTGAGATTGTTATAGACATTCCCGTTTGAACGAAAACAAAACGTCTCCAATGACTGTGTAATTACTTAATTTATTTTTCCGAGAGTCGTACGACGTGATACCACGGACTCGCAACTCGGCGGTATCACGTCGTACGACTTTTGATAAGTGGAATGAAATAATTTGAGAGAAACAAGCCATGCAACACTTGCACCATGATATATTTAGACCGCAATATACACTCTAGTGTAACAATATAAATAATTTTTCATTGCTAATTTGCTTAAACAAAAATTGTGTAAACAAATAGAAAAGCATCTATTTTTTGTGTTCTTTTTTCATGTCCGGTATCAACACGACTAAGACCTATTTTTCCACAATTTATTTACAAAATAATTATTTAAACAAATTACGCAGTTTTTTCTTTCTATTATGTTATCATAATTTAAGGATATGAGACCGCTACATGTTTTCAAACTAAAAGATAATTGTTTAATTTGTTGAAATAGTTATTAATGAAACAAATTGTGTAAATAATGGGTTCTTGCCCATGTTGATACCGGAGATGGATTTTACAGAGAACAAGAACCCACAAAATGAATGTTTTTTAATTTTGTTTAAACAATTTCTTTTTAAACAAATTAATACCAAAAAAATTTTTATGCATTTTGTCATGAAAATGCATTTTTCAATTACGCATTATCATTGTGCAAGACTGCATCGCCAATTTCTGTGAAATAATTTCATTTGTTTCTCCAAGAGTCGTACGACGTGATACCACCGAGTCGCGAGTCTATGGTATCACGTCGTACGACTCTTGGAGAAATAAATGAAATTATTTCATAGAAATTGGCGATGCAGTCTTGCACAATGATAATGCGTAATTGAAAAATGCATATTCGTGACAAAATGCGAAAATAATTTTTTTTAGGGAATTTGTTTAAATAACAATTATTTAAACAAATTAACCCTTCGAGGTCACACGTTCTAAAAATAACGTACACGTCACACGGGATCAGAATGACCCCAGCCATGTTCAAACAATTGCCACGTTGCGAATATCATTCCGAACAACTCATAAAAGTTCAGGATATTAGTTTCAGCCATTTAGAATGAGAATATCATCGCAAAAAAATTGTATCACATTTTCAAAGTGGCGAAAAAAAATCAGGAATGAGGCAATACGTAAAAAATACCATTTTTTACTTTAAAAAATCATAACTCTGGCAATTTGTAAGATTTTTTCATAAAATTTTAAGGCGATACTCTTGAGATGTCATAGTATATGGAAAAAAATAGCTCCATAGTGGGCGTTTCAAAAAAGGTATTTACTTTGACATCTAAAGAGGGTCCATTTCGGAGTGAAATAAAGTACTAGAATAATGAAAAATGAGCAACTTATGATAAAAATTCATTTAAAAAATGTATAAAAATTGATATATTTATTCTTCTCCACCACAGTCGACACAGATAAAGAATAATAAAAGAAGTAAAAGGGTAACATCGAAACATTCCAAATCTCACTTCTGTTATTGTTTTTATTTCTACCACTACACACTACTAGGTCTGTAACGTATTGTCGTTGGACAACATAGTAGTAGTAGTAGTAGTGTGGTTACTACTGCTTTGAAGAACGAAATCATACATAAGAAATAAAGCGGCGAAAATCAAAACCTTGAGATTCTCATCTGTATTATTTTTTTCTATTATTACCACTACCACGCTATTATTATGATTATTGTTAATATTATTAATACTACTATTGCTATTATTAATTTGTTGATGATGATGATGATGATTATGATTATTATTAACATTATTATGGCTATTGTTTTTGTAATTATTACTTTAAACTCGAATTCGATTTTTAATCGAATTGAATCGAAAGTAATAATTACAACAACAACAACCATTATAATAATAATAATGATAATCATAATCATCATCATCAACAAAGTAATAATAGTAATAATAATAGCAACAATAATCATAATAATAGCGGTAATGGTAGTGGTAATAACAGAAAAAAATAATACAAATAAGAATGTCAAGGTTTTGATTTTCGCCGTTTTATTTCTTATGTATTATTTCCTTCTTCAAAGTAGTAGTAATAACTACACTACTACTACTTTGTTGTCCAACGACAATACATTACAGACCTAGTAGTGTGTAGTGGTAGAAATAAAAACAATAACAGAGGTGAGATTTGAAATGTTTTGATGTTACCCTCTTACTTCTTTTATTATTATCTATCTGTGTCGACTGTGGTGGCGAAGAATAAATATATCATTTTTAATACATTTTTCAAACGAATTTTTCATTATTCTAGTACTTTATTTCACTCCGAAATGGACCCTCTTGAGATATCAAAGTAAATACCTTTTTTGAAACGCCCACTATGGAGCTATTTTTTTCCATATACTATGATAACTCAAGAGTATGACCCTAAAATTTTATGGAAAAATATTAAAAATGGCCAGTTATGATTTTTTTAGTAAAAAATAATATTTTTTCCGGATTGCCTCCTTCCTGATGTTTTTTCGCCATTTTGAAAATTTGATAAAAATTTTTTTGCAATGATATTCTCATTCTAAAAGGCTCAAATTAATATCTTGAACTTTTATGAGTTGTTCGGAATAATATTGGCAACGTGGCAATTGTTTGAACGTGGCTGGTGTCATTCTGATCTCGTGTGACCTGTACATTATTTTTAGAACGTGTAACCTCGAAGGGTTAAAATTTCTTTAAACAATTATTATTATTTAAGCAAATTGTGGGAAAATGGGTTCTTGGCCGTGTTGACACCGGACATAGATTTTATGGGAAAAGAGAACTTGAAATATTACGGTTTTTAATTTGTTAAAACCATTTTTATTTAAACAAATTCCCTAAAAAAAATTACTTTCGCATTTTGTTATGAAAATGCATTTTTCAATTACGCATTATCATTGAGCAAGACTGCATCGCCAATTTCTATGAAATAATTTCATTTATTTCTCCAAGAGTCGTACGACGTGATACCATAGACTCGCGACTCGGTGGTATCACGTCGTACGACTCTTGGAGAAACAAATTGAATAATGTGAGAAAAACAGACGACGCACTCTTGCACAATGATAATACGAGATTGAACTATACATCTTCGTGACAAAATGCATAAAAATTTTTTTGGTATTAATTTGTTTAAAAAGAAATTGTTTAAACAAATTAAAAAACATTCATTTTTTGGGCTGCTGTTCTCTGTAAAATCCATCTCCGGTGTCAACATGGGCAAGAACCCATTATTTAGACAATTTGTTTCAATAATAACTGTTTCAACAAATTAAACAATTATCTTTTAGTTTGAAAACATGTAGCGGTCTCATATCCTTAAATTATGATAACATAATAGAAAGAAAAAAACTGCGTAATTTGTTTAAATAATTATTTTGTTAATAAATTGTGGAAAAATAGGTCTTAGTCGTATTGATACCGGACATGGATTTTACGGGGAAAAAGAACAAAAATAAATGTTTTTTTTGTTTAGACAATTTTTACTTAAAAAATTATTTAAAAACTGTTTGGTGCATTTTGTCACGAAAATGCATATTTCAACCTCCTATTATCATTGTGCAAGTGTGCATTGCCTGCTTTTCTCAAATTATTTGATTTGTTTCTCCAAGAGTCGTACGACGGGATACCACGGACTCGCGATTCGGCGGTATCACGTCGTACGACTCTTGAAAAGTGAAATGAAATAATTTGAGAGAAACAAGCCATGCACTCTTGCGCCATGATATATTTAGATCGAAATATACACTCTAGTGTAACAATGTAAATATTTTTTTATTGCTAATTTGCTCAAACAAAAATAGAAAAGCACCTATTTTTTGTGTTCTTTTTCTCCGTAAAATCCATGTCCGGTGTCAACATGACCAAAAGCCTATTATTTCCGCAATTTGTTTAAAATGTAATTGTTTAAACAAATTGAGGAATATTAATTTTTTAGACTTTTTTCTCGTAAAATCCATGTCGGACCTCAGCACGGCTAAAAACTCATTATTTCCGCAACTTATATAAAAAATATTTTTTTATACAAATTAAACACATTTTTTCATCTTGATTTTCTATCATAATTTGACGATTTGAGATAGATCGCCAAAGAGGCTCGGTAGGCGGTAAAGAAAATTTAAACCTGACCTTACTTGCGGTGTGCCGTCGAACAATAAAGTAGTAGTAGTGGAAATAATAATAAAAGAAGTAAGAGGGTAACATCAGAACATTCCAAATCTCTCTTCTGTTATGGTTTTTATTTCTACCACTACACACTACTAGATCTGTAATGTATTGTCGTTGGACAACAAAGTAGGAGTAATAGTGTGGTTACTACTGCTTTGAAGAAAGAAATCATTCATAAGAAATAAAACGGCGAAATCAAAACCTTGAGATTCTTATTTGTATTATTGTTTTCTATTATTACCACTACCACGCCATTATTATGATTATTGTTAATATTGTTAATATTATTAATACTACTATTACTATTATTAATTCGTTGATGATGATGATGATGATGATGATTATGATTATTATTATTATTATTATTATTATTATTATTATTATGGTTGTTGTTGTAATCATTATTTTAAATTCGATTTCGATTTTTAATAATGATAGTAATAATAATATCAGCAATAATCGTAATAATAGCGGTACTAGTATTGGTAATAATAGAAAAAAATAATTCTAATAAGAAAGTCAAGGTTTTCATTTTCGCCGTTTTATTTCTTATGGCTGTTGGATACCCAAAAAGGTTCGCTTACTTCTCTCAAGGGATGCCGCTGATTCCACTCCTGTGTGAGAGAGTAAGATAGAGTAGAGTCAGATGGTCGCTTCATAAGAAAAACAGAGAACTCACGATAGAGCTCTCCCCACCAGTTCCATTTTTGCGACAAAGAAAGGTGATGCGAAAGAGACAGAGAGAAACTATCAGAAAATATACAATGTAGGAAGCTTGTCTTTTCAAATCATTCTACTGTCGTGAAAAAAAGAAGACTTTACTTTTGCATGTGTAGGCTTGCCTTAGATGGTTGATTTGTGTTTATATATGCAAACACATACATTGACAAATTTGAAGGGATTAACTTTTTGGATAATGAATAATTTGTAACAAATTTTCGGACTAGGATGCTGCTTAAAATATACAGGAAAGAAAACTTTTTACATTCTGATTTCTACATTTTGAGAATGACATTTTGGAAATATTCTGGATGTTATATTTTTATAGGAATAGTATTTTGATAATAATGGAGATGTTTTGTTACCGTTACCAAGAGAATGTCCATAACAATCTCAAATTCTCGAATTACGAGAATAAAAGAAAAAGAAAAAAATTCTTTAATTTAAACAATTTGTTTAAAACTAATTGTGGAAAAATGGATTCTTGGCCGTCTTGGTATTGGACATGGATTTCACGGGAAAAAAAACACAAAAAACATTCATTTTTCACGGGAAAAAAACACAAAAAATGAATGTTTTTTTAATTTGATTAAACAAAAATTGTTTAAACAAATTAAAACACAAATTAAAAATTGTTTCTCTTCGATTTCAATTCAATTCTCTTGGTAACGGTAACAAAACATCTCCAATTATTATCAAATTACTATTCCTATAAAAATATAACATCCAGAATATTTTCAATATTTCATTCTCAAAATGTAAAAATTAGAATGTAAAAAGTTTTCCTTCCGATATACTTTACGCTGCATTCTGGTCCGAAAATTTGGTACGAATTATTCATTATAAAAAAAGTTAGCCCCTTCAAATTTGTCAATGTATGTGTTTGCATATATAAACACAAATCAACCATCTAAGGCAAGCCTACACATGCAAAAGTAAAGTCTTCTTTTTTTCACGACAGTAGAAAGATTTGAAAAGACAGGCTTCCTACATTGTATATTTTCTCATATCTTCTCTCTGTCTCTTTCGCATCACCTTTCTTTGTCACAAAAATGGAAGTGGTGGGGAGAGCTCTATCGTGAGTTCTCCGTTTTTCTTATGAAGCGACCATCTATCCAACACCCATAAGAAATAAAACGGCGAAAATGAAAACCTTGATATTCTTATTAGAAATATTTTTTTCTATTATTACCAATACCAGTACCGGTATTATTACGATTATTGCTGATATTATTATTACTATTATTACTTTGTTGATGATGATGATGATTATTATTATTATGGTTGTTGTTGTTGTAATTATTACTTTGAATTCAATTCGATTAAAAATGGAATTCGAGTTTAAAGTAATAATTACAACAACAACCATAATAATAATAATACTAATAATAATAATCATAATCATCATCGTCATCAACAAATTAATAATAGTAATAGTAGTATTAATAATATTAACAATAATCATAATAATAGCGTGGTAGCGGTATAGTGGTAGTGCTAATAATAGAAAAAAATAATACAAATAAGAATCTCAAGGTTTTGATTTTCGCCGTTTTATTTCTTATGTATGATTTCGTTTTTCAAAGCAGTACAATAAAGTCTCGTTAGGAGCAAAAAGTCGGAACTGACCTTGTGCAACTAACGTGGAGTTCGTATATTTTCTAATGTTTACCACCGAGCGTCGAACGTAGACAAGGATAGCGAGTAAAGAAGAGGACGGAGCGAAAACACCGAGGTATATCGGTGAAACAATGTAATGCAACGATGAAACTTTTTTATTATTAACTTTTTTGTTGTAAAACTTTTAATGTTAAAACCTTTTTTGTTAAAAACTTTTCATGTTACGGACATTTTTCTAATTAAAATGAGACCAAACGTTGAGAAACTTATACTTTTTTTGTAAAAAAAATGCCTAAAAAGACCAGGAAAATGGATCTAGGATAGAATATTTTCTTAAGAAAGTATTCTATTCTAGATCCATTTCCTCAACGTTTGGTCTCATTTTAATTAGAAAAATGTCTGTAATATGATGGTAAAAGTTTTACAAGAAAAAAGTTTATAATAAAAAAATTTCATCGTTGCATTACATTGTTTCACTAATATGCCTCGGTGTTTTCGCTCCGTCCTTTTCTTTACTCGCTATCCTTGTTTACGTTCGACGCTCGGCGACAAACATCAAAGAGTATACGAAACTCGGTGATCGAACTCTTCGACCCCTCAAGAGGTATACCCCCCAGTGGTGGGGCTCTTAATACAGTAAAGTCTCCTGATTTTCTATCATAAGAGTAATTGTTTAAAGAGTAATTGTTTTAAATGTTTAAAAAGTAATTCTTTTAATTTAAAAAATAATAATTTTTTGTACATTTTCTCGTAAACTCCATGTCCGACATCAGCACGGCCAAGAATTCATTTTTTCCGCAACTTCTAAAAAGAAATATTTGTTTAAACAAATTTAAACCATTTTTTCATTTTGATTTTCTATCATAATACAGTAAAGTCTCTTACGATAGAAAATCAAGATGAAAAAATGTGTTAAACAAATATTTTTTTTCTATGAGTTGCGGAAAAAATGAGTTCTTGGCCGTGCTGAGGTCCGACATGGATTTTACGGGAGAAAAGTATAAAAAATTAATATTTTTCAATTTGTTTAAACAATTACATTTCAAACAAATTGTGGAAATAATAGGTTTTTGGTCATGTTGACACCGGACATGGATTTTACGGAGAAAAAGAAGACAAAAAATAGATGTTTTTCTATTTGTTTAAACAATTTTTGTTTGAGCAATTTTTGTTTAAGCAAATTAGCAAAAAAAAATTATTTATATTTTTACACTAGAGTGTATATTTCAATATAGATATATCATGGTGCAAGAGTGCATCGCTTGTTTGTTTCAAATTATTTCATTTCACTTTGCAAAAGTCGTACGACGGGATACCACAGACTCGCTACTCGGTGGTATCACGTCGTACGACTCTTGGAGAAGCGAATTAAATAATTTCAGAGAAGCAGGCAATGCACACTTGTACAATGATAATAGGAGATTGAAATATGCATTTTCGTGACAAAATGCACAAAAATTTTATTAAATAATATTTTAAATAAAAATTGTTTAAACAAAATAAAACAACATTTATTTTTGTTCTTTTTCCCCGTAAAATCCATGTCCGGTGTTAACACGACTAAGAACCTATTTTTCCACAATTTATTTACAAAATAATTGTTTCAATAAATTAAGCAATTTTTTCTTTTTGTTATGTTATCATAATTTGAGGATTTGAGACCGCTACAGGTTTTCTCGTGTGAATTGCAACAAAACATGACAAATTTAGGTCAAACTATTTTATTTCACATTTCAAGAGTCGTACGACGTGATACCACCGAGTCGCGTGTCCGTGGTATCACGTCATACGACTCTTGGAGAAATAAATAAAATTATGTGAAAGAAACAGGCAATGTACTCTTGCACAACGATAACGCGAGATTGAAATATGCATTCTCGTGACAAATTGCCAAACAAATTTTAATTTTAATTAAATTACATGTTGCTTTTTAAAATTGAATTAAAAATTAAATTTAAAAACAAAAATCATTTAAACAAATCAAAAAACATTTATTTGTTATATTTTTTCGTCCTTCAGAATCCATTTCCAACATCGATATCGCCAAGAGCCATTTTTTTTGTAAATTTGTTCGAACGGGAATTGTTGAAATAAATGAAACAATTTTTTACAGTTAATTTTCTGCCATAATTAGAGGATTTCAGATTGTTACAGATATATCCGTTTTGATGGTAACAAAGCATCACTATTTTCCGTTAAATTATTCAATTGTAAGGATAAAGGGGCCCGATGAGCGCCTTTTGCTTAACCGTCCCTGGTTGCGAATAGCGGCGTGAAGTGAGCTGCTAAAAATAACAACTAGGAGTGCGGTAGCCATAAGCAGCAACGCACGTCTTTTTGTTTACACTCTACAGTGTGTGAAATTGTGGATAATTTTTGTGCAGTGTATTATAAATAAACGTTTATAGTGCACGATGTTCGCCACCAAAGTGTCGGGTACACGATATGGAATCGTGAAAGATCACGGAGAATGTGATCTTCGAAAACCAATCGTCAGGATTGAAAAGCCGCAAATGGTGGATTACCGGCATTCGGTCCACGTGGTAAGCACGTTTGTTTATGGTAGCTTTAGTGTTAAGCAATTTTTTATTATTTTTTATTATAGAATAAAGTAAAAGTGTCTATTACTTTACTCTAGACACTGTTTTATCTACTATACTAAAAATAATTACTTTATACACATTCTCATATAACAACAATGCATGAAATTATGGATTGTTGAATTATTTTTAGTAAAAAATTATGAAAATTATTTTTAGTATAGTATATAAAGCAGTGTATAGAGTAAAGTAAAAGACAAAGTCTTTTACTTTAATTTTTTACCAAAAGAATAAAAAATAATAAATAATTGCTTAATATTTTAATTAATAATAAATGACGAAGCATGCAGTTAGTTGTATTTTAATAATTATATTTCGTGTATTTTTTGGTTATAAACGACTGTATATAAGGTACATTCTTGGACTTTATATTCTTGTTTAACATAAGTTATATAATTTTCTGTACTAAATTTAAATTTTATAGTTAATATAATACATAGTTAATTCTGAAATATAAATTTGGTTAGTTATAACAGCAATAAATAGTGAATAAATAACTAATAAATAATTAGGAATTAATCTCAAATCGTCGCAAATAAAATTTAATTACATATGTCGTTGTTTCTTATAATCTTATAACGATATATTTATGATCTCACTAAATAATTGTATGATTAGCTATTGTAAATAACGTATGTATGACATAATTGTAATAATTTTAAAATATTTAATTATAAACATAGACACAATTATAAAATATATTAAAAGTAATTTAATTTGAAATTAGACATTAATTTTACGATTGTGAGTATAAATGTATTGTTATAAGATTATAAGAAACAAAGACATGTGTAACTTGAATTTATTTGCGACGACTTCTGAGGTTAGTTCTTAATTATTCATTAGTTATTTATTTACTCTTTGTTACTGTTATAACTAACCAAATTTATATTTTACAATGAACGATGTATTTTATTGTAATCAACTATAAACTTTAAATCTAGTACAGAAAATTATATAACTTTTCAGAAGCAAATTTTCATCTCCAGAAGGCTTCTATGTTACAAGCCGAAACGTTATGTAACACCAGAATATCCTTATATAGAGTCGTTGATAACCAAAAAAATACACGAAATATAAAAAATTGCTAATACAATTAAATAAATGTTAAGAAAGTAAGTAACCGCAAATAAAAAGGAGGATTACCGTTTATGGATCCCAAAAATCAACTTTTTATTATCGGTATAATAATGTAAACTAAGAATTGCATCTTTTTGGAACTTTCATCAAGTATTTAAATGAATTAATTTTTTAATTCAATTTTAATTTATTTTCAGAAATTAATTCAAATACAGTTTATTACAAAAAACGATAGAATTCTAATATTATTAAATTTAACTAATTGAATTTGACGCAATTAATTTATACAATTTTTTATAAAACTGCATTTCAATTCATTTTTCTAATTCAATAAAATTTTAAGTTTATTAAATATATTTAAATTAATTTAAATTAATTTAATAATTTTTTGAAATTAAATGTATAAAATTAATTGAAATATAGTTTATGAAAAATATTAATTACATTTTTTTAATGAATTGTAATTAATTAAATAACTAAATTTGATTAAATTTAAATTTCATAATTTTTTTCAAATAAATCACATGTGAAATAATATTTTGAATTTAATCAAATTTAATTTGAAAAATTATTTCCTTCAAATACTTGATTAAAAGTTTCAAAAAGATGCAATTGTTAGTTTTTTTCTTGATAAATCATTAGCGGAACGATAAAAAGTCAATTTTTTAAACTTAAATAAACGGTAATAACCCCTTTATGACATTGAAAATTCCTTCGCTTAATTAATTTTCGGTTTTTGCACAGGGTGTCACAAAAATTCCGAAGCGGTACAATAACTTGAAACATAAATTTGATCAATTGACCTGTTTCAGATAAAAGTTATAGGACTTTTTTGAACCTATCAAATGGTGACATTGGATTTGATCTTAACCGTGACCTCAAATGTAATACGAAGATCAAGGAAATTTTTTAAAAAGGAAACCCCGTTTTTAACAGCGGCAATCGATAGAGCGGGAAATTTTACGTTCAAGTATGTACTTAGGTCATAAGTTTCAATTCGGGCTTGAAGGTCACTTTAAAGTCATTCAAACTGAAACCAGATCAGGATATATCTGACAATAGAAATTTTTCAAATTTTTTGTAACGGCCAAAAATATCTTACTTCCACGATTATTTCTTATTGAGATTTGTTCTTTGTGAGTAGTTTTTTCGGAAATTAATAATTGTGATGCAAATTTCTTAAATTTATCAATAATAAGAAACTAACATCGTGGCAACTCATGATGTTACTGATTGGTTGGCCTAACCTTTTATTGATTTCCGAAAAAACTAGTCACAAAGAGCAAATCTCAAAATTAAATAATCGTGAAGGTCATCGTCAAGGTCATACATAAAAATACTACTAATCTGTCGTGTAGGAATAGGTATTTTTGGTCATTATAAAAGATTTGAAAAGCTTCAATTCTCAGAGGTATGCAGATCTTGTTTCAGTTTGAATGATTGTAAACTGATCTTCAAGCCTGAATTCGGACCTATGACCCAAGTATATACTTGAACGTAAAATTTCCCGTTTTATCTACTGACGATGTCAAAAGGGGAGGTTTTATTTGAAAAATTACCTTCATCTTCGAATTACATTCAAGGTCACGTTGAAGGTTAAACCCCAAGTCACCACCTGATAGATTAAAAAATGTTTCCGGAAATATTAAAAGGAGAGTCCCCAATACTATTGTATTGGGGACTCTCCTTTTGAAATTTCACTACTTTCTCTGATATGCTTTTTTCTAACAAAAATGTTTGCATTACAGTTTCGAGATGTCGTCCAGACATCGTAAGCAGTGCTCGGATTCGACGAAAGGATCCAGGACGATGTCGTCAATGCGTCTTCTTTGCAGTCTATGAGGACTGTAAAGGAGTACCATGTTTATAAGAAGAACATGGTGAGGTTGGAGGATAGCCTCAGCCAGAAAAGAAGGAAAAACTCCAGTCCTCGAATACTTCGCGAAGAAGTATTGAAACGTCTGCATGACGTTTTTGAACTGGAGAGCGAAGCTACTCCAGTAAATCAGGCGAGTATTGCGTCTTTTGTTGAAAAATATTTTTTGCATGCTTCCAAGGAACGCACGTTCCTTTACATTTATAACGCTGATACTGCGCCCCAAGGCGTCAACAGCTGTCTGAGTGGCATTAGTGCTCACCTCAAACCGGAGGTTAATGCGCAATTGGTTCATTGCCCTGGCATTAACCAGCCAATGTTTCACATTGGAACCGGTGGCAGCTTCACGGAAATGCACGCGGAGAACGGCATCGCCGACAGCGTAAATGTATTGCATGCCGGCAAACCTAAGGTTTGGATGATTATTGATAAAGATCATTATCAGGTAACAAATAATATTGTTGCTGAAATATTGTGAGAGCAGTGGCAAAACGTCGATTGCAGCGACGAACAAGTAAAAACTTGTGACATGCCACTGCATCATAAAGACACGATTTTGACACCACGCTTTTTGGATGATCACAATATTCGTTACGAATTTGTGATCCAAAACGCTGGTGATTTGCTGTATGTTAGATACGGCGTGCTTCACGAGGTCTTTAATATGGGCCTTAATATTGCCGAGGCAATCAATGTGGGAAGCAATGAGTGGAACATTTCCAACACATTGCACACACTCTGCAAATGTAAAACCACAAGGTTAGCTCCTCTGCCTACCAATACGGGTGTGAACATGCGCGTAATAATTGGTAAGCCGAGGATCACGCACGAGTGTGATACTTGTGACAGCAATTTCGCGACTAAGAATTTGCTGCATAAGCACCAAGGGGCCGCTCATGCCACAAGGCATCAGTGTACAGTGTGCGACAAGTTTTTTTCGCATGATGAAACCTTGATGTGCCACATGCGCCTAGCTCATGCCACGCAGGAAAACCTGCGACGAAAGGCATGTTCCTTTTGTGGCAAGATGGTCGTAGACCTTGATCGCCATGAAAAGGAAAGGCATGTAATACTTGTAAAGTGCGCCGGTTGCGGCACAGACTTTACAAGGTACGATCTCGTGCAGCACAAAAAATCGTGCCAAAAATTTACTTGCGAGGCTTGCAAAAAAGAGTTTACCTCGCTTCGATCGTTATCAAACCATCGCTCGAAATGGTGCGATGAACGGTTGAGGGGCAAAAATCCCTAACAATGACCGGTGCGTCTCCTGACGCAAAAATGAAAGTTAAAGTAAGACTAAATTTTCATGTCTGTACTCACTGTATACACGGTCTGTGTACAGTTTACTGTAAGCATTTACAGTACCGGTCATTGTGAGCATGCAGAAACACAGACATGTTTTTGTTACACAGTTTAGAAGAGACTGTGAGCCTCTGACGGCATAGTCAGGTGCCGCGAATCGGGGAGATGGACTATGAATGGTTGAATCTCACGGAAGTGGGCGAGGATGGAGCCCCTTCGACAATGTCAAAGCATAATTTGCTTTGCATTGTAACCTTACTTTGCTAAATAATAATATAATTTTAGCTGTACACAGGAAAACAGAAATGTTTCTGCGACACAGTTCAGAGGAGATTGATCTTCTGACGGAATAGTCAGATATCGCCGATTTCAGTCACCCGAAATCGGAAAGAAAACAAATCGTGGAGATGGACTAAGAATGGTTGAATCTCACGGAAGTGGGCGAGGATGGACCCCTACGACAATGTCAAAGCATAATTTGCTTTGCATGGTAATCTTACTCTGGTAAGTAATAATATTATTCTAGTTGCATGCAAGCAAGCAGAAACATGTTTCTGTTACACAGTTTCGAAGAGACTGTGATTCTCTGACAACATAGTCAGATGCCACCGATTTCAGTCACCTGAAATCGGAAAGTGAATGGATGAGGATGCGTGACGTTAAAGCCTGGTACACGCAGTGCCATCTCGCGGCCGCGCTCGCTCTTACCGCTCAATAAATGCTGTAATTGCGGGCGGGCTCTAATGTCCTGCGTCGAATTACGAATATTTGCATCGTAATACGTATCCTCATCGCGTAACGACAACTTTGATAAAGTTGATTTCACAGCGGTACATTTATGAACCGCTGTGAAAAAATCATTGCATGCTTCATAATATTATGTCAAATGGAATCGGGGAGACGAAATATCGTACAAATATTGGTTATGTCTCACGAAAAGGGGCGTTGGAAGGGCCCCTTTTTAAATAACAGACTTTTTGGGCGAAGCAAAATGCAAGTTTACCTGTAAAAAACAATTTACATGTAAGTGCAATTATTGCGACGTCCAATCGAAAATATTGAAATCCATTTGTTACGCTCGATTATCGAAAAATTAATTTGCAATTCCAATTCTCAATACATGAATGTGTATCGAGAATTTGAAATGCATTTCAAATTTTCGATACGGTACATCTGCAGCAATTAGAACGCTGAAATCGAGCGTAAACGGTGAATTGAGCCGTCGAGCGTGCTCAGACACGCTCGGAAAATCAAATAAGTAGTATGGGTAGGTTATGCGTGATGGCAAAGCCTCGTACAGGCATTGCCATCTCGCGGCCGCGCTCGCTCTTACCGCTCGGTAAATGCGGTAATTGCGGGCGGGCTCTACCATACCGACCCCGTCGGAGTTCGCAAGAGACTTTGACATGTCCTTAAGGGTAAGAGTTCAATAAAAACCATTGTAAAAGGATTATCCTTCCTTTCCAAATTTTTTTTTGTTGTCATATGATTCGTACCTCCTCATCTGCCAACAAAAAGGGGTGAGGTGTTATGTCCGGAAAATATCCAGACATCACGGTACTGAAACGGTAGATTTCTCTCTTAACTAGAGGGAAATATGGTACGCATATGGGATGAATAGATATTAAGAACTCTTGAAAAGTCGTAAAATTCAAACTCAAACAAAGATATCAAACCCAAACTTTCGCTTTTCTTGAAGAAAAAAAAAACAAACCCTTATAGTAATACAAGGGCATACTTAAATTCGAAACCTTTTTTTTGCTTGCTTATTTGAAAATGTCCAGACGTACAAATTTTACGACTTTTCCTGGAAAATATACAAATTAAAAATCCCTTCCAAAGGGACTCAAAACTCCCACCAAACTAAATTTTGTATACACCCACAAGAATTTTGTAACGAATAGAAAATTAAGGAAACCCTCCACTCTCCGAAAACTAGCCAATAAGGATTATGAAGAAAATCTTTGACATAGCATCCAAAAGCTTTAAAAAGCTTGGGACTTGGAGGAACGACCTATTCTAGTTCCGGTATCCATCCCGATCATTTTACTAATCAACGTTCGCAGTATCTTACAATTATTAAAATCGTGGTGTTTTTAAGTTTGTGAAGTGGAAGAGCAATATTTAAAACAAAAACTTTTTTTTTTCTCTGTATTTTCTTTTTCAACAACACATACACACACACATATATTTCCGGCGCACGGTATTCATTTCGAACGATCAACGTTCAAAAGGGAAGAAATCGACCCACACTTCATCGGAGCACCAATCATCCGTTTCCAGTTGAACCCCATCTTTGGAGGGCTACTACAGCACCACAGAGTCATCACCAAATTCGATCATCCAACTTCGGGAACCCAATTTCTTTTCTTTTTTAAAAAAAAAATGGGCAAGGTCAAGTCCGAAAAGAAATTGGCATACCAGCGCAATAAACGCTGGTTACAAAGGGAGCGACGGAGGAGAGCAAAGGGGATCTTCCCTCAAGCTCCCACGGACCCAACCGGCAGCAACAACCTCGTTCGCCCCAACCACGGTCACGTCATCAACAACGAAACAATTCGACCACTTACAGTGGTCAATTCCTTTAAGGAAGGATCCAATAGGACCACCATTTTGATTTCCCCTAGGGAAAATCCGGTTCCGCCCCCCCCGCTCCCCAAGAAATCATCGTGGATGAAGACATCCGAATTCTGGTTCCTCCTCCTATTAACGTAACTCAAAATCCCATCCAACATCCACCCCTGATCCTTAGACCCTCTCGCCCACCTACCCCAGAGATCCGTTTGGATCTCGAGGATTCAGATCTTGATCCCATACTCCCCGATTTTTTTGAAATCAATCTTCCCGATTCCCCGACTATCCCTCCCGGCGTCCAAATTCTCCTGCGGGGTCCAGGAACCAATAAGGTCCGCTTTACACACCCGAGTTACCCTAATAAATCAAAATATTTCACATTTAGAAATTTAAAACTAAAAATGGCAATGTGCACTAATGTCGAAAATATATTTAATGTTTAAATATTAAAGTTTATCTATTATATCAATTCAACACCCCATCCTTTCCCTGATCACTGAGAGTTTCCTTTCCCAAAGGTACATGAATCTTTCCTGTTACCTTTAAAAAGGAGCGTTTTTCGTCCTTGAGGATTAAATGTCTAAATTGACATTTAATACCTCGACGACGTAACACACGTAACCTCGGTTTTTATTTCTATAAACTAAAGCACACAGAAACTTATGGGGTTTGTAGAGTACGGTGTAGTGGTAGGATTATCCCTTATGTATAATTTACACTGTTAGATTTATTTGTAAGGTAGTTGACTAATTAAGTGCATAATTTTCAATTAATTTTATTATCAAACTGTAAATATTAAATAACCGAACTAATATTGTTGTAAATTATATGAAGAAATTGATAATCATGTAGATTTTGGTCTTGGAGATAACTGCAAAACGCATTGCGAAATCGAAGGCTGCAGAAATGCTTCTATAATTCTTTGTGCTTGGTGCAAAAAGTCATTGTGTTTCAAACATTTCTGTGAAGATTACTATTTTGTCAAAACCTTGAAGACTAATATATTTCAAACGGAAAATGTAGAACATATAATATACAACAAAATTACTTCTGTTATTTCATATTTACAGTTTGACATCACTTAATTAGTCACCTACCTTACAAATAAATTCAACAGTGTAAATTATCTATATAAATAAAATTCTCGTCATGTCTGTACTTTTCTTAGAATTGCCTCAAATATCGTTTTCTTATCAATCTTGACGAGTAGAACCCGAATCCGGTCTTTGTTCAAACGTCTGTTTGTCTGTTTGTTTGTTTGTATGTACGGGTCGACGTGAGAACGGCTAATGAGAACTTGATGATTTTTTATACCTAGGTACTTCTATATATTACGCAAAACATAGGCTATGTTTCGTTTGACCTTGATGCCAACTTTGACCTTGAAGATCGGAAAGGTTTCGTTTGTATGTTACGGGTTGACGTGAGAACGGCTAATGAGAACTTGATGATTTTTTATACCTAAGTACTACTATATATTGCGCAAAACATAGGCTATGTTTCGTTTGACCTTGATGCCAAGTGACTTCGAAGAGATCAGAAAAGTTTCGTTTATATTAACTTTATTGGGAGGAAATTCAATTTTTAACAAATTAACAAATTAATTGGAAGAAAAGAATTTCACCCATCGGTGACGGATATTGCAGCTAGTGCAAATATATAAGGGATTATCTTACCACTACACCGTACTCTACAAACCCCATAAGTTTCTGTGTGCTTCAGTTTATAGAAATAAAAACCGAGGTTACGTGCATTCACAATAAATTTTTTCCATTTGGTACCATCTCAAAATATTCACTAGGAGTGGAGATATATAAAAAAAAGTTACTAGGGGTGGAAGTTTGTCACCCCATAATTCTGTTTTGTTCAAAAATATCGTTGCACTATCGTACTTGATAGAAAATAATATTTAGCTTGTAACAGGCTACGTGAAAGCACACGTGAGCTGTTACTTTAGGGAGCGAAGTGGGAAAAGAAATAAGAAAGAACCTTCACAAATACCTTTCATCTATTTTTTAATAACAATCTCGATGATGATGAGCGTGTGTGTGTGTGTGTGTGTGTGTGTGTGTGTGTGTCCTGTCCGTCGTCGATACTTGGTGTCGTGAAGATTGGCGTTCCTCAACCAGCTTCCGCTTCCCGTGGTGTGGTGGTATGTCCGTCGGATCTCCAGATGCATCCGGGTAGTTCCGAGGACTCTTCCTAGGTCAGGATCTCGTTGGTCCGGCCTCCGGAGTTCTAACTTGGCACAACACCGTTTGTTCTCCTCTCTCTCTGGTCTCACTTATCGCGTACGCGTGAGAATAATTGTGTCACTCAGATCACGGCTCGAATTAGAGTGTGATGGCTTTCGGCGCTCTTCAGCGGCCGAGGCCCTTATCGATGTCGGTGTGTGGTGTGTGTGTGAGTCTGGGTCCGTATGTGTCAGTGTGCTCTCTATGAGATTTCATAGAGAGCACTTGTAACGGGTAAAATATCACGTTACAACTCCTCCTCCCGAGGGGGTAGCGAAGACGTCAGTCGAGCTGCCAACCCCCAAGGGCGAAGACTTTCTGTTGTACCACCTGTTAAGTATTGTTTTTGTGTCTGATGTTTGTGTGTTCGTCTTGTCGTTTTCTTGTATTTTTGGTTCGTTAACTGGTTTTGTGTTATGTGTATGCTGTGTAATGTGTGTGAAATGTGAGTGTTGTTGTGTACGTTCAATCGGTTGTCTGTATTCCGTGTTTATTATATTTTTTCTTTTTCTCCGTCTTGTTTTTCCTTTCTTTTGTTTTGGTGGTAGGGTGTTTTTGAGAAAAATGTATAATTGTGTCAGTAATGATATTTCATTAGGTTCTAACCCTGTTCTGTCGTGTAGTCTCTGTGTTTCTTTTTGTTCTGTATTGTTTTGTCTGTGTAATTGTGTGCGGTTCTGTGTTGTTATTTGTTTGTTTTGTTCCTCTTCTATCCTTTCTTTTGTTTGTATTTTTTCTATTAATTCCTGCATATTTTGCATTAATATTTGAAACTGCACGTTTTGTGTTTCTGCCTGTGTGTTTAATCTTTCTTCTAGTAATTGTAATTTTCTGTTTAGTTTTTGCACTTCTTGACTCCCCATTGGGTCCTCTGTTTCTTCTTTTTTATTTGTATCTTGATTTGTCATTGTGTTAAGTTTTTTGGGCATTTTCTTTTCTTATTTCCTATTTATCAGTCGTTTAAACGATTTGTCTCTATTATTTATAGGATAAATAAGGGAAATGTTATCTCTTTTACCTGTGTATTTTGTGATAATTGTTTATTTAACAATATTTGTGAAAAAATGTAATTTCTGAAATTCGAAGGAATGTAATTTGTGTTAGAAAATTTTATTTGATTAAATAAAATTCAATTGTGTAAGAAATTTTAATAATGTTCGCGAAACTTATAATATCAAAAATGTGAACAAATGTAATTGTTGGAAAATTTTAATTTGTTTTTAAAAAAAAATTCAATTGTGTTAACGTTTTAATAATGTTCGTGAAATTTGTAATATCTAAAATTGTGAACAAGTGTAATTTTTGAAGGAAAATAATATCTGTGAAATAATAACTGTGAAATTGTAATATCTGAAATTGTGAAAAAATCTGAATTGTGTGAGAATATTTAATTTGTTTAGAAAAATTCAGTTGTGTAAAATATTCAATAATATTTGTTAAATTTATAATGTCTAATATTGAGAAAAAAATATAATTTGTGTGGGGGAATTTAATTTGTTTTGAAAAAATTTAACTGTGTAGAGATTTTAATGATATTTCTAAAAATTTGTATAAAATAATTATTTGTTCAATAATCTGTGAAATTTGTATTTTTTTTTCTTATGTAAAAATATAACTTGTGCTAAAAATGTGGTTTGTTATAAATTGTGTAAAAATATAATTTGTGTAAAAATGTAACATGTGTTGTGTAGTAAGTTGTGTAAAAATTGTGCAAAAATCTGTACTATGTGTATTGTAATAAAGTGTGTGAAAATGTGTAAAAAATGTGCGTAAATTTGTAATATGTATGTGTGAGAATTTGTGTAAATAAGTTGTTCGTTTGATAAATTTGAATAATGTTTGACATTTATTTTGTAATTTAAACTGTTCGTTCTCGGAGCGTCTTGTTTCCTTTATTTACTTACAGCCGTTCGAAATCTTTATGTTTCAGCGGCTATACAGTGTTACTTCTCGAACCGCGTGTTTACGTTTTTTCCACCCGCGGTTCGATTTAATGTTCTCTTAGCTGACGATTAAATAAAATTTTCAGCTAAGAGAAAAATGTAAAATTCATCTTTCATTTTAATTTTTGATGTTTTACATTAATTTTTCTTCCTTTCTTTCTATGGTTTTTCTTTTTTTTTTTAAACAAACAAAAAATATTTTGTCCGAGAAAAAATGTATGTGTGTGTAATGTGTTTAATGTGTGTTATAATAAGGTGTGAATTTGTGTGTTAATAATATATGTATTTTTAATGTTTTATTAATCGTAATAGAAAGAGATGGAAGACAGAGAGAAAGAGAGCTGTAACAGACAGACAGAAATTTCCGAAGAACACTCGGAAGTGTCGCCTCTCAATTTATCTAAACTACTAGATTTCGCGTGTTTTACTAGTGCTTTTTTGACAAAGAGAAAAGAAAAAAATTTGCGACACTTCCGAACTTTGTTCGGGCGCCAAATTGTAACAGGCTACGTGAAAGCACACGTGAGCTGTTACTTTAGGGAGCGAAGTGGGCAAAGAAATAAGAAAGAACCTTCACAAATACCTTTCATCTATTTTTTAATAACAATCTCGATGATGATGAGCGTGTGTGTGTGTGTGTGTGTGTGTGTGTGTGTCCTGTCCGTCGTCGATACTTGGTGTCGTGAAGATTGGCGTTCCTCAACCAGCTTCCGCTTCCCGTGGTGTGGTGGTATGTCCGTCGGATCTCCAGATGCATCCGGGTAGTTCCGAGGACTCTTCCTAGGTCAGGATCTCGTTGGTCCGGCCTCCGGAGTTCTAACTTGGCACAACACCGTTTGTTCTCCTCTCTCTCTGGTCTCACTTATCGCGTACGCGTGAGAATAATTGTGTCACTCAGATCACGGCTCGAATTAGAGTGTGATGGCTTTCGGCGCTCTTCAGCGGCCGAGGCCCTTATCGATGTCGGTGTGTGGTGTGTGTGTGAGTCTGGGTCCGTATGTGTCAGTGTGCTCTCTATGAGATTTCATAGAGAGCACTTGTAACGGGTAAAATACCACGTTACAAGCTCACATAGAGAGTATGTTTAATGGGAGAAATGCGCTGTTATTGTCACAAATGAATATTCGCTTTAAAAGGTAGTAGACGATCTGTAGGGACGGTTTTGTGCAAAATCCCGAAATATGTCAACTTAATTATTTCATTAAATTTACAAAAACATTTTATTCTTATTTTTTAAGGCTAAAATTGATTTTTTATAGTGAATATATCAATGAAAAAAATCGTTTTTCCAAAATAAAAAATAGGGTTCGCAACCCCTATCGTACAAAAAACATCCACCAACTAGCGTTTTTCGCAAGGAACATTTTCCATTTTGTCCCACCGCAAAATATTCGTTAGGGGCCGAAATATATCAAAAAAACTTTTTTTGGGGTCAAATTTGAGTGTGTCTTTTATCGCAGAAACGGAAACATACGTGTCGATTATTTTTTCACGAACTATAACGTACTAAAATTTCATCAAAATCGGTGAGGTACACCTCAGGTACCTTCCTTGTAAGTGGGGGGTTTCGTTGTTAAAAATTGATTCAAACATTTAAATTGTTTATAACAATATGAAATTTCTTATAAATTTTTTTGGATTTATTTATTTCTCAAAATTCACTCTTTTACCTTTAACATGAAAAAAAAGTTTTCTCTACTTGAAATGAACCGGAGTTATAGATTTTTGAAAATGAGTCTTCAAGCAAAAATCACCAAAATCTCAAAGGGTCTAGCCGGATAAGATAGTCAAATCGGCCTTTGAGTCAATCGGGAAACGAATTGCACCATAATGTTCGGGGGAAAAAATGAGTAAGAACCCTAAATTTTCAGTCCCCAAAACGCACTAGGGTCCCTATAAACTCTGGTCTAGTGATTTTAGGTTTTTCGACGATATCTCGATCAGCTTTCGAGCTAGAAAAAAAGTTTTTTTTTTTCATTTTGTAGGGTTTTTTAAGCCCTACAAATTGATGCTATCAAAAAAAATTTTGGCGCGAAATTCAAGTTTTTAGAGCCGTTCGAAAATTTTAAAATTGAACATATCGAAAACAACGACCGACTCATCGCTAGAAAAAATATATGTTATGTATTTTCACTTCAAAAATTTTTCTGAATTTTTTCAGATTTTTTAAAGTGGTGGAATGTACTGAAAAAAAATAAAAACTATTAAGAACTCCAGTTTTTTGCTCCTAGCGCTTTGAGGTTATGTTTTATGATAAAAACGATGGCACCATTAAATTCTGCGAAAAAAAATACATCGAAAACATGCATCATACGTGTCAAAATAATGTTCGGTTGACCTTGAATATACATGGAATATATAGGGACGTCATCGGCCATCTAGGGATTTTCATTGTTCGGTTAATTCGTTCAGGCGTAGCCTAGTTATCGCAATATCTTCAAACATGCGATACATGATTTCGACGTATCTTTTTCCGTAGAATCCGATTCTGCCATTATTTTTACGATTGGACATAATCTCAAAGCGCTAGAAGCAAAAAGTCACTGAAAAATTCAGTTTTTTACTCCTGGAGCCTCGAGGTTATGTTCTACGATAAAACCAATGGTACCATCGAATTCTACGGAAAAAAATACATCGAGAACATGCATCACACGTCTCAAAATAATGTTCGGTTGACCTTAAATATACAAGGAATATGTCCCTGTATAGGGACGCCATTGGCCGTCTAGGGATTTTCATTATTCGGCTATTATACAAATTCTTGAAGACCATTATTCAATTGAAATTAATAAAATGCACATTTCTATGGTTACAATTTGTTAAAATTGCTCTTGACGTACCATAAGTACAAAAAAACTCTTTAACAATTATTGATAGCCAGTAGTGATCAATACCGTCGTCAGGACTCATCAACAATCGTTTGAAAAAGTAAGTTTTATCAAATTTATATCTCGCTAGGACACAAAATATTCAGGAATACTAGTTCGAGCATTCTGGTGTTCTAGAATGAAGTAAAAAATACCTTACGAAGCTTCGAAGCATCGAAGAGTTTATTAGAGAAGTCCTACTGGACATAGACTGGACAGAAATCCGCTAAAAGCCAAGAATCACTGAAAAAACAGGTTTTTCGCTCCTAGCGTTGTGGCGTTACGCTCAACGATAAAAATAACAGCGGTATCGGATTCTACGGAACAATGAAAATTCCTAGACGGCCGACGGCATCCCTATATAGGGACATATTCCTTGTATATTCAAAGTAAACCGAACATTATTTTGAGACGTGTGATGCATGTTCTCGATGTATTTTTTTCCGTAGAATTCGATGGTACCATTGGTTTTATCGTAGAACATAACCTCGAGGCTCCAGGAGTAAAAAACTGAATTTTTCAGTGACTTTTTGCTTCTAGCGCTTTGAGATTATGTCCAATCTTAAAAATAATGGCAGAATCGGATTCTACGGAAAAAGATACGTCGAAATCATGTATCGCATGTTTGAAGATATTGCAATAACTAGGCTACGCCTGAACGAATTAACCGAACAATGAAAATCCCTAGATGGCCGATGGCGTCCCTATATATTCCATGTATATTCAAGGTCAACCGAACATTATTTTGACACGTATGATGCATGTTTTCGATGTATTTTTTTTCGCAGAATTTAATGGTTCCATCGTTTTTATCATAAAACATAACCTCAAAGCGCTAGGAGCAAAAAACTGGAGTTCTTAGTAGTTTTTATTTTTTTTTCAGTACGTTCCACCACTTTAAAAAATCTGAAAAAATTCAGAAAAATTTTTGAAGTGAAAATACATAACATATATTTTTTCTAGCGATGAGTCGGTCGTTGTTTTCGATATGTTGAATTTTAAAATTTTCGAACGGCTCTAAAAACTTGAATTTCGCGCCAAAATTCTACATGATTTTTATCCATTAGAGTTGTTGGGTTTCTGTCATTTATCGGATAATTTATATTGGAGATGGTTCCAATGTTGTTTTAGGTCTTATTCATGGTGAGTCACGCGCCGCGCCATGCGCGCATACACGTATGTGTGTTTGCACAGCTGCGTTGGTGACACCAATACCAATATCACTATCACCACTATATATCGTTCAATGTTTCTATACTCACTCTGTTTATGGCACTCGTCAGCGGTTCAAAGTAAATACGTCTGTTCGAGATCGATCCAGGAGAGGGAGCTGAGCCAGGGCTCCCTGGACAGTCTCCTTCTCCGGGCTAGGCCCCACTCTCTGCTGCCCCCTCCTTCTACAGACAAGGATCGGCGAGTCTCGCTGGTCGAGATCGCCCGCAGAACTGTCAGTCTTCAGCTCGCTTAGAGCCGCTCAAGACGCAGATCTGATGCCCATGCCCTCACAGCGTCTTCTTTCTGGTTCCCTCAACCAAACCTGTTTCCAACCGCGAGGCGACCTCGCGTTTTCTCCTCTACCTTGACGGTGCGGACTCCGCACCTTCTTTCTCTTGCTAGAGATCTCCCGAGGACTCTCTCGGAATTTCTTTCCTCTGTCGGGAGTAGCCCTTTCGTTGCTTTCCTCCTGATCAGTTTCGGTTGCATCCAGCAGCCCTCGATTTAGTATTGCGAGCGCCCGTGCGCTTTTCGATCAGGGAAAGACACTGTACAGCCTCCGTACGCTGCATCATTGCACGCGCTCTCATGCGCCCCTTTCCTTTTTAGTAGTTGAGTTTTTGTTAATAAATTATTGTTGATTGTTGTTGGCAAGATCGCGCGTGTCTTTGATAATTGTCTCCCTCTCCGATGTCCGTCCGTGCAACTAAAACCTGACTAGTGCGACTAAAGCCTTACAAGTTCAGTCGTCTGGTCTAGTGCGTTGAGATCTAGTCACGCTCAACGTCCGATCGTGTCGGCTGCCGGAATGAGACTGGTAACTAAGGATTGTGGTGAAATAGATAACAATAAGTGTCCTAATTATGATTATAGTAACAAGAAATATAAAACTAAATACGAAATCGCACACATGGCTACAGATACCGTCAAATGCGAAATTCTAGAGTCAAAAGTAAGAAAAATTATAGAATTTACAGAATATGAAGTGACACCTTTTATACCACGGTATATCGGGATGACAGAGAACATAAACTACCAACTTGTGGCAACTACGGCAACTACGGCATCAGAGTTCTCGAGAACAATATTTAATTCAAGAAATTCCAGAGTGCCAACTGGAACAGACTTACAGAAATAAAAATGGACCAAGATCTAAATTTTGAAAATATTGTTAAAAAAGAGCATGAATTTGAAAATGTTAAAAGTCTTCTACCACAGAAACGAAAAAATACGTGTCGATTATTTTTTCACGAACTATAACATACTAAAATTTCATCAATATCGGTGAGGTACACCTCAGGTACCTTCCTTGTAAGAATTATAATTATGTACTGATATCAAATTAACGAACGAAGATTTACTCAGAATCTCAGCGATCCATAGATCGTATGATGTGCCAAAATTAAAATTTATTCACAGTCTGAAAAAGTTTTTAAAAGAACAAAAAAAGACTAAAAACCACTGTGTAGTTGGAGATTTTAACATAGATATATTAGAAGAAAATCTTATGCGAAGTAATATAAAGGATAAAACTATCAGTCAAATATTTAATAATAACTTTTTGGAGCATAAATATATTCATTGCTTTATAGGAATAACTAGACCGTCACTAGATACTGCAGGTGGAACCTGCATAGACAACTGCTACATAAAAAACAAAAATACCAAAATTGAATCATTTGAAACAAACAATCCCTTTCATGATCACTAGCCTCTATTTATAAATATAAATCAGGTACATGAAAAATAAAATTTTGAAGATACCAACATAACACATATAAATTACAATAAATTAAAGAAAATAGCTGAAGAAGTTGACTGGAATTCTAGTTTGTCCATTAGAGATCCAAACTGCTCAATTAATTCTCTGATAGAACTCATAAATAGCTGCATTAAGAAAGCCTCTAATAATTAAAAAATGAATGTTGAAACAGCCTTTTTAAATGGACAAATTAAGTCGGAGGTATATGTAAATCAACCGAAAGAATATGAGGATGGAATAAACATAGTTTATAAGTTGTCAGAAGCATTGAATGGATTAAGAGAAAGTCCTACGGATTGGTATGAATGTTTCGACAAGTGTATTACAAAATTAGGATTCGAGACAAGTAATTTAGATCTCTGCTTGTATAAAAAACTAAATATAAAGACGAAATTTATCTATTAATTTACGTACATGATCTATTAATTTGCAGTAAAAATAAAGAAAATATATAAGATATAAAGAAACTATTATCCGATGGATTTAAAATGAAAGATTTAGGTGAGATTAAGAGTATCTTGGAATAAATATTAAATATAACTATCTAGAAAATAAGCTTACCTTAAGTCAAACAAAATACATAGAGTCTTTAGCAGATAAATATAGGGATAAAAAGCAGTAGATTGTATAGTACTCCTATGGAGACAAATTTAAAACTTGAAAAGCCTGAAAATTGCGAGCCAAAGATAAATTACAGAAACTTGATAGGTGCTCTGTTATATGTTAGCTTAAGGACAAGGCCAGATATAAGTTACAGCGTCAATTATCTTAGTAGATATCACAATAGTTATAGTGAAACACACTGGAAATATGCATTGAGAATCTTAAAATATCTATATTTAACAAAAGATGGATATGTTAAAGAGAAATGGATAGAAACTTAATAAGTTTTGGTAAAATTGCAGATAAAAATAAAATCGTATCAATGGGAAATACCTCTAAAATCTATACAAGGGATAATAAATTGATAGGTGTAGCATTTAAAGAAAACAATCTGTACAAGATAAGGAGCCGTGTTGAAAGTAAACAAATTTATACTACCAAAAATATAAATAAGAATATGACTTTAAAAAAAAATACCGTAGATTGTTAGGTTATGTAAACTTTGGATATTTTGAGCCAAAATAATTTAGTTGATGGGTTACCGAATAATTTAGAGAGCGATTGTATGAAGTGCGGCACATGTGTAACGTGGGTCAATCGATCAAGCGTAGCGTGGCGCGCTTCGCGAGCGTCGAAGCAGGAGTGGCCCGACGACGGGACTCAGGGTAATAAGAAAGCCCGTTCAAAAGTGCTGGTATCAGCAATAAGGGCCTCTTAGCAACACTGAGTGCTGACGCCGAAAAGATCCGTCACATTGACGATCAACGTGACAGGATACTCGGATGTCCGAGAAGTATCGGGTATTCGATACTTCCGTCGCGAACGTGACACTCCCCTCCTACTGAAAATCGATGCTCCCGCATCGATCCTATCTTGTGGTACAATATTTGTCTACGATCGATACAATGTTTGTCTATCATCGATATAATAATTTTCTATCAATACAATGTTTAACTTAAGTCTAAATCTTCCGTGAAGTTGGTTGTGGCGTCGTCGAATGAGTTGGTTCTTTGGTAGCTGTGGTCCGATGCGGTTGGTCTTGTCCTGTCATAGTTGGATCGAGTTTGTCCTAGTGAGGTCCATGCAATGGTGTCAGAAGTGGCTCATCTTTCATGGTTCCTCTAGTTATCGTAGGGTTGCAGAGATTTGTCTATTTTGTCCTTAGTTAATTTCGTTGAATTCATCTGTTTGGAAGTTGTTTTAGCTATAACAAATTGTCTGATTAATAGTAAGGGAGGTTAGTAAAATGACAGTTATAAGGAAGATGGTGTGGGCGTATAAGTTTAATAATGATACATTGTCCTTTATATTTTCCGAATATTCGTCTCAGTTTTTTTATATCGAGTCCTCGTTATCCATATTTGCTGTATAAGCTGTCTTTCCTGGTCAATAATACGTGTCCATTGTACATATATATCCAAAAGTTTCAAGTCGCTTCGTCATTATAATAACTCTTTTTGTTTGTGAGCCTGTAACAGTCTAAACTATTAATATTTTGGGGAGTGTTAGTAGGAGTTTTGGTGTATTAATGTTGGATCGTTCGAAGGATCTTGTTTGTGGGAAGAATGGTTTAATTTATATACTAGTATAAGCCATATAGTGCAATTGAGTAAATAAAATGAAATAGCACTTTCATTCCCAAAAAAATTTTGTATTTAAAATAAAATTATAAGTATAGTAGGTACATGTAATGACAAGCAATTTCTAAAGATTCCTGGAAATACGATATTGCCCTGCGTCTTTCGTATTCGGTTTGGGGTCGTACATTTTCATGGTTTACAATAACTGCCGGAGGTTGGCTTGGTAGTGGTGGAGGTTCGCGTAGTTCTATGTTTTCTATGATTTTACGGAGTATATTAATTTTTCTTATTTTTTCCTTCTTTGATAAACATGATAATAATTTACAGAATGATCCTAATTTACTGAACATTGAAAGTTTCAATGCAAGACCTAGAATGAGCAAGATAGCTCCCACTGATATTTCGGAGTGCAGCAAGCAATTTTCCAGCCTGTCAAAACGTCTCCTATATTGTCGGTCTTTAGCAATGCTTTTCGCTTTTGATATAATTGTTCCTAAATTTGTTCTAGTTGAAAAGCTGGTAAATGTAATTTGTCTACTAAAGATATCTGTTCTTCTAGTACGTCGGCCAAGTTGACGGTATCATTGTAGTCGAATGAATTTGGATAAATTTCCGATATGTTTAATGTTTTAGTTGCGAATACTTTGATATTTTTTAATGTTCGAATTTCTTTAAATGGTAATAAATCCTTATTTCTGGTTTTTGCTTCACATGCTGAACTAAGTTGAATTATTCCTGTGTTTTTTATCGTTGTACTAATCGTCTCTTTGTTTTTGCAAATCAAGTGTATCGTTTCTGTATCGGGTGTCGAGAATATCCATGCATTAGAGTCGCGAATCCTAGACCATTGTGTTCTGTTTAGAATTATTAGTTGAATATTACAAATTTTGAAATTCGAAAATTGTGGGTTTGCTAACAGTTGTATCTCGCACTCACTTCCGTCATCAAAATGGTTCGGTCCAAATTGTAAACAAATATATTCCTGATGAAATTTTTTGCATTTTTCCAAGTTGTCATTGTCTACCGTATAGTATTTTTCGAAATTAGTTGAAATAGCGGAAAATGTAGTGGTTGGTTTTATATACGCGAATTCAGTACGATATGATCTGTCATACTGTCTGACTGGGACCGAAATATGTTGGTATAGTCTGAAGTTCTCTAAATTTAACAATGGAATTTTGATAATATAGACTATTATTTCTTGTTTATGGAATATCATCAAGTCTGCAAGTTGTAGTAGGTCTGCAACATTGGCTGTGTCGACCGGTATTGGAAATTCCAGATTTGGTTCTGATTTTTGAATAGCTTGTGCACTTCTGATTGTTTGCTGTCCCGATAGTACTTTTGGATGAACTTGTCCATTTTTAGCGAATAACAAAATATCGATAAAAGTAGTTATATCGATTTCGTATTCTAACAAGTCGGATTCGATTACATTTACACATTGCAATAATTCTTGCTGTATTTCAACGATATGAATGTGTTTAGCTGTACTGTAATTCGTGCTATTGATTTTGATCGTTAAATTCACTAAGGATTTTCCTAAACTGTGAATTTGTTTCCGTACTGTATCAAATTGTGATTTTATAATATGTGTTTGATTTTAAAAGTCTCATCTTGGCCTACTGCGTATGCGACAGACCTGGAACATAGGCCAATTTAATTTTATCTATATGTACTATTTTTGTTTTTTCGTCGGTTATTTTCAGTCTAACGTTATGACGGTCTGTTTGTAACGCGTGGGTCGAACGAGCGGGTCGAGCGCGGAAACGAGAGTGCCCAACGGCGGGACTCAGCGTCCGAAGCAGGCCCGCGAAGATGCTGATATCAGCGATAAGGGCCTCTTGCGACGCTAAGCAGATCCGTCACGTTGACGATCAACGTGACGGGATACTCGGATGGCCAGGAAATATCGAGTATTCGATACTTCCGTCGCGGACGTGACATGTTATTTCCAAAATTTCGTACGGTCCTACATATTCACTGTCGAATTTCGTTTTTCGTGGTTCTCGAAGTAGAAATACTAATTGTCCTACTTTGAACTCTGGGTTTTTAACATTCTTTTTGTCATAGTAAAATTTCGTTTTTTGTTTCGATTTCTCTATTGTCCTAACAGCGTCCGTTTTTAAGTCCTTTAGTTGTCTAATTAATTGTACCAAATAGTCTTCGTATGAAATAATTTTGTCGTCCGGAGGAAATTCTGAAGGAATTCTAGGCTTTTTACAAAAAATCAATTCATATGGTGTAAATCCTGTAGATTCATGGATACTGGAATTGTATGAATACATGGCGGACGGTAGCCACTCGTCCCATTCGCGATTTTCGCCTATGAAGTTTCTTAAATATTCTTTCAGTGTGTGGTGGCTTCTTTCTAATGTTCCATTTGATTGTGGGTGATACGCTGTCGTTGTGTATTGTTTAATTTTGAATAAGTCTGCTAATTCCTGTAGGGTTTCAGACATGAAATTTCGTCCTTGGTCTGATAACATTGCCTTTGGCGGTCCGTAAGTACAGATAAATGTACTGGCTAATGCTTTAGCTACGTCGGTAGCTGTAATATTTTTTAAAGGTACGCCAATTGCATATTTGCTAAGTAGGTCCATTATTGTTAAAATGTATACGTTTTCTGTTTTTGCTTTTGGTAACGGTCCGAAAATGTCAATAGCTATTTTGTCGAAAGTATCAGTCGGTGTATCTGTTATTAGCATCGGTGCTTTGTTTTTTACTCTTACCAATTTATTTTTCTGACAAGTTTCACAGTATTTTATAAAATTTTGAATGTCTGTTTTCATTCCGGTCCAGTAATAGTCAAGTAAGATTCTGTAATATGTTTTAGTGATTCCTTTGTGTCCTCCAATAGCCGAAGAATGATATTCTTTAATAATTTATACTCTGTCCTGTGTAGCTGGAATGTTTAATGTTCTTTCGCTAAGTATTATTTCTATTTCTGAATTTATCGTCATTAGTCGCAAGTACGTTTGAACATATCCCCAACATGCGTCACTCATCATTTCACCGTCTTTTTGAATTGAGCATGAACAGATTTGCAGTTTCTCTAGTTCTATTAAAAAGGATTCCAGGCATTTTTTAATATTTGGTAGCATTATATCGTCCGAAAAGTGTTGCTTGCAAATTAGTTCAAAATACGTCTTTGTACCTTTACGAGTCGTTATTACTGTTCCAATTGTCGGTTTCTGTTTCAATAAATTAATTTGTTTCATGTTTGCTTTCTCTGCCAAAGCTTTTTCTGTTTTTGTATTGAAGGAACAGTCAGCTGACATAAAGAATGCTATATTTGTTCTTTCTGAAATTACGTTTGACTGCCTAATTTTTATATTATTTTTAACCGTAATGTCTTCTGTAATTTTCGTTCTACTTCTTGTTTCCATTGGTTCCTGTGACAATTTCGTCGTTTTTCTGTGGTACGAAGTTGGTTGATAATCTTTGTCCGATATGTCCATAGCCAAAAAGTCATCTTTGTTTGTTAATCGTGTCGTTTTCGCTGTATGTTTATCTGGAGACCGAAAATTTGGGGTTACTTTTGGTGTCAGAGTTTCTTCTGTTAGTTTTTCTGGAGACCTGAGTGTAGGAGTCGGCGTTTCTTCAGTTTGAATCGTATCTTCAATCGTAATCTTCAGTTTTGTTTGTTCGCAACAATATTTCTTCTATCTTCTTTATTGGATCTTCAGCGCGAATTCTTGGCGGGCTAGCACCTATTCCGGTGAATTTCAGTTCCGGGTCCCCTTCTTTAAATATTTTTATTTCATTTAGGCTCTCTTTATCGGCCATTTTATCTTTTCCTTCTTTTATATTCATTTTTGGGTTGACCCTTTTTTCTTTTATTACCAGTTCATGTATTTCTGCCCGTGTTTTAATTTTTGGCGCTTGTTCATCCTCTGAAGAATCTTCTTTTTTCTTGATATCTGCTATTCTTGTTGCTTCTTTTTCTTTGCTTGTCTCCTTTAATTCCAATTGTTGCAGAAATTCCTTCTTTTCCTTTGTATATTCATTTTAGTTTTAATCTTTTCATTGGTTTCTGTTTCCTTTTTATTGTTATTTGTGTGTCTCCTGTTCCTTTTTTGACTTCCCATTCGTCATTGGATTCGATGTCCGTATTATTAATTTCCCAAATTTCTTGGTCCGTGGTGTCACTAAAGTTTGACGAGGTATCGGATTCGGCAGCTAATTTCGGTCTCTTTTGGTCCCGTTCCGAGTCCATAGAGTCGTCCACATGTGGTCTCGTTTGAGGTTGATGATATTCTTTAATTCGTTTTTCTTCGTTACCAGTTGTTTCGTCGGTGTAAACTTCTCTGCTTCTAATAGGCATAACGGATGCTGTTGTCGGATTTCGTGAAAGTGCGTCTGCTACGTAATTTAGTTTACTTGGTTTATGTAAAATATCAAATTCATAATCGTTGAGTATTGTCTGCCAACGTCTAAGTTGTTGTGGAGGATTCTTCTTGCTGGTCAAATATGTTATCGCTCTGATGTCTGTTATTAATGTAAATTTGTTGCCATAAAGGTACGGTCGAAAATGATCTATAGCTTGTACAATCGCAAAAAGTTCTTCTTTCGTCGTGTCATAATTTAATTCGGCTTTTTTGAAACTTTTTGAAAAATATACTATTGGATGATCAAAGTTGTCGTGTTCTTGACTAAGAACTGCTCCCATAGCATAATCTGAAGCGTCCGTTGTTAATTTAAATGGTTTCTTAAATTCCGGAAATTTTAGTATTGGTTCCGTTACGATTTTGCTACGTAGTGTGTCAAAAGCGTCTTGTTGTATATCAATCCATTGGAATTTTACGTTACTTTTTAGTAATTGGTTCAGACAATGAGTAATTTTTGCGTAATTTTGTATAAATCGTCGATAATAGCCAGTCAGACCCAGGAACTGTTTCACTTGTTTTGCCGACTTAGGCACTGGAAACTCCGTAATTGCTGTTATTAAGTCCGTATTTGGTTGTACACCGTGTTTCGTAATTTTGTGGCCTAAATATACGACTTCTTCACTTAAAAATTGACATTTGTCCGTTTGCAATGTCAATCCTGCATCTGATAGTCTTTTTGCTAGACGTTGGAATTTCTTTTTGTGTTCTTTCAAGTCTTTTGCGTAAATGACTATATCATCCAGATATACAAATAGATCAGTTCCTTGCAACCCAGACAGCACAATATCCATAAGGCGCTGAAAAGTCGCCGGAGAGTTTTTCAATCCAAATGGCATACGATTAAATTCGTAATATCCATTCGGTGTTGAAAATGCTGTCTTATGTCGGTCTTTCGGACTCATTTCTATCTGATGGAAGCAAGATGCGAAATCTAAAGTCGTAAAATAGCGCGCATTACCTAATTGGTCTAGGATATCCGTTATGTTTGGCAACTGATATGCATCATTGACAGTTTTGTCGTTTAATCCACGGAAATCGATTACCATCCGCCATCTTTAATTTCCATTTGAATCGGGTTTTTTAGGAACTACCCATACTGGTGAATTGTAGGGTGATGTAGATGGTTTAATAATTCCTTTTTCTAATAGATCTTGAACCTGCTTTTTAATTTCTGTCTTGTGTACCAAAGGAAATCTGTATTGTTTTGTATTTATTGGTTTTTCGTCTGTCATATAAATTTCATGCTGGATACACGAAGTGTGTCCTAGCATGTCTCCGAGTAAATAAAATAAATTTTGAAATTCCGAAACTAGGGCTAATACATGTTTACGTTCGTTGTTTTTCAAATGTTCGAGATTTAGTGATGCTTCTAATAATTTAATTCTGTCTTGTTTTAATTTTGTTGCATTTGCGCTAAAAATGTCAAAAGCCTTACTATTGTTAATGTCAGTATTTTCAAAGTTAGGTAAATAACCATGTCTTTTCATTTCGTCTGGTACTATTATTTGTTCGACAGGCTGAAGTTCCACTATCGGAATTTCAAAATCTACTGGTGTTGAGTTTGTGTTAATTGCGCGTAGGTAGGCGACTCCGTCATTATTTGCCACTAATGCATTTCCCAAAAATATTCCCTTGTCGTTTTGTATCTGGGGAATATATCCTTCTTTTACTTTTAAATTTATAACACGAATTGGAATTTGTTTTGAAATACGCGGTGCCAAAACCATTTTTTCGGACTCTGTGAATGGGATTCTCGATCCATTGATTTTCAAATATTGTTATATGAGAATTCTACCATGTTTTCACGGAAGAATTCGTCACCCAATATGCCGTCTGCCGGTATTGGAAAGTTATCCGGAACTATATGAAAAAGTGCCAGTTTTGAGGCTATTTTTAAAATGCACCTGCCTAATGTTTGAACCTTGCCTCCAGTGATATCGGTCAATTCATAAATTTGTTTGGGAAACGTCATGACATATGGTTTGAGCTTACTTTCTTTTATTAAGTTTACTTGAGCTCCAGAATCCAGAAGGAACTTTGGTTGATTATTTTTTAAAGTTATTGAATCGATAATTATAGATGCAGGTTGGTGATCGGAAGATTTTCTGTAATTTACCTTAAAACTTCGAATGGGTTTTATTTGCGTTCTTGACTCCCGCTTCGCGTCACGCTCTCCCGCGAAGCCCATTCCAAGTTTTTTAGCCTTTTTCCGATTTCTTCCGCTGTCATCTCACCATTAATTGAGTTTTTCCTGCTATTTTGTTTGCTATTTGTATTAATTCTTTCGCGCGAATTTGATCTACTGTTGCTACTGTCATGTTCATCTCGGGGATCTTTGCCGAAATATTTATTTCGATTGGTGGTAAGGAATTCTAGTAATCTGTTTCGTTCACTTTGTGAATTTCTGTCTCGGGAATTATCTCGTCTATCTTGAGAATTATTTCATCTGTCTCGTGAATTACTATGTCTATCTCGTGAATTACTACGCGAATTACTACGTGAATTGTCTCGTCTGTCTTGAAATTTATCGTATCTGTCTCTTGAATCGTCACGTTTATTCCAGTCGCGATAATGATTAAATCTTCCACGATGGTTATTAAATGTATCGGAGGAGTAGTTTTGTCTTGGGTGGGACTGGTATCTAATATTTCTTCGTTGTTTATATGTTTGTAAGGACCAACAATTTTCTGTCTCGTGACCCGTTTTATCGCAAAATGCACATCATTTTGTTTTTACCTTGTGTTGTTTACTGTCTGTGTCGGTCGAGGGATGTGTTTCTGTGAATCTTACTTTTAATGTTTCAAATGTCGAATTCTTTTTAGATAATTGTAAATTCCGTCTTTTTCCAATTCTTTTTCAATTGCAAATGCTTTATCTGCTGCTATTTCAAATGTTTCAGGACTTTCGCTTACGATTAGATTATAAATGTCTTCGTGTAAACCGCGGATAAACGTCTTCTTTGCTAATTCTCTCATTTCTGTAATACGTGCTGTTAATAATTCTTCGTCTACTTTTCTATTGTACATTTGTTGTAATCTGCTTAAAATTCGTTTAAGTATTTTTTGTATTCGGTGTGTGTAATTTAATACGTTTTCATTGTAATTTTGACTAGAACTTTTTAATTCTATTTCAAGGTCTGATAATTCTAAATTTTCACTAAATACTTTTTTAAGATTGTTTAATAATTCTGATAAAGTATTATAATTTTTGTTAAAAATTTGCTGTCTCGCGCTTCCTGTCAATTTTAAAGGTAATACTTTAATGAATTTCGTCCTGTCAGTTATTGAGAGAATTGTTTGGGCCGCCTCGCAAATTTCGCAAAAGTCTTCAACAGGCATATTATACCCGTCAAATGAGGGAATATATCCATTCACATCTTTGAAATTAATTGTGGATGTTGGCACATGTACCTCGCGTACAGGTAAATTTTGAGCTTCATTTTCCATTTTGCGTGATTTTTAGTAAAAATTTCAAGGTAAATGTCACGAAAATAATTCTGTTTTTTGTTTTATTATTATTATTATTTACTGTTTTATTTATTTATGTATTTTTTTTTATAAAAATTTAATCTTAAGAATTTTAAAACTCAAAACAAAAGTGTAAATTCAAAGTCGAAATTCGGATAATGTGAAAAGTAAACAAAAATCAAGTCAAATAACTCGAAATCTAGTAATTTCAGAATTAAAAAAAGGTCAAATTCAATAAAGTCACAATTCACAAATGTCAAAATTAAAGAAAAAATCAAAAGTAAATATGAAAAAGTCAAAGAAAATGAAATATCAATATCGTTTTTCCAGTACCACTCTGTATATTGTATATTAGCGTAAGACAAAGCAGCATGCAGTAATATACTAGCATTCAAGTTCTTTAGGGTGTCAAGTTACTTCTTATCTTTATCATTTTTTATGCTTGATTCTACTAAAGTTCTTTTATGAATTTAATTTTAAGGTTTCGTTTTGTAATATAATTAACAGAAAAATGTGTAATTTTTGTTCTCTAATTTTTATTTTATTTTATTTTATTTTTTGTAAATATTGCTTTTAGGGTTTTTTAGGTTTGAAAAGAAGAAAAGAGAGAAAAAAGTTAGAAAACTTTGACAATCAAAGAACTTGATTTTTAAATTTATTCATGCAGTAAAATAATTGTACTTATCAGAGTAACAATATGTATTTCATGTATGCTAATTTTTATTCTGTCCTTTTGGAATTCGTTTATCGTCCTTCTCTTTGTCCTTTTGGATTTCGTATTTTGTCCTTGTCCTTGTCCTTTTGAATTTCGTATATTGTCCTTTTCCTTGTTTTTGTAACTTTTTGTTGCTGTTGTTGTAGTTATAGTTGTTCGCGCAGTCGTATGTTTGTCTGTTTTGTTTCTATTCCTCTTTTCCTGCCTTTTTTTTGTTCGCCTTTTTTTTCCGCAACACAATTTTTGTTTGTTTGTTTTTGTCCTTCTTCTTTTTTTTTCCACCTTTTCACTGTCTCTTTTTTTTGTTTTCGTCTGTTAAATTTGTAATTCACTTTTATTGTTTTTTTTTCCATACACTGTTAATTTGTTAATCTGACTGTTAATCTTTTTTTTTGTTTTAATTCACTGTGTGTTTATTTTTTTTTATACACTGTTAATTTGTCTGTTAAAATTTTTGTTTTGTAATTCACTTTGTTCTCTTTTTTTCTATAATATCCCGTATCTGGTTTCTTTTATTATGTTTTATAAAATTTCTTATTTCAAAACCACCGCTGCCACCATGTAACGTGGGTCAATCGATCAAGCGTAGTGTGGCGCGCATCGCGAGCGTCGATGCAGGAGTGGCCCGACGACGGGACTCAGGGTGATAAGAAGGCCCGACCAAAAGTGCTGGTATCAGCAATAAGGGCCTCTTAGCAACACTGAGTGCTGACGCCTAAAAGATCCGTCACGTTGACGATCAACGTGACAGGATACTCGGATGTACGAGAAGTATCGGGCATGCGATACTTCCGTCGCGGACGTGACACATGTATACAAAATAAAATGAATAATATTAGCTTAAAAAATAATAGACACAAAGTAAATGATGTAGTTGAGATCATACATGCTGATTTAAACGGACCGCATAGGACAGCAGGTTATATGGGTGAAAGGTATTTGATGAGATGACTAAGCATATATTTAACTATTAAACAAAAAATTATGATTGACAAACATTACAAAATGGCGGAATCAAAGCCATTTTTGCGAGGCTTATTGAATTTGAAGCACTCTGCGGCACGCTGTGTAGCTGGTGCAAATTTGCACTTAGAAAAAAGAATAAAAAATCACTTATTCTACATGTTCATAGCTAAAGAAATACGTAGGGAATTTTAAAAAATATTGAAATTTGTGTGATTGTCGAGTATTTGAATGAAAACATTACATTTTCCACAAAAAAAGAGGTAATCTTTTGTTAATAACTAATGTTTAAATTAACCAAAAGCGTGAAAAGCTAATGTTTAAATTAATTCAAAACCGTAGGACTTTTTTGATTCTTCATGTTTTCTTTTAACAAGTGGTATAACCCCAGCATAAACTATCTACCTTCAAGAAAATTTTTCATTTTTAGTTATCGGATGCTTGTAACGGGTGCTATACTAGACACCAACAATCCGGAAGTGTTTGGCAGGATTATGAATAATAAATAAATAATACAGAAAATGGCAAAAAAAAATTTGTTTTCAATATTTCATGGAGGCTTCATCATATCCCAAAAGAGATTATTTGAGAATTATTAATAGTTTTTAAAAAAAAATTCATGAAAATCACCTGTTTTTAAAGCTGTTACACCGCAATCCCCCCTTAAGTAGATTCCAAAATGGGTATGATCAAAGTCATTATAAGTATGCTCTAAGGATATTAATAGTACATTACGACCCGTGGCCAAAAAGTTGGATTTCCTGACCGGCGGGGTTTGACGCCCGAGGCGAAGCCGAGGACGTCAATGAACGCCGGCCAGGGCATCTAACATTCTGGCTGAGGGTCGTATACTATTTTTCTTGCTCCTCACCCGAAAGTACGTAAAATAACTAATCTTTTTAACATCGCAGAATCGTCTGCTCTTGTTTTCTGGCCTGCGTCAACGCGCCCTCTCGGTCAACTCACGCGGTACCCGATTTTACGGCCGCACATCAGTTGACACGTTCTTGATGCCCGCCCGACTTTTGCAAAGCCGAGGCTTTGCTGGTCGGGGCGGGCATCAAAAACACAAAAAGAAACGGTTGAAATTCAGGTTATACACGAATCTGAATACTTTATTAAAATTCAGTAAATAGTTTATTCAAAACCATTATAAAGTATTCAGATTTGTGTATAACCTGAATTTCAACCGTTTCTTTTGTTAACAAATGAATAAACGATGATGTATATATGATAAATTTTAATTAAATTAGGCAATGAAACATAAATAACTAACAGTATATAAATATATATAAGAACGCATAATCAAATTACTTGTCATTTTCCTTATTGTACTTTTTACATGAAACATCATGGAACACGGGATTTTTGAAAGTACAGTTTTCAAATTTTATAGTACGACTATTGAGCGTTGAAGTAGATAAACAGGCGCTAGTGAGCGAGCCACGAAAAATCGACAGCCAATCACAGCGCGTGTTTCATCAGCCAGCCACAAAAAACGGACTTTCGTGAGCGAATTTAATCCGGAAAGTACGTACTTTCGGGTAGAGGAGCAAGAAAAATATTTGTCTTATACTTGTTTTAAAATTTGTATTATACTCGTACTTGATTTAAAATTGAATTATGAAAGAAATGTGAAGTGTGATATATTAGATTGTTGTGTCGATGCTGATTGGGCAGAAGATATAACAGACAGAAAATCAACTATGGGATATGTAATAAGAATGTACGGTAATATTATATATTGGAAATTGAAAAAGCAAGATATTGTAACGAAATCGTCGACCGAGGCAGAATATGTAGCCTTATCTGTGTGTGTGTGAGTGAGGTAAAATTAATACGAGACTAAAAGATTTTGGAATAGAGATAAAAAATCCGATACATATTTGCGGATAATAATGGTGCGATTAGTATAAGTATACATAGAAACAAATTACCATTTTGTTAACGAGAATTATAGAAAAGGGATAATTGACGTAGTAAAAATAGATTTGGAAGAAAATCTTGCAAATATATTCACCACGTCTCTAGGTCCTAAAGGACGATAGTCAGTCTTGACCTGAGCATTCGCTAAGTTACATGTAAGAAATATATTCTGTTATTATTTCCTAATAAAATCGTTAAGTATTAGAGACTAGAGGGGGATTTCCGTTTCTGGTTAAGTGATGGAGAGACGTGTGGCTAGAAGTGGAAAGTCGGAATGGTTGGAAAGTGAGAATAAGAGAGGCATTGGAAAGTGAGTGGTGAGGAAGGTGGAAAGGAAAGGTGGAGGAACGGATGAGAAAGAAAGAAAAGGGAATTAGAGGACCTCGAGAAAGGAAAAGGCAGGTGTAAGAGACGGGAAAAGTGAGGTTAGGTGGTGGGCGAAGCTACAGGAAACGTGGCGAGCGTCACAAGAGCGTCGCGAGTGGCGACATCGGGAGAGTAGAAAGTGAAGGAGCGAGTCAAACGGAGAAAGCGCGAAGGATAAAGTAGAGACGGTAATGTGGTAAAGTAGAAAGGAGGGGAAACGGATTAGGACACGGGCAGTGGAAACGGCTGAGGAGCAAGAGGCGACATGGGCAAGAAGAAGACGGACACAAGGCTAAGTGCTATACAGGGGCGGAGGGAGAACGGGGAGGAAAGGAAGGAGAAAGAGGAAAAGAAGAGTGCTATAGTAGACGGCGGATCAGGCGGAGAGAGGAAGGGAGAGGAAAGGAACCATGATGGAAGCAAAGTGGTTGCGGAAAGGAGGGAGTTGGAGAGATGGAAGGCGGAAATGTGGGAGCTAGTGAAGTGGAGAGAGGAGATGGAAGGAGAGCTGACGAGAGGAAGGAGAGAGCAGGAGGAGAAGGGTGGAGAAGGAGGCCGGACGAGTTGGGAGGAAGAAAGGAGGAGTGGAGGTAAAGGGGACAGTAAAGGAGACAGAAGTGAAGAGAAAGAGGTGGAAATGAAGGTGACAGAATTGGTGGAGAGAAAGGAAGAAGAAATGGAAAGGAAGATAGAAAGAATAAGAGAGGAAGGGAGGAGAAGATTGGAAGAGGTGAAGCTGGAGATGGAAGAGAGAATAGAGACGATGAGGATCGAGATGGAGGAGAAGGGGAAAAGGGTGAAAGAGTGGATGATGGAGCATGTGAGAGAGGTGTTGAAGGAGAGCAGAAGGAGAGAGGAAAAGAACCAGAAAGAAGAAGGGGCGGAAGTAATGGAGGGAAAGAGGAAGGAGGAGAGAGAGAGGAAAGGATAAAAGAACTGGAGGAAAGGATGGGAAGAGTGGAAGGGTGTAAAGAACAGAGTGTAGGAGGAGAGAGGGGGGTGAGACGGGATGCGGAAGAAAGGTTAAGGGATGTAGAGAGGAAGTTGGAAAGGAAGGAGAGAGAAGAAAGAAGAAGGAACGTGGTGATGAAAGGCTTGAGGATTGGAAATAGAGGGGCAGGAGAGGTGGTCAAGGAGCTCATGAGGAGAATAGAAGTGACGGAAGCGGTGAAAAGGGTGAAAATGGTAGGAGGAAGGAGGGAAGAAGGTGATGAAATGGTGGTGGTGACGATGGAAAGCGAAGAAGGAAAGCAGCAGGTGATGAGGAGGAAGAGGCGGCTGAGAGGAAGAGAGGAGAGGATTGAAGAAGATCTAACATGGGAGGAACGGAGAATCAGGTGGAAGTTAAAAGGAATAGCGGAAGAGGAGAAAAGATAAAGCTCCTAAGCTCCTCCTTTTCCAGATAAAGCTCCACTCCTTTAAGCCTTTTGGTCTTCACCACAGTTTTTACCTACGAAAGCGTGATCTGAAAAAAGAAAAGGAAATTCTTTAAATATGTCGATAACACCCATCAAAAAGAGATTCTAATATTTTTTAAAGAAATTTTTTGTATTTCAATATAACTACGTGAGCAAGTTTAAAGAATTTAAGAAAAACTTACCTTTTTGTTGCACACGACTAGTTTCAGGAAAGCGTCAACCGGGAAAGGACGTTGAAAACAGTTGAAAGTCGATAGTTCATATACGAACGAGTTCCGAACAATAACCAGCAGAGGGCGGTGAATGTATTGGGTAGAAATTTTAATTTCTCGTGTGCCCACGCTTCCCTACGCCAATGTCACTGCGTACCGGAAATGATATCACATAGAAACTATATTCACAATCTCGATAGTGTTTTTTTCTAAACTTTGTCTTTCTAAACATTGACACCCGCCCAGATTATGGGCAAAAGTACGTTTTGCATTCGAATATCGAGGATTTCGACAAAGCCATCGTGTTCCTCGTGAAAAAATACGTCGAATAGGGCATTTGGGAAACCCCAAAAATGATTACCTGTCGCGGAAGATTCGATCATAGGGGGTCTGAATTTCGGCGCGCCGCGGCCAACGGCCCCTGCTGCCCCAGACTACCCCAATAGAAATATTCGATTTGTATTTCGACAAGACCGTTTGTAGGGGTAATTTTTCGCGTAGAATCTATTGCGCTCGTGTCCGGAGTCCAAAGCTCAAGCGGAGCGGAGATAAAGCGGATTTCTTGGAAAATAAAATTATGGGCAGAAGTACCTTTTGCGTTCGAATATCGAGGATTTCGACAATGCCATCGTGTTCCTCATGTAAAAATACTTCGATAGGGCATTTGGGAAACCCCAAAAAAGATTACCCGTCGCAGAAGATTCAATCATATGGGGTCCGATTTTTGGCGTTTCGCGGCCTATGCTCCCTCCTGTCGCAGATCGTCCCAATAGAACTATACCATAGATATTTCGACAAGATCGTTTCTATGGGTAATCTTTCGCGTAGAATTGATTGTGCGGGTGCCCAGAACCCAAATCTCAAGCAAAGCGGAGTTGAAGCGGATTTCTTGAAAAATGAAATTCTAGGCAAAAGTACCTTTGGCGTTCGAATATCGAGGATTTCGACAATGCCATCGTGTTTCACGTGAAAAAATACGTCGGATACGGCACGTGCGAAACCCCAAATAAGTTTACCCGTCGCGGGAGGTTCGATCATATGGGGTCCGATTTTCGGCGTGCCGTGGCCTACCCCCATCCGCCTACCGTAGATCGTCCTAATAGAACCATTCCATAGCTATTTCGACAAGACCGTTTGTAGGGGTAATTTTTTGCGTCGAATCTATTGCACTCGTGTCCGGAGCCCAAATCGAAATCGGAGCAGATTTAAAGCGGATTTCTTGGAAAATGAAATTATGGGCAAATGTACCTTTTGAGTTCGAATATCGAGGATTTTGACAATGCCGTCGTGTTCTTCGTGAAAAAATACATCGGACAGGGCATTTGGGAAACCTCAAAAAAGATTACCCGACGCGGGATATTCGGTCATAGGAAATCCGATTTTTGGCGTGCCGCGGCCTATGGCCCCTGCTGCCCCAGATCGTTCCAATAGAACTATTAGGTAGATATTTGGACAAGACCGTTTCTAGGGGTGATTTTTCGCGTAGAATCCATTGCGCTGGTGCCCGGAGCCCAAATCTCAATGGGAGCAGAGTTAAAGCGGATTCCTTGGAAAATGAATTTATGGGCAAAAGTACCTTTTGCGTTTGAATATCGAGGATTTCGACAATGCCATCGTGTTCCTCGTGAAAAAATACGTCGGATAGGGCATTTGGGAAACGCCAAAAATGGTTACCCGTCGCGGGAGATTCGATCATTTGGGGTCCGATTGTTGGCGTGCCGTGGCCTATGCCCCCCCACCAAGCCGAAGAACGTCCCAATATAACTTTTCGATAAATATTTCGACAAGACCGTTTCTATGGGTAATTTTTCGCGTAGAATCTATTGCGCTGGTGCCCGGAACCCAAATCTCAAGCAAAGCGGAGTTGAAACGGATCCCTAAAATAAACTTTTTTCAAAAGTAAAAGTTAGGCAAGTATAAGCTTTCATCCATTTCTCTTTCTCCCAAAAAAATTAGTTTATATAATTACTCCTAAAAAATTACTTTATATAATTATCTTTCTTCCAATAATTCGTTTCTCTTTAAAAGTTTCATCCATTTATCTTTCTCCCAAAAATTCGCTTTTTTTTAAATTAAACAAATCCTACAAAAAAAGGTAATGAAATCATTTCTTACGGGTAGTCAAGTAAACAATTTTTTCAATTCTCTATTTTTCAAATTTCATTTCTTTCTTTAATAATTCCTATAGTACCCAATCATATCTCTTAAAAAGTTGTGAAACCTTCCCTAAAACGTAAATTTTTTTACAAAAGTCAAGTAAGCATAAGTCTATTCCAGTGAAATAAATAAGTTTTAATTATAATTTTTTCCAAAAATACGTTTCTTTAAAAATTACTTTATCTTTAATACTTTTTAACACTAGAACTACCACACCACCAGTCATTTTGACTAGTTTGACAATTTTACTTTATTATTCCTACTTCATGTTACATTTTTTCTTCGCAATAATGTAATGATTTTTGGAGAGATAGCTAAAGGACTAATATAATGAACTTTAATTTGGTTTTATTCATTTAAAATAAAAATCTTTTTTTTTTTAAAGTAGAGATAGCTACGTCTCAACTGTCGGTAGTTCTAGTGTTAAACAAATCAACCAAAGTAAAGTATTGAAATCAATTCTTATGAAAAGTCAAGTAACCTGTTTTTCTAATTTTCTATCTTTTTCATTTCTTTCAAGATCTCTAATACCGAAACATATCTCTTAAAAAGTTGTGAAATCTCCTCTAAAAAGTGAACTTCTTACAAAAATTAGGTACGCTGTGTAGCACGGCGCTAACTACACGCCACGACGCTGCAAATTTCCTCGCTCAGAGCCTTTTACTTATCAAAATTGCGAAAGACAGCAAAAAAAAAACAAACCGGTAACTGGGCGCCAGTCCTTACGGACACGGATTTGACTCTGAGGGGGCCCGGTCTAACTCAGCGAGAGCTGAAAGACCCTCCCAGAGGGAATCCGTTGTCTGGATTAAATAATTCAGAAATAAAAAAAATTAAAACCCAGACGACCTTTTCGGGATTACGAAAATACGAATTTATTCACAAAAGAAAAGGGCGAGAGTCAATAATTATACAAAAGAAACCAGTCAAAAAAAAAGAAAAGATATGGTTTAGTCGGGAACCCTCCGACTAACACGTAAAGTTTTTACTAATTCGCAAGTACGCGACAGAAGATAGTAACGAAGGAGTCGATAGGAATTTGAACGGGATGCCAAAAAAATTTGTAGATAAGACCTTGTGCAGGCACTCACCACTGTGATCGGTCACCAAAAGGGTATTCCGTTTTGCTCACTGGGAACTTCCACAAAAATTCGGATTCCAAGAAAAAGAAAGTCCAAGATTGCTCCCAAAATGTAGGCGATCCCCTTTTAAGCGCTTCAATTGGCACACGAAGTATCGTCCACGCTCTGCTAAGGCTCAGAAATCTCTGATTAGCTGATTTCGGCTTCCTCGCGTTGCTAGTGATAGCGCCATCCTTTGCACGGCAGGATACGGGAATTACGACAAGTTCTCGGGCGATAATTAGGACATCGACCCATTTTTCCATTATCGACCCGTCTCCTGCGAATCGGTAGATGGCCGTAGGCGATAGATCCTTGACATCCTTCTCCTTGTCTCTCTCGGGAGTCGGTAGGTCTTCCTTCCTTCTCTGTTCTAGCGCTGTCATGAGCGGCAGCGGGAGTCTTCTCTCTCCTTCTCTCCAACGTTAAGGTTCCTGGATACCCAAAGCGGTTCGCTTACTCTTCTCTAAGAGATGGCACTGATTCCACTCCTGTGTGAGAGAGTAAGATAGAGTCGAGCGAGATGGTTGCTTTATAGGAAAAGGGGAGAACTCACGGTAGAGCTCTCCCCACCGCTTCCATCTTTGCGACAAAGAAAGGTGATGATGCGACAGAGACAGACAGAAAATATACAATGTAGGAAGCTTGCCTCTTTCAAATCCCCCTGCTGTCGTGAAAAAAAAGAAGACTTCACTTTTGCATGTGTAGGTTTTCTTAGATGGTCGATTTATGTTTACACATGCAAACACATACATCGACAAATTTAAAGGGACTAACGCTTTTTATAACTAATAATTCATACTGAATTTTATGAGTTTATGCGTATACGTGAAATACGTTTCTAAAATCAATCTATTTCATAAATAACATGTTGCAATTTTATATTAATGTTTACAATTAGAACATTTTCCTTTTTTCACTTTCAAGTTTTATTTATACTTTTCAATGAAAAAAGTAATCTAAGAAAATGCCGAAACTAGATTATCTCAGATATTTCTTCTCCATTGCGTAAAATATTTATAAATCATACAAATTTCTATATACACTAGGGTGTAGCTTAAAATATATAGGAAAGAGGACTTTTTGCATTCTGATTTTTATATTTTGAGAATGAAATAACTGAAATATTATGGATCTTATGTTAGGTAGGTACCTAATTAAATTTTAACAATTTTGTTAACCCGATTCTTATAGATTTGTAACACAACAAATCAGTTGTATTTAACACTAATTATAATACGTAAAAATACAAAATTTGTAATATCTGTAATGTTCAAAACAACGATTTCAAAATGTCCCCGCTATGGAGACACCGACCGCAAAGGGTTAATTCCATTTTAACTTTAGATTTTAGTATTATAGATATATAGAAATTATGATGAAATACAATTTGATTAAAAAATCCACAAAAAAATAATTACTGTTAAGAGATGTAAATCTATAAGAATCGGGTTAACAAATTTGACAAAATTCTGTTAAATACCTACAACTATGAGTACTAATCAAGTCAAATTAAATAATTCTTGGAGTAACGTTGTAATCACAAAACAGTTAACTAGAAAACTTTAAAAAATATATTAAAAATTTATAAAAACAGACAAATTCTTACAATTTCAAGTTTACCGGCTTATAACTGTATACCGGTTAAACTTACAAGATTTGAACAAGAATCTTTTTTTGGAGAGTATTCGATTTGCTATAACAATATACCATTTATAATATATCAGTTATTACATTCTCAAAATATAAAAATCAGAAGGCAAAAAGTTTTCTTTCCTAAAGATTTTAAGTTGGAGAATTCGAACTTTGTGCGGAGGTATTAAGAATTGAGATAGAGAGCTGAAATTTGTAGGGAATTTATTTTTGGTTATTTTGAAGCATTTAAGACCCTGAGAGTGCTGAAATTCGAAAGTAACCCTTTTAACAGACACATACACATATTCTTTCAGTATTTAGGTCCCCTAAAAAGAGGTGAAAATAGTAATAAGCCAATAATTAAAAAATAATACCAAGTAATATTTATAATGTGACAATGTCACATTATAAATTTTCAAAAAGTAAACAGAATTAATTTAGATTCTGTTCTCAAATGGTGTGATAATTTTTTAATGTCTTGAAACGTCTTTTTTATTCAGCCTTCCTGGAATAAAAAAAAGTATATAAAAATATTCCTAATAAATAGGGTTTACACAAATTTTTAATGATACATATATATCAACAACTGCAACAGCCGTTTGCAAACTTCTGACATTTTTTAACTTGTGTTAATAAACTCATGCCGTTATTTTATTAACCGTATGAATACCAGAAGTTTCCCAGACCTCACCACGGGGCGGTCGCTGTTTGCGGAGATCCTGGCCAGATCTTGTAGTTATTTATATTATCTTATTTAAGATTGTTAAAATTATATCGAATTATCCTACTAGATTATCTATGTAAACTTATTTTTAAAAAATCATGGACAATGAGCAATGAAATGATTTTTAATGGAAACTACAAGCTTTGGCCCTATGTGCAAAGCAATTGTAGATAAATATAACAATTGCTTGAGCTCATGAAGTATTTTGTGTTATTAAAATGTCATGCCTCCAAAAAGAATAATGAAGTTGGAAAAATAAGTTATATTTCATACAAATATCTGATAAAGTTGTACAGTACTCCTACAAAATACTTTATTCGCTTTAACTGCATGGAATTGCTAAAGAAAAGTACTAGCAATGAATTTCTGCTATTTGTGAAGCAAATGTATACAGCGTGTTGAGCAGCAAATGTATGTGTACAGCTTGTTAATAAGCATATAAATACAGCACGTTTATAGACAAATATATACAGCGTGTTATTAGGCACATATATGCAGTATGTTATTAAGCAAATATATACGCTGTTTTGAAAAGCATGAAATGTGTACAGCGTGTTGAGAAGCAAATGTATGTATACAGCTTGTTAATAAGCATATAAATACAGCGCGTTTATAGACAAATATATACAGCGCGTTATTAAACAAATATATACAGCATGTTATTAAGCAAATATATGTATACAGCGTGTTATTAGGCACATATATGCAGTATGTTATTAAGCAAATATATACGCTGTTTTGAAAAGCAAGAAATAGCATGATACAAATTGCAGAAATATTGCAGTACTTTAAATTTTGAACATTCTCGAGCTGAAGCAACATAGAAATCTGTAATTTTGAAATTCAGCTATTATTTACAAGTTTTATTAGTAAATATTTTTAATATGATATCTATTTACAATATCTACATATTTACATATTTACATATTTAATTTTTGGATCGCCATTTTTTTTATTAATTGAGACTATTCCGGTGGAATGTAGTCTGGGTCGAAATTTAGATTGGAAACTTAATCTACACCAAACATTTCGTATTTTTTAAGCGAAAAGTGACATGGAAAAATTAAAATTGTTAAATTATATTTTACAGATCAGTTTAAGAATATTCAAGATTTAAGAAGCATAAAAATTAAACCCACCAATAACTGTTATTTTAAAAAAATCACAATTTTCTTTTCAATCGAACATTATTTAGAAACTGAATCGCATTTTGTACCATTAAGTGTTACATTTCGAATCGGGAGACCTCTAGCTTTTCTTGAATCAACTATTTCAGGCAAAAGGCAATTTTTGTAAAAATTTATAAGTTTTTTTTCCATGTTATTTTTCCAAAATAGGTCATCCCGTTTGATTTTATCTACTACTATACCTCGAGGTGTCCAAACAGTAAAATAACAATATTGCCTTTTTGTTACATGGAGTAGACCCTGAACTTGAAACATATATTTGTCGGTAGGTTTAAGTTTTATAACATCGTTCTCCAAAGTTAAGAATTTAATTTTTTTTTCAATAATTCCCTCCTTTGGTGTGAGATTTTTGGCTGAAGACGGGCATTTTATCTCTATGATAGAATCCTCATCTATCAAACCATCAGGGGATGCTGCCAAAAAAGGATAGTTTTGGTCTATTATTAGGCCAGTACGTTGTACCTGCAAACTGTACGTTTCTGAAAATTCATTTATTGCTAAGGGTTCTTTTTCAATGCCCCACCTTGTATTAGAATTTCCCATAAAAGAAGAATACCTAATTGACTCTACTAATTTCGCAGAAGAAGTTGTACCCCTTAATTTACAAATGTTGCCAAAAACGGACGCAGTTACTCTTTTTCGCCTTTCGTTCATCCAAGAAAGGGAAGTATTCTGCCCCCTTGTTCGAATTTCTATATCTTGCCTATTTTCTAAATTTAAAGTGTTTAAGTACACCTCTTTTGCTGTTTCTAATTCAGCTTCTTGCAAATCCGTCTCTTCAGGACGTACAGCTGCATTTGGGCCATAATTATCATCGGTGGATTGTGGGTGGTATTTATTCAATGTTTTCGAGGAACCAGAAGACAATGCATTTCGTGCACGCTCTAAATCACGATCGCGTTTTCTCTGCATGGTTATTAATTTGGTAAAATGTCCCGCTTCACTATTTGTTATTGTTTTATGAACAATTTTATGCAATTCTCCACCAGAATTCATTTCTATGACTGCGGCATCGCAACGAATTTGATATGATCTACGAAGTGCTAAATTTACTCTTTTGCCGCCGATAGCTTTTGCAATATGTGAATTAAATAATTCTGCAACGTTATTATCTACATCTTGTATCAAACTCGTAGCGTTTGCTGCAACGCGATGCATGGCCGATTGTATTTCTTGAAAGAATCCAGTGCCTTTCATTTCGGGAACTAAATTTATTTCGCCTACTTTCGGCTTTCCATCACAAAAATAGTCGCGAGTTTTACATCCTGAATGATCGCCAAAAACGTGAAGTGGCCCATTCATGATGTCCTTCCGCAGTTCCTCTATTTTGCGATGCTGTGGCAGATCTTTTTGCCTCTTTCTGTACCGTATCGCAGAGGTTACAGACGTTCGCAAGCGTAATAGATTTTGCCTCAGGACATTACGATGAACCACATTCCCAATTTTGGTGTTTAGACAAAGAGTCGTCAAACGACTACAGTAATTTCGAAGAATGTGGTTTCTGCACTCGATTTTTTCAATTAATTGAGCAGGCCCGTATGGTAATGCATCAATGAGCTTCCGGTGGACACTGCTGTCTCCATCTGCAATTAATCGTGTATATTTTATGCCGTACATCGAAACGCTATCTTTAAAGCCTTGTACAATGCCATCTGCTTCCATAGCTGTACTACTTCCCGACCAATTTTTAAAACAGGCGTGCTCGCGAACTTTTGAATTGCCCTTATGACGATCACATATGGAACAATACTTATTTCTAACACTGATAAATAAGACACGTTTGGTCTGGTAACCTACAATAGTAGCTACACCTGATAATGAATTATATTTACTTTTGTACGAACGTTTAGCCCACGATCCATCCGCAACCACCGTTATACAAGGATATCCGTCTTTATCTACATCACCCCTCTCACGAGCGAGTTTTGCTTCTTCTTTAGCTGCTTCCGACATTAATTCTAAAGCAGCATTATGATATGCATCGCCCACAATATTTTCATTTCGAGACCATGTCTTTTGTGCCATGCATGGCATATTGGTGGCTGCACAAATTTCTCGTAACTGAGAAAACCCGCCACCGGTGCTAATTACACCGGAGACGAGAGAAGCATTTACCGTTACGTTAGAAGTACCTGTTTCTTCAGTTTCGATTTTTTTAATCAAACCGCACATTTTACATTTAAAGCTTATTTCTGAATAAAAACCTTTGCGGGATTCTGAAACTGGGTACATATCAGCGAAAGAACAATTAAAAGGTTTGTGAACGGCAATCGCCATAATGCTGTTTAGAAAGTAGCCTACATCAATTATTCTTCTTCCATTAAGATTGAAAGGAATATCTTCCGTGGTCTCTTTTTCAGAAGACAGTCCTTGGGAAGCGTTATGGGGTACATTTTCTATGAAATCGGTATTAAAAGCGGCAGAAATTGCAGGCAAGTTTTCGTCATTCGTAAGCAAGCTATTACACGGAACCGGATTAAAAACCGGATCAAAAGTCAAATTTTGTACCCCATGCGATTTTTCAAAAGTCTTACCTGAATCATGCGTAACACTTACCAGTTTTGTAGGAGTTTCTTCCACCGTAAAGAAAGCACCATCATCATTGTTATCACCGCCACCGTTGTTGGTTCTTTTCAATAGAGAATAGAAAATATGCAAAATTTACACAATAGAAAAAACAATAGTGTTTGAAGAAGGGCAGTTTTTAAGACTTAAATTTATTTTAACTATGTTCTATTAACGAACGATTGAGTTATATGCTTTCAGACAAAAAGATAGAAAAACGGAGTATTCGTTAATGTCAATTATTGACTGACTATTAAATGATGATTAATAAATGATTAAATAGTTCCCTTAACCCTTTCAGCCATGAATTTTTCTATTAGTCACGTTTTCATAAAATATGGTATAGGGTAAACTGCCCAGTAATTGCTCGCATGCCAGTGAATGACCATTGTACAGACAAATGTAAACTATATGCTTTGAAATGAGTAAATGTTTAAAATCCGGCTTATTTAGAGTTTTAATCTTCGATAAAACGAAATATGGATTTCCATACCCGAAAAATATTTCTGTTTTATTAGAGCAGACCCTTCAGTAATAAAAAAATATTTTCCATTGTAAGCACCAGTTTCTGAGAGAAATTTCGTTAAAAAAATGCTGCTTTTTGGGGAGAGGGAAGGCTCACACAAGAGTATCCCCTTAAAAAAACACTACATGTACACTAAATACATTTACTCTTTTTCCAATCGAATACCAATAACAATTAGCAATAATATAGGTCTCAAGAAAAAGTTTTTTTTAACATAGAAACAGGTCTAATAATACATAAAACATCATTTCATTTCAAACTCATTTCATTCATTTTGTAGTATGTGCTGAGGAGCATTATTAAAATTTTCAATATTAAAACAAAATTAAATCAAACACCCAAAGAAAGTTTCTAAACAAACCAAAAAGCGATATGCATTGCATGCGAACTATTTCCTAGTGAAAACTTTCTCACTAGATGCAAATAAGATATATTTTTCCCGAATAACTTATAAGGGTTTAATAGAATTGCAAAGAAAGAAATTTTGATTTCAATTTAAAGATTTTGTAAATAGTACTTTCGAATATCGAAAAATTTATGTTTCAAACGTTCTGCAATACAAAATCATAATTAACAATTACATTCAATTAGAAGAACTATTGCAAAAAGAAAAGAAAATTTCCCAAGTTAGTAGGTAGGAAGACTGTTGTTTATAATTAAGGGGGGATTATTATAATAGTGCTTGTTAAGAAGTAAGTAGAGTTATAACAATTCAACATGATTTTAAACATACAAGCCAAAAAACAGTTTTGCGTCCAGTCAACATACCTTAATGCGCACTTTTGAAAGGAATTTATTGAAAAAAGTACTAACATTAACATTTTTATATTTTATGTACTTTTAATATTTATGAAGTTGTAACAGTTCGAGGGTTTTATTTCTTTACACTAATCGTGTAGCTGTGGATAATCTGCAAGTTTTAATTGTTATTTGAAACAAAAACTTAAAAATGTTCTTTAAACTTATGTTTATAGATGGTCTGAATTACTAATAAAATTTTTAAAACTGAATTTCAACAAACAAATTCATTTGTCAGGTCTTTGTGGTACTTTTGTGTATTGAAAACAATTATTTAAATTATAATTTAAAAAAAAAACAATCACGTATACATAGAAGTTAAGTCAATTCTCCCAAAAACAAACAAAAATCATTAAAATTGAATTTACAGTTTTTAGTTATTGTCTACACAAATTATGTAAATGTAGTTTTGAGAAAAACAGGTTTAAACATTTTTGTTTTGTTTTTTTGGATAATTGAATTTTATTCTGTATATCGAATTGTTCTCGAAAAAAAAGAGTTTAAAAAATTCTTATCGATAAAAAAGTATAAAAGAGCCCTGAAAAATGACATTTTTGTTTAACGCTTTTTAAAAATTTTTATTGGATATATCGACGAACTGTGAGCTTAGGTTTCAAGAATATTTTTTAATTTTTTATTTCACATAAAAATTAAAAGATACAGATTATAAATAGCTATACGATGCTTGGAATGCGGCCTCATCTTTGAATTTTCTACTACTTTATAAATGTTAAGAAAATAAAATATACACTTGTTTTCTACCTTTAAGGGGTAAAACCACTCTAGAGGCAGAAAAAAGACCAAAATTTGACAATTTATTTTGGAAATATGACAAACTGAATAGAATCTATTTTCAGAGGGTTTATTTAGCACATATTGAATTAGGAAAAACAATTTTTGTATTGTCATTTTCGTATAAAATGGCGGCGACAGAGCCCGTCGTCGAAAACAGCTTTTTTGAAAACACCGCCACGGGAGGACAGATTTCCTGACATATATGAGTCATGGAACAAAAAATAAACAAAATTTATAATCTATATGTGATTGGCTTTGGAAGTACGTAGGGGTTTTTTTAAATCAAATTTTGTGGAAGTGGTGCACTTTTTAAGAAATTAATCGATTTTTTGCCCTAAAAATGAGCAATAAATTGTTTATAAAAAAAAAGTTAACATTCAATCAAAAAACGGCTACGTAATTCCAAAGAGAATATTGTTTTAAAGCTACTGTAAAAATTTCAAATCGATCCATGCAATAGTCTCCGAGAAATCCGTCCTCCCAGTTTAGAAAAAGTAGTTTCGAGAAAACCGCGTTTAAAGTTTATGAACACTTTAATCCTTGAAATTTTTGTTAACCTCTAACCTTTTAAAATTTATTTTCTACTATAAATCAAATAGCATATTGTTTTTATGACCCTAAAATATCATTTAAGCGAAAAAAACATCGATTTTTTGAAAATCCTAGAGCGGTTTTACCGCTTAAGTTTTATTATTTTATTACAATTTCAATTGACACCACCAATTATTAAAGTTTTTTTGACTGGCAATTGAAATTGTAAAACTCTATTGCGAAGGAAAATAAAATTCATATTTACATTTTTATGTTAATTTACAATTAGATTTAGTTTTAAGTAATTTTTTCACAAAATAATTTTCACAAAATTTCACAGAATGATTTTCACAATTTTTTTGGAACGAACGAAAATAGAATTTACAATTATTAAAATTTGATCAACGAATTACCTATTATAAATCCCTATTTATAAATTTTACGTTTTTAATCAACACACAATAAATATAAAAGATGAACTTTCCCCACTTTCAAAAGCAACGGCTCATTCGAAATGAGGAATATAATTTAATAAACCAAGTGGTTTCGTGAAAAACGCATTTAAAGTTTTATGAACACTTTAATCCTTAAATTTTTTTAAATAATTGAACCTTTTAACATTTGTTTTCCACTATAAATCAAATGGCATATTGTTTTTATGACCCTAAAGTATCATTTAAGCGAAAAAAACATCGATTTTTTGAAAATCCTACAGTGATTTTACCCCTTAAACATACCATAAAATGTCTTCAAAATAAAAAATTGAAATTGTTAATTATTTTTTCAATAAATTCCTAAAATTCAATTGCAATTCCTGCCTTTTTTCACGCTTAAAACGTTGATCCCGCCTTTTTTAAAAGTCTACACACATATTTATCACTTTAATTTATGATAAACTACTTACTTTTTTTTCTTCCAATAACTTTGGAGATGTTCGCCTTTCCTCCTTTTCTTTGCGTTCAATTTTCCTTTCATGGATGGCATTTTTCACTCACTTTAAATCAAATTTGAAGAGAGCAGAAAAACTTTTACCAAACCTGGTCAACGATCAGATTTGGTACTAGCTTCTTTTGTTTACCAAGCAATTAACAGTATTGCTGCGGATGCGCAAACCCGCCAAAAACATTATTTGTTTACATATAATATGAAAACATTTCCATATCTTATACTGAAAGAAAGAATATATTAGCTGAAAAACCATATAACAAAATCATTCATTGAGAGGCGAAAGACGTTTCAAGACATTTCAAAATGTAATTTTAAACATCATTATGAAAGGCATATGTATAATTTGTTTTAACACGTTTGGCGCTCAGCGTGTTTCGACCCCCCCCGAAGCATATACCCGTCACCCAAATATGGGTGACGTGGCGCGCCGAAACATTGTCATATTCCGGCGACAGCTAATGACGTAATATACGTGAGAGCAGGAAAATGTGTAAGTCAACACATGTATCATCCTTACACAACGGCTGGCAAGAAGGAGTGGAGGAAGTCGTCACCTCCTACATTGCTTTCCAGCTTTTAGAATATTGTCGTGACAACGTGGTGGCGCCACATTTAGTTTGTTTTTATCGGATAAAATGTGGAAAAAAGTGTTTTAGCTCATGTTTCACTACAGGTACATTTCAACATCAATTTTAATGAATAAGGTCTCATTTTAAAGTTAAATAAATTTTGTACGAGATGACTTTTTCGAATTTTCGATTAGATGTTTCTTTGTCCTGATATATGTATTCGAAAGCAGACACACACTTCATACCGAGTTTTTTTACTCAAATCATAATTTTTTGAAAATTCTAAAAAAGTCATCTCGTACAAAATTTATTTATCTTTAAAATGAGACCTTATTCATTAAAATCGGTTGAGAAATAGAGCTGCTATGAAACATGAGCGAAAAGCATATTTGTTGACCCCTCGAGAGGGGCGGGCGGTTGGTATCCAGGAGCCTTAAGGGAGCGTTGGTCCTCCTTGTCTTCCTTCGTCTTTTCTTCGTGCCGATCTTTCTGATCTTATTGGCAAGGAATTTGGAAGGGAAGGGAATGATGTGACAGCGTTAGGCAGAAGTATTCGATAATGCAAAAATTATATAATATGATTCGTTACTATAATCGAAAATAAAAATACAATTGCAATAATAATGAATGCGATATAATGGTTCTTCAGGTTCCCGGGAGATTTCTGAGCACTCTTAGGTTCCATAATTCCCGATAGCCTGAATTTACGAGAGAATTCCGAGAAGATAAAAAGAAAGACATAAATTATAAAAATTAGCGAGATTTTTACGATATAATGGAACGGGAGAAATTTTCCACGTTACAGCTGATATATTCCATGATATCTAATGAAATAAATAAGTTTTAATTATATAACTAATTTCCCTTACCTACACAGCACGATGGACAAAAAGCAATAAAGTGACGGCATAAATACGGCTTCTGCTTTAAATCAGCCGTTTTTTAGCCTTCTTGTGCTGTTAGGGTAAATTCTCACAAACATCAAACTCTAAAAAATTCTTTTCTTTACAAATCACTGTATAAATACTAACTACAAAAATAAAAACAACTTTTTTACTCAATCCTACAAATATAAAATTTCTTTAGTCATACAATGTAATCGTAGATACTTGGCGGGCCCGTCGTTTCGTTTGTTTTAGGTTTGAGAAATAAGAAAAGTTATATATATATATATTAGAATTGGTCAATTCAAGGACTTTTACCAAAAGCTATAGATAGGTTATACATCGTAAAATTTCGATATACATCGGCGATGTATACCAGAAAAAATAATTTTTATTCATATATAGCTTATATTTTGAAAATGTATAACAATTTTCCCTTTCGAGGACATTACAATAATCGTCCTTTTTGAGGACTTTTGATTTAAAAAATGTATTTGTAAGTTTACTTCATTAATGGCATCAAAAATTGCATCGCTTTTTTCCATAGAGCTCAAACATATTTTTTCAGAATTTTTTCAACAAATTTTTAATAACAAAATATGTGGTTCGGCAAAAAAATGTCTACATACTCAGGGAAGACACCTAAATATTCAAATACGTATATAATACGATTTTGGCTAAAATTAATTGCACATTGAAGATCAAATGAAGATTAACTTTTTTTTAAGCGGGTACCCCTGTTTTGGTTACGGGATCTTATTCCATGTGTAAAACGACCATGAAAAACTATCTCATGGAAGAACAAGGTACAATGGCATCTCCTAAAAAGTGTGCTTTAAGAAAAAAAGGTTCAAACAAACATTGGTAGGTTCGGAAAGCTGGTCAAACTGGCGACATTAGTTGTGCAATTTGTGAAGGTCTTCAAGGTTAAACAAAGGTCAGATTTTTGTTTGAGCACCTCTATTTTGTATTACGGAGTTTCGTATTGGTCCGCCATTTAAAAGTTGCCATTAATATTTAACACTCTCAAGTGCGAAAGGTCCTCAAAGAGACCAAATCTTGTTTGAAAACGTCCGTGAAGTGACCAATTCATAAGTGTATTTGTATTAACAATCCGAATCTGTTTAACAAGGATTTATGTAACGTTGCAGTAATCACCAGTACTGTATCGGAAGTAATTTTTCCGCATTATTTCCTAAATTAATCTTCCTTCACATCACACTTTCACACGTATCGCAGTTGTTACTCTAATGAAATTACATAACCGAAATAATGTTTCCAAAATGAATCGGTATTTGCTTAGTAGATATTCACGTAACAGAAAAAATATTCTGAAACAAGTATAACAGGTATTTTACTTAAAACCTAGTTGAATTTTGGATCATTTAAAAGTTGCCATTAATACTCGATTCTCTCACGTGCAAAAGGTCCTCAAAGAAACCGAATCTTATTTGAAAACGTCCGCGACCAATTCATAAGTGTTTGTATTAAAAATCAGGATATGTTTAACAAGGATTTAAATAACGTTGCAGTAATCACCAATACTGTATAGGAATTAATTTTTTCAACACAGATTATTCTTACACAATTTGAGATTATCGTTAATACTTGAGGAACACCTGCACATATCCCGGAAACTATAGCCAACTGCCGGTAACTGACTGTGTTAATACAAATACACTTATGAATTGGTCATTTCGCGGACGTTTTCAAATAAGATTTGGTTTCATCGAGGACCTTTTGCACGTGAGAGAATGAAGTATTAATGGTAACTTTTAAATGTTCCAAAATTAAAGTAGGTTTTAAGTAAAATACCTCTTATTCTTGTTTCAGAATACCTTTTCTGATATGTGAATGTCTACTAAGCAAATACCGATTCATATTGGAAATATAGTTTCAGTTTAGTAATTTCATTAAAGGAACAATTGCGATACGTGTAAAAGTGTGATGGGAAGGAAGATTAATTTAGTGAATGATGCGATAAAATTATTAACTGACCAACGGTTCAAAAATCTCTGCGAATTCTCAATCGGGTTTTTTATGTTTAGCTAGTTCTTTATGCACAACGCTTTCTATATTCGTCAATTTTATCAATTTGCGAACATCATCAAGTGAAAGTTGGTGACTTCAAGGAATCTCCGTATTAACGGGTATTCTTCAAGTATTAACGGTTGTTGCCGCAAACTGTTTAAATTCAGATAGCGGGACTTTAGGAATATAATTTAGGAATAAATTCTGAAATAGACTTAATCGTAACGTTCTTAGTCTCCGTTTTGTTTTGAATTTCGCGAGGTGTGATGGTTGAAACGTATGTGTAACTCGCACCTACATCGATACGCGAGAGGAACATCACACCTAATTTTCTCTAATTTGTATGTAAGCAAATCCTTTTTTCTTGTTCTGTTTCGATTCGAAACATATCTCACCGAACTTTCTCACGGGTGAGAAATTCAGTATTTCTAAGAACCTCGAGAAGATCGCTCTTAGAAACGGTTCGCGATTTTCTTACTCTCTAGCACCAGTAGGAGAACAAATAAATCAATTATTAAGTCTAATCTCGCGTGGTTTTTTTTCGGTAAATTACCTTCTCACAAATTGCTTCCTCCTCATCTCTCTTCGCGAACCTTTCTAAATCTCTCTAAACATTATGGTCCTTCGAGCCGGATAGAGAAATCGGAAAATAAAATTCGAGTTTCTCTTCGCGTAAACCTCGATTTTTCAGACAGTGCAAGTGTCCTCGCGACCTATGGACAAAACGACAAAGTGCTGATTTCTCACAAACACGGTTCATAGAACTTCGCAGTCAACAAATTTCGCATTTAATATCGCTGAAGTGCATTTATCAGTTCGTAACATTCTCTGTAACTCGAGCGTCCTTTCAGAATTTGGCGGTTCGACGATTATAATTAGCAGCTTTCGTGTTTCCTAAATTTTGAGTGCAGTTAACCATGGCGTCCATTGATTCAATTCTTGACCGTCAACACGAGACATTTCGATTAATATCAAGAACTATTGTGAATTTTAAGAAAATTGGAGTGTCCAATATCACATTAGCGCACGTAGAAACTCGACTGACCGCCCTCGAAGCAAATTGGAAAAAGTTCGAGGAAAGTCATGACAAACTTGTGCAATTAAAAGTTTCTCCAAAGGGAGAGATTTTGAGAGACAATGATTATTTCAAGAAAGACATTTTCGGTGATTGTGAAGAAGCCTTCCTCCAAGCAAAATCTGAAATTTTGGAGTTTCGAAATAACTTAACCGCGCTGGCAGCCAATAATAGTGTTTTCGACCAATCCGTCGCGGGTCATGCCACTAACTCAAGCAAAAGGTTGCCAAAAATCAGTTTGCCTAAATTTTCCGGTAAATTTACGGACTGGTCTCAATTTCGTGATCTCTTTGTGTCAATGGTAAGCTCTAACGGTGACATTACTCCTGTGGAAAAGCTGCATTATCTCAAGGCTAGTGTTTCCAGTGAACCTGCTCAATTAATAAAGAACATTGATATTACCGGGGAGAATTTCACTCGCGCGTGGGAAATTCTCGTTTCGCGGTACGAAAATCAAAGACTCTTAATAGACTCTCATCTCGCGACTCTTTTTAATGTGAATAAGGTTACTAAAGAGTCTTCTGCAGAACTAAAACGTCTTCTTGGTGACACGAAAGAAGCCCTCGGAGCTCTAGAAACACTTGGTAGTCCGATAAAACACTGGGATCATATTCTAGTTTTTATGATCGTGCGAAAACTTGACACAGAGTCGCTCAAAGAGTGGGAAAAGGGAATTGGCGGAAAGTTGGTGCCTTCCAGTTTTAAGGAATTAGAATTATTCATTATCGGAAGAATTCATACCCTTGAGGCCCTTGAGCAAGCTTCGGGAAATTCATCCAGAAGCAGACATCAGTTAAGTTATTCGCGTTCTACAAACGCTCCGTCTCACGCAGCAGTCACGCGAACTCAAGTGTGTATCCTCTGTAGAGAGAGTCATTACATAGCATCTTGTCCAGCCTTCAAATCTAAATCTCCGGAACAGAAAAAAGAGTTCGTAATCGGGAAGAAATTGTGTTACAATTGTTTAGGTGCTCATTTTCTTAAGAATTGCCGGACATCGAAGCGATGCCAAATTTGTGGACGTCAGCATCATACATTACTCCACGGTGATGCGACTCCGGATAGATCGCAACCTTCAGTTAGCAACTCTTTACCAAGTGTTTCGACTTCTCCGCTGAACTCTCCCCCTCAAACGATGAGCCATACGGCTCAACCGCAAGTGATATCACGATCTCCAGTGCTCCTTGCTACAGCCATAGTTCGCGTTACGCATCCTAACAATGGTCAAGCCCTTGAAGCGAGAGCATTGTTGGATCCTGGCTCAGAAAGTTCCTTCATTACTGAAGCTTTGTGCCAACAACTACAGCTGCCGCGTAATCACGCAACCATTCCCGTAATTGGCGTTGGAGCTCAGCGATCGGGAGTGACTCGCGGTTTAGCGACACTCAAATTACAATCTAGCGTTAATCCGTTATTTTCGTGTTTGATGAACGCGCTTGTGCTTCCGCGTTTAACGTCATTTTTACCATCATCTCGTATTTTCGCAAAAGAGTGGCCCCATTTACAAGGACTCTGTCTAGCAGATCCTGATTATTATCGTCCGAAGCCGATCGATTTAATTCTTGGGGCAGACATATATAGTTACGTCATCTTGGAAGCCATTCAAAGAGGCCCTCCCGGTTCTCCAATCGCGCAAAATACAAAGCTTGGTTGGGTTTTATCAGGGTCTGTATCGCTGGAAGAAACGGCCCAAACTCATCATGTGGCAGTTCAAGGGTTCCAGTGCTCGCTAGATTATGAGCTGGATAATCTGATACAGCGTTTTTGGGTCCAAGAGGAAATATCTCAACCTCCTCAATTATCACCAGAGGATGAAACTTGTGAACAGCACTTTCGCAATACCTTCTCGCGTAATCAGAATGGTCGCTATATCGTACGGTTGCCACTCAAAAACGATTCTGTAATTTTCGGTGACTCACGTTCCCCCGCGTCGCGCATGCTTTCCTGCATGGAAAAACGTTTCGAACGTAACATTAACCTTAAGAAATCATATTGCGACTTTTTAAGCGAGTACGAATCTCTTGGGCACATGAAAACCATCGCGGACACCTCTCGTAGAATTGATCGCGTATTTTTTTTGCCACATCATGGAGTCATTCGCGAAAGCAGTTCCACTACTAAATTGCGTGTAGTTTTTAACGGGTCGCAAAGAACTAATCTCGGTTGTTCCCTCAATGATTGTCTTCTCACTGGACCAAAACTTCAGGCTGAGTTGATCGCAATTTTGTCGCGTTGGAGACGTCATCCAATTGTGTTCTCAGCGGACATCGAGAAAATGTATCGCCAAATTTTAGTTCATGAAGAAGACCGAGATCTGCAACGAATCTTGTGGCGAGATAATTCAGTTCAACCTGTTCGCGAGTATCAATTGTGCACTGTAACGTACGGACTTTCAAGTGCGCCTTTTTTGGCAATTCGCGTGTTACACCAACTGGTTGACGATGAGAGTGAAGATCTTCCTCTCGCAGGTGATATCGTGCTACGTGATATGTACGTTGACGACGTTCTCTCCGGAGCAGATACTCTGGAGCAAAGCAGAGAAAAAATTCGCCAACTGAGGGAACTATTGAGACGAGGTGGGTTTCACCTTCAAAAATGGACAACAAACGTGCCCGCAGTTCTCAATGACATTCCGTCAGAGCAAAAGGAAAGTGCTAAGTGTTTCCACGAGGACCAAGCTCCGCATTTCAGAACTCTAGGCATTCTTTGGACCCCCCGTGATGACTGCTTCGCATTTCTCTCGCCGGATATCACCGATTCGACCCTTCTCACTAAAAGAAAGGTTCTCTCCCATATTGCTCGCTTGTTCGATCCTCTCGGTTGGCTCGCACCGATCATTATAAGAGCCAAAGTTTTTATGCAAGAACTGTGGTGCCAGAAAGTAGACTGGGATGAACCACTTCCAGAAAGTCTTTCTAAACACTGGAGAAATTTCGTAGAAGAGTTAAAACATCTTCCTCAAGTTAAGATTCCCCGCTGGATCGGTCTCAACTCTTCATCAATAGCGTATGAAATTCATGGATTCGCGGACGCATCTCAAACTGCACTCGCATGTGTTGTTTATTTACGCGTTCTTTCGGACTCCAATGACGTTTGTGTGTCCTTAGTGTCCGCGAAGACAAAAGTCGCTCCCCTTAAAAAAGTAACCATCCCTCGACTCGAGCTTTGTGCGGCATCATTACTAGTAAAGCTCGTTCGTACATTAGTCCCAATTTTGGAAATATCACCCTTACCGGTGCATTTGTGGACGGACTCCACTGTCGCTCTCGCGTGGATTCGCGGTCAACCTTCTCGTTGGAAGGATTTCGTTCGAAACCGGGTTACAGAAATCCAAACCCTCGCGAATTCACGATGGCATCATGTCCCAGGTACCGAAAATCCTGCCGACATCGCGTCGCGTGGTTGTTCGCCAACTGAATTAAAAGAATCTGAACTGTGGAATCGAGGGCCACGCTGGCTATCTCAACATTCAACTAGTTGGCCTTCTTCATCTCCAACTTTGGATCTCAGCACCGATTTAGAAGAACGACGGCCTGTTAATGCGAATCACAATACCTCAGGCGATCAGCAATTATGGGATTTGTGCAATCGCTACTCGAAGCTCAGTCGGCTCTTGAGAATTACTTCATTGGTGAGAAGAGCAGCCCAAAGATTTAAAGAAAATTCAAAACCACCGAAGATCCCAACCTCGCGAGGAGCAATCACGCCACTCGAGCTGGATGCATCTCTACTGTTTTGGGTTGCAGCAGTTCAAGAGGTTCACTTTGCAGAAGTAAAACTTCAGCTAAAGAAGACGCGTACTCTTCCTCGGAAACAGCCGTTACTTCGTTTGGCGCCATTTCTCGATTCCAGTCAGATTCTTCGCGTCGGCGGAAGACTCGAAAAGGCTTCCTTACCGTATGACGAGCGACACCTTATGATTTTACCTCGCGATTCGGTGTTTTCGACTCTAGTGATCGATCATTATCATCGCTTGACTCTGCATGGCGGAGCGCAACTCACTACGGCGACAATGCGACAACGGTTTTGGATACTTGGTGGTCGTGTGCCGGTTCGCTCGTTCATATATCGTTGCGTCGCATGTGCTCGTCAACGAGCAGCTACTAGTTCGCAACAAATGGGACAATTGCCCGTTTCGCGAGTCTCAAGGTCGCGACCCTTCTTGCATTCCGGCGTTGATTATGCAGGGCCGTTCTCAATTCTCGCCTCCCGCTATAGAGGTGCGAAAAGCACCAAAGGATACATCGTGATTTTTGTATGCTTTTCTACTTCTGCTGTCCACTTGGAGCTAGTTTCGGACTATACAACCGAAGCGTTTATCGCAGCATTCAAACGGTTTACGTCGCGTCGCGGAATTTGCGCCACCATCACCAGTGATTGCGGCAAGAATCTTATTGGCGCTGATCACGAACTTCGACGGCTTTTGTCAGAATCCTCTGACGAATCGTTTCAGATTGCAAAGATCTTAGCTGAATTTGGAACGCAATGGAAGTTTAATCCTCCATCAGCTCCTCATTTCGGAGGCAAATGGGAAGCCGGTGTAAAATCAGTAAAATTTCACCTCAAACGCGTCATCAAAAACACTCTATTAACCTTCGAAGAATTTGCCACAATTCTCGCGCAAATTGAATCTACGTTGAATTCAAGACCACTTTGCGCCATAAGTGATGATGCTTCTGATTTGAGTGTTCTTACACCAGGACATTTTTTGATTGGTTCAGCGCTAAACACCGTGCCCGAACCGAATCTAGCTGATGTTCAAACGTCGCGATTGTCACGATGGCAGCAACTACGACAACTATTGGAACATTTCTGGAAGCGATGGAGCGTCGAGTATTTGCAGTCTCTTCAAAATATGACGAAATGGCAGCAATTTCAAGAAAATCTTCGCGTGGGTTCAATTGTTCTCGTAAAAAACGAAAACTATCCTCCGTCTCTCTGGCCCCTTGGTCGAGTTCTCGAAGTTTATCGAGGAACAGACAATCTGGTGCGCGTTGCGTTAGTGAAAACGCAAACGTCGACCTTAAAGAGACCAATCGTAAAATTGTGTTTGCTCCCGGTGGCATCTGATGTGCAATAAGTGTATGGCGGGCGGCATTCTACCAGTTTCGCTCTCGACGACGAGAGCGAGGCGGGCGGTAATGTTGCCGCAAACTGTTTAAATTCAGATAGCGGGACTTTAAGAATATAATTTAGGAATAAATTCTGAAATAGACTTAATCGTAACGTTCTTAGTCTCCGTTTTGTTTTGAATTTCGCGAGGTGTGATGGTTGAAACGTATGTGTAACTCGCACCTACATCGATACGCGAGAGGCACATCACACCTAATTTTCTCTAATTTGTATGTAAGCAAATCCTTTTTTCTTGTTCTGTTTCGATTCGAAACATATCTCACCGAACTTTCTCACGGGTGAGAAATTCAGTATTTCTAAGAACCTCGAGAAGATCGCTCTTAGAAACGGTTCGCGATTTTCTTACTCTCTAGCACCAGTAGGAGAACAAATAAATCAATTATTAAGTCTAATCTCGCGTGGTTTTTTTTCGGTAAATTACCTTCTCACAAATTGCTTCCTCCTCATCTCTCTTCGCGAACCTTTCTAAATCTCTCTAAACAACGGTAATTTCAAATTGTGTAAGAATCATCTGTGTTGAAAAAATTAATTCCTATACAGTATTGGTGATTGACTGCAACGTTATTTAAATCCTTGTTAAACAGATACTGATTGTTAATACAAATACACTTATGAGTTGGTGCTTTCGCGGACGTTTTCAAACAAGATTTGGTCTTTTTGAGGACCTTTTGCACGTGAGAGACTCAAGTATTAATGGCAACTTTTAAAAGTTCCAAAATTAAACTCGGTTTTAATTAAAATACCTTTTATACTTGTTTCAGAATATTTTTTCTGTTATGTGAATATCTACTAAGCAAATAGCGATTCATATTGGAAATATAGTTTCGGTTTAGTAATTCCATTAGAGGAACAATTGCGATACGCGTAAAAGTGTGATATGAAGGAAGATTAATTTAGGGAATAATACGAAAAAATTACTTTCTATACAGTATTGGTGATTACTGCAACGTCATTTAAAACCTTGTTAAACAGATACTGATTGTTAATACAAATACACTTATGAATTGGCCATTTCGCGGACGTTTTCAAACAAGATTTGGTTTCTTTGAGGACCTTTTGAACGTGAGAGAATCAAGTGTTAATGGCAACTTTTATATATTTACAATATGCCTTTTCTGTAATGTGAATGTCTAATAAACATATACCGATTCATATCGGAGATTTCAGTATTTGATTCCCTCACGTGCAGAAGGTCTTCAAAGAGACCAATTCTTATTTGAAAACGTCCGCGAAATGACCAATTCATAAGTGTATTTATATTAACAATGAGTATCTGTTTAACAAGGATTTAAATAACGTTGCAGTAATCACCAATACCGTATAGGAAGTAATTTTTTCAACACAGATTATTCTTACATAATTTGAGATTATCATCAATACCTGAGGAACACCTGCATATATCCCGGAAACTGTAGCAAATTGCCGGTAACTTTCTTAATACAAATACACTTATGTATTGGTCATTTCGCGGACGTTTTCAAATAAGATTTGGTTTCTTTGAGGACCTTTTCACGTGAGAGAATCAAGTAACGAAATTTCCGATATAACTCGGTATTTGTTTATTAGACATTCACATAACAGAAAAGGTATTCTTAAACAATTATAGAAGGTATTTTACTTAAAACCTAGTTTAATTTTGGAACATTTAATATTTGTCGTTAACACTTGATTCTCTCACGTGCAAAAGGTCCTCAAAGAAACCAAATCTTATTTGAAAACGTCCGCGAACTGACCAATTCATAAGTGTATTTGTATTAACAATCAGTATCTGTTTAACAAGCATTTAAATAACATTGCAGTAATCACCAATACTGTCTAGGAAGTAATTTTTTCGTATTATTCCCTAAATTAATCTTTCTTCATATCACACTTTTACACGTATCGTAACTGTTCCTCTAATGAATTACTAAACCGAAACTATATTTCCTATATAAATCGGTATTTGTGTATTAGACATTCACATAACAGAAAAGGTATTCTGAAACAATTATAAAAGGTATTTTACTTAAAACCTAGTTTAATTTTGGAACATTTAATAGTTGTCGTTAACACTTGATTCTCTCACGTGTAAAATGTCCTCAAAGAAACCAAATCTTGTTTGAAAACGTCCGCGAACTGACCAATTCATAAGTGCATTTGTATTAACAATCAGTATCTGTTTAACAAGGATTTAAATAACATTGTAGTAATCACCAATACTGTATAGGAATAATTTTTTCAACACAGATTGTTCTTACACAATTTGAGATTATCGTTAATACTTGAGGAACACCTGCACATATCCCGGAAACTATAGCCAACTGCCGGTAACTGACTTTGTTAACACAAATACACTTATGAATTGGTCATTTAGCGGACGTTTTCAAATAAAATTTGGTTTCTTCGAGGACCTTTTGCACGTGAGAGAATGAAGTATTAATGGTAACTTTTAAATGTTCCAAAATTGAAGTAGGTTTTAAGTAAAATACCTCTTATTCTTGTTTCAGAATACCTTTTCTGATATGTAAATGTCTACTAAGCAAATACCGGTTCATATTGGAAACATAGTTTCAGTTTAGTAATTTTATTAAAGGAACATTTGCGATACGTGTAAAAGTGTGATGTGAAGGAAGATTAATTTAGGGAATAATGCGGAAAAATGACTTCCTATACAGTATTGGTGATTACTGGAACGTTATTTAAATCCTTGTTATACAGATAGTGATTGTTAATACAAATACACTTATGAATTGGTCATTTCGCGGATGTTTTCAAACAAGATTTGGTCTCTTTGAGGACCTTTTGCACGTGAGAGAATCAAGCGTTAATGACAACTTTTAAATGTCCCAAAATTAAACTAGGTTTTAAGTAAAATACCTTTATAATTGTTTCAGAATACCTTTTCTGTTATGTGAATGTCTAATAAACAAATACCGATGCATATTGGAAATATAATTTCGTTTTACTTATTTCATTTGGGGAACAATTGCGATACATGTAAAAGTGCGATGGGAAGGAAGATTAATTTAGTCAATGATGCGATAAAATTATTAATTGACCAACGGTTCAAAAATCTTTGAGGATTCTTAATCGGTTTTTTGGGCTTTTGCTAGTCCGTTATGCACGACGCTTTCTATATTCGTCAATTTTATCAATTTGCGAACATCTTCAAGTGAAAGTTGGTGACTTCGAGGAATCTTCGTATTAACGGGTATTCCTCAAGTATTAACGGTAATCTCAAATTGTGTAAGAATCATCTGTGTTGAAAAAATTAATTCCTATACGGTATTGGTGATTACTGCAACGTTATTTAAGTCCTTGTTAAACAGATACTCATTGTTAATGTAAATACACTTATGAATTGGTCATTTCGCGGACGTTTTCAAATAAGAATTGGTCTCTTTGAAGACCTTCTGCACGTGAGAGAATCAAATACTGAAATTTCCCATATGAATCGGTATATGTTTATTAGACATTCACATTACAGAAAAGGCATATTGTAAATATATAAAAGTTGCAATTAACACTTGATTCTCTCAAGTTCAAAAGGTCCTCAAAGAAACCAAATCTTGTTTGAAAACGTCCGCGAAATGGCCAATTCATAAGTGTATTTGTATTAACAATCAGTATCTGTTTAACAAGGTTTTAAATGACGTTGCAGTAATCACCAATACTGTATAGAAAGTAATTTTTTCGTATCATTCCCTAAATTAATCTTCCTTCATATCACACTTTTACGCGTATCGCAATTGTTCCTCTAATGAAATTACTAAACCGAAACTATATTTCCAATATGAATCGCTATTTGCTTAGTAGATATTCACATAACAGAAAAAATATTCTGAAACAAGTATAAAAGGTATTTTAATTAAAACCGAGTTTAATTTTGGAACTTTTAAAAGTTGCCATTAATACTTGAGTCTCTCACGTGCAAAAGGTCCTCAAAAAGACCAAATCTTGTTTGAAAACGTCCGCGAAAGCACCAACTCATAAGTGTATTTGTATTAACAATCAGTATCTGTTTAACAAGGATTTAAATAACGTTGCAGTCAATCACCAATACTGTATAGGAATTAATTTTTTCAACACAGATGATTCTTACACAATTTGAGATTATCGTTAATACTTGAACAATACCCGTTAATACGAAGATTCCTCGAAGTCGCCAACTTTCACTTGATGATGTTCGCAAATTGATAAAATTGACGACTATAGAAAGCGTTGTGCATAAAGAACTAGCTAAAGATAAAAAACCCGATTGAGAATTCGCAGAGACTTTTGAACCGTTGGTCAGTTAATAATTTTATCGCATCATTCACTAAATTAATCTTCCTTCCCATCACACTTTTACACGTATCGCAATTGTTCCTTTAATGAAATTACTAAACTGAAACTATATTTTGAAATATGAATCGGTATTTGCTCAGTAGGCATTCACATATCAGAAAAGGTACTCTGAAACAAGAATAAGGTGATTGACTGCAACGTTATATAAATATTTGTTTAACAGATACCGATTTTTGATACAAATACTTTTATGAATTCGTCATTTCGCGGACGTTTTCAAATAAGATTTGGTTTCTTTGAAGACCGTTTGCATGTTAGAGAATCAAGTACAGGGTGGCCATAAAGTAAGTACCATTTTCAAAGTTCGATATCTCAGACACCGTAAGAGAAAATCCTATAATCATATATATAATTTTATTCCAGGGTAAAATGGGATTTCTTCCTAAATTTTTTCAGTTTTTTTGGTATATTTTGAAAAATCACTTAAATATGACCTTTTTCCTGATTCTACTCGATGTATCGTAAGTATGAACATTTTTGGTCAAGATGACATTTAAATTAGATTATGATAACATAATCTGAAGAAAACGCGACGCCTTATGATGAGCTTGATACAATAATTGCCAATTTCAATTGATTTTTTATCACAAAAACATTAAATTATGCGCTAACGTTATGAATAAATTTAAAGGTTAGCGATGAAGAAGGGCTTTGCTCGGTTCGATTCATTAAGGTTGCTGAATACCCAAAGTGGTTCGCTTACTTCTCTCAAGAGATGGCGCTGATTGCACTCCTGTGCGAGAGAGTAAGATAGAGTCGAGTGAGATGGTCGCTTCATAAGAAAAGGGGAGAACTCACGATAGAGCTCTCCCCACCACTTACATTTTTGCGACAAAGAAAGGTGAAGATGCGAAAGGGACAGAGAGAAAATATGAGAAAATATACAATGTAGGAAGCTTGTCTCTTCAATTCTTCCTACTGTCGTGAAAAAAAAGAAGACTTTACTTTTGCATGTATAGGCTTGCCTTAGATGGTCGATTTGTGTTTATATATCCAAAACACATACATCGACAAATTTAAAGGGACTAACGTTTTTTATAATGAATAATTCGTACCAAATTTTCGGACTAGGGTGCAACTTATAATATATAGGAAAGAAAACTTTTTACATTCTCATTTTTATATTTTGAGAATGAAATATTCGAAATATTATGGATGTTATATTTTTATAGGAAAATGAATGACCTCCAAAAAAGACGTAAAAATTTTGTAAATTCAGTCGGTATAAAATTATAAGCGGGTAAATTTGAAATTATAAGAATTTGTCGGTTTTTCTAAATTTTTAATGTGTTTTTTAAACTCTTCAAGTTAAATTTTTTGTAGGCACAACGTTATTCCAAAAATTTTTTAATTTGACTCAATTAGTATTCATAATTGTAGGTAATTAACCCATTAACGCCTGAAAGGCCACTCTGTAGACCACTATTTTGAGCTTACTGTACCGATACAATTTGATTGAATAAAAAAAGCAAAACATGAAATTTATAGTTCTTTTGGTGCTCTTTCAGATGGTGTTATTGATAATTTGAAAAAAAAATTTTGTACTACTCTAAAATTAATTCGTAAGGTAAAAAACGATGAAAAAACAAAAATTTTTTTTAATTTCATTTTTCGGCAACTTCTGGTTATGGAATTATCTTGAAACAAGTTTAGATGGTGGACACGATGTCTGAACTTTAAAAATATATATTGACAAATTTTTTTCGCTCACCTGGATGATCCAAAATGGCATCCAAAATGAAAAATTGTACTCAATATCTGTCGGACGCTTTAACTAATAAACTATTAATTTTTCGAAAAAAAAATTTTAAAAGCAAAAAGTACTTAATACTTGTCAAGGATCACCCCAGAATTTTTTCAAACTTTTGACGCATTTAAAGAAATTTTTTTACTCAAAACTTTACAAAATTAAAAAAAATTCTAGTGTGTTCTTTTGATAATTCTAAGCTTTTTTATAAGTGACAATTTTTTCTTAAAGTTGATACTTTTTGAGTAAAAGAATCTGCCGCATTCCATACGTCTAAATTTTTCTGCCCATTTAGATTTTTTTACTCAAAAACTATCAACTTTCAGAAAAAACTAACAATTATAAAAAAAGCTTAGAATTATCAAAGGAACACACTAGAATTTTTTTAGAATTTTCCGTGAGTTTCTTGAAGTTTATAAAAACTCAGTTAGAAAATTTGTTTAAGGGGGTCATCCCGTGTAGCGGCCGTTTTTTTAAAGATTTTTTCGGAATTTTTCATGATGAAATGAAAAGACACAGAGCTTTCAAATTTTTACTACATATTTATTCATTTTCAATTATGTCTCTGAATTTTTTTATACGAAAATATACTTATGATCGTGAGTTATACCGCTCAAATGGCACCCATGTGGAAAAAACGGCGTCCATGATTCCGGCAGATTGACTTATCCAAAATAAAAAAATAAAATTGCAAGTTGATCTATAAGTGGCTGACTATCGCCGGAATGAGGATTTTTGAAAAAACATTGAACCGCCTTCTTTTTACAGAGAAAATAGTCCAAAAAAATCATTAAATTTTGGGTCTTAATGCTTAAAAGCATGTAAAAAATTTTATTTTCAATATTTTCAAAAAAATCCTCATTCCGGCGATAGCCATCGACTTATAGATCAACTTGCAATTTTATTTTTTTATTTCAGATAAGCCAATCTGCCGGAATTATGAACACCGTTTTTTTCACATGGGTGATATTCGAGCGGTATAACTCACGATCATAAGTATATTTTCGTATAACAAAATTCAGAGACATAATTGAAGAATGAATAAATATGAAGTAAAAATTTGAAAGCTCTGTGTCTTTTCATTTCATCATGAAGAATCCCGAAAAATCAGGGCCGCCACACGGGATGACCCCCTTAAATGCGTTAAAAAAATCTGAAAAATTTTTGGGGTATTCCTTGACCAATTCTAAACACTTTTTATTCTGAACATTTTTTTCGAAAAATTAATAGTTTATTAGTATATGTCAATACATATTTTTAAAGTTCAGACATCACGTCCCCCATCTAAACCGGTTTCAAGGATAATTCCACAACGGGAAGTTGCCGAAAAATTAAATTGAACAAAAAATTTGGTTTTTTCAACGTTTTTTCACCCTACAACTTCATTTTAGGGTAGTCAACAAATTTTGTTTCAAATTTTCAATGACACCATCTGAAAGAGCACTAAAAGAACTATAGATTTCACGTTTTGCTTTTTTTTCCAATCAAATTGTATCGATGCAGTAAGCTCAAAAATAGTGGTCTACAGCTGAGTGGCCTTTCAGGGGTTAATGGGTTAATTATCTACAACTATGAATACTAATTGAGTCAAATTAAAAAATTTTTGGAATAACGTGACTACAAAAAAAATTTAACTTGAAGAGTTTAAAAAACACATTAAAAATTTAGAAAAACCGACAAATTCTTATAATTTTAAATTTACCCGCTTACAACTTTATACCGACTAAACTTATAAGATTTTTACGAGAATCTTTTTTTGGGGGAACATTCGTTTTCCTATAAAAATATACCATCCATAATATTTCAGTTATTTCATTTTCAAAATATAAAAATCAGAATGCAAAAGCTTTTCTTTCCTGTTTAGGGTAAACTGCCTAGTGACGGACCACATGCCAGTGATTGAGCATTGCATAAATAAATGTGAATTATAAGCTTGGAAATGAATAAATAATGATAAATCTAGTTTTTGTACAAATTCAATCTTCCATTTTTTTGTATAAGTGTCATGATTAAATAGTAATAAATAATATTCTTATTTTATACAATGGAAGTTTTAGGGCCTCTATTTGGATTTTACACGGGTTACACTTTACAGTTAATTTCATAATAATTGCGATGACAAAAAGTAACTATTTTTACAAATATGTAAAAAAAATTAAGGTAGTTGTCTAGTCTAGAGAGCGAAAAACAAGCTTATTTTCAAAAACGTTTTTCTCAGCTTCTTTATTAGATATTATAATTACAATATTTTCTAGGACATAATGCTATTCTTATAGAATGGGAAAAAATGGTTTACATCGTCCAGCGTTTTTTTTTCCAATTATCAGAAGGCGCTAAAGTCGAGTCCTCAATAAAAAGATGTTCCCATGGCGGACAAACAATCTTCGGATTGGAACGTTTGAAACAAAAATAGGAAAAAACTTTTTAAAGAGGAAGGTTTGCCACGTGGTAATTCACCATCGTTTGCCAAAAATCGATAATAGAAAAAAAAGGCGGCTATTTGAAAAACACTGTACGAAAATCTATATATTTTTGCAGCGTTTGCGTTCTGTAAATTTTTATATTATAAATTTTTTTCCAAAAATTTGGTGAATTACCATACAAAACACCTTAATAAAGAATCGTACAAAGTTTCATGAAAATCGATGTAGTGGTTGCGGAGATTGTTTGTCCGCCATGGGAACACCTTTTTATTGAGGACTCGATTTTGGCGCCTTCTGAAAATTGAAAAAAAAAAAAACGCTGGACGATGTAAACCATTTTTTTCCATTCGATAAGGATAGTATTATGTCCTCGAAAATGTTGTAATTGTAATATCTAATAAAGAAGCTGAGAAAAACGTTTTCGAAAATAACCTTGTTTTTTCGCACTCTAGACTAGACACCTACCTTAATTATTTCTGCAATCTCTATACTTGTTTCATAATAATAATAATTATGAAACAAGTATACCAAATTGATTTATAATATTATATTTGTAATATAATACTGTTATAATATAATATTAGTACTATATTACTGTTGTAATATAATACTTGTTTCATAATAATAATAATAATCATGAAACAAGTATTATATTATAACAGTATTGTATTACAAATATATTATTATGATTCAATTTGGTCATTTGTTTTGAACGCTGAAACAATTGCATTACGGGCGACTGCTAATGACGTAGTATACGTGAGAGCAACAAATATGTGTAAGTCAACACATGTATCATGCTTACACAACGGCTGGCAAGAAGGAGTGGAGGAAACCGTCACCTCCTACATTTCGTTCCAGCTTTTAGAATATTGCCGTGACAACGCGGTGGCGCCACATTTGGGCTATTTTTTTCGGTGAAAATGTGGTGAAAAAGTGTTTTCGCCCAAGTTTCATAGCTGCTCTATTTCTCAACCGATTTTAATGAATAAGGTCTCATTTTAAAGGTAAATAAATTTTGTACAAGATGACTTTTTCGAATTTTCGATTAGATGTTTCTCTGCCCTGACATATGTATATGAAAGTAGACACATACTTCATATCGAGTTTTTTTACTCAAATCGTAAGTTTTTCAAAATTCTAAAAAAGTCATCTCGTACAAAATTTATTCATCTTTAAAATGAGACCTTATTCATTAAAATCGGTTGAGAAATAGAGCAGCTATGGCACTTGGGCGAAAAGCATATTTGTAGACCCCTCAAGGGGGGCGGGCGGCTGGCATTCAACAGCCTTAACTCAAATCTGACTAATTTGGAAATGATAGTATAATGATGTTAATATCTACTAAGAAAATACTGATTCATATTGGAAATATATTTTCGGTATAGTAATTTCATTAGAGGAACAATTGCGATACGTGTAAAAGTGTGATATGAAGGAAGATTAATTTAGGGAATAATACGAAAAAATTACTTCCTATACAATATTGGGGATTACTGCAATATTATTTAAATCTTTGTTAAGGGGTTACACCACTGTAACAGTTTAGAAAAAAGCGCTTTTTTGTCAATTTTTTTGGATGGAAGGAATAGTAATAGACTAATAAAATTTGATGAGGTGATTAAGCATATATTTAACTATTAAACAAAAAATTATGATCGACAAACATTACAAAACGGCGGAATCTGAGCCATTCTTGCGAGGCTTATTGAATTTGAAGCACTCTGCGGCAAGCAGTGTAGCTGGTGCAAATTTGCGTGTAGAAAAAAGAATAAGAAATTACTTATTCTACATGTTCATAGCCAGAAAAATACGTAGGGGATTTTAAAAATATTGAAATTTGTGTGATTGGCGAGTATTTGAATGAAAACATTACATTTTCCACAAAAAAAAGAGGTAATCTGTTGTTAATAACTAATGTTTCAATTAACATATCGAAAATCCTCTACGTATTTCTTTTTAGAATGTTGTTTTAAGGATATTGTAAAAATTTGGAACCAAAGGAATGAAAATTGTTGAAATTATGCTGCGTGCCGTTTTGAAAAATCGTGTTCCGAGAAAATCACGTTTAAAGTTTTGAAATGTGTCATAGACATTAAAAAATGCTTGGAGAAGGCTCGAAATTACAATGAAAAAAAATTGTTTCAGGTAATAAACTTTTTGCTACATATTCTAGAAGGTTCAGAGCAACTTTTAGGCCACTAAAAGAAAAATCGATTTTTTGAAAAATTTACAGTCGTGTAATCTCTTAAACAGATAGTGATTGTTAATACAAATACACTTATGAATTGGTCATTTCGCGGACGTTTTCAAACAACATTTTGTTTCTTTGAGGACCTTTTGCACGTGAGAGAATCAAGTACTGAAATTTCCGATATCAATCGGTATTTGTTTATTAGACATTCACATTACAGAAAAGGCATATTGTAAATATATAAAAGTTGTCATTAAGAATTGATTCTCTCACGTGCAAAAGGTCCTCAAAGAAACCCAATCTTATTTGAAAACGTCCGCGCAATTACCAATTCATAAGTGTATTTGTATTAACAATCAGTATCGGTCTAAAAAGAATTTAAATAACGTTACAGTAATCGCTAATACTGTATAGGAAGTAATTTTTCCGCATTATTCTCTAAATTAATCTTCCTTCACATCACACTTTTGCACGTATCGCAATTGTTCCTCTAATGAAATTACTAAACCGAAACTATATTTGCAATATGAAGCGGTATTTGCTTAGTAGTTATTCACATAACAGAAAAAAAATTCTGCAACAAGTATAAAAGGTATTTTGATTAAAATCGAGTTTAATTTTGGAACTTTTAAAAGTTGCCATTAATACTTGATTCTCTCACGTGCGAAAGGTCCTCAAAGAGACCAAATCTTGTTTGAAAACGTCTGCGAAATGACCAATTCATAAGTGTATTTGTATTAAAAATCAGTATCTGTTTAACAAGGATTTATATAATGTTGCAGTAATCACCAATACTGTATGGTAATTAATTTTTTCAACACAGATTATTCTTACACAATTTGAGATCAGGAATACCCGTTAATACGGAGATTCCTCGAAGTCACCAAATTTCACTTGTAGATAACGTTGTAGTAATCGCCAATACTGTATAGGAAGTAATTTTTCCAATACAGATTATTCTTACACAATTTGAGATTATCGTTAATACTTGAGGAACACCTGCACATATCCCGGGAGCTATAACCAACTGCCGGTAACTAAGTCTCTTAATACAAATACACTTATGAATTGGTCATTTCGCGGACGTTTTAAGACAAGATTTAGTCTCTTTGAGGACCTTTTGCACCAAATGCCTCCACCTGTAGAAAAATTAGCGCACTACATAGTGCACCCTTTGAAACCATGTAACTATTATTTTTAATATACAGGGTGGTCCTCGCAACAACTTTGTTCTTTCCTAATTAGAAAAAACTTGAAGAAAATTTTTAAGTAGTAAAGTGTAATTACTCGTTACCTATAAGGTTTAGGGCTAATAAGGTTACACTCTTTATTCAGAATTCAATATTCTACCACAATTGTGCATAAAAAATATAGTATTCCATTCAAGAAGACCAAATTATCCTTAAAATCTCCGAAATGTCTCCACCTGTATCAAAAATTAATGCATTACATAGTGCACCCTTTCAAATCCTGCAACTTTTGTGTGTAACATCTTTTTGTGCGTTGCATATTTTGGAAGTTATAACGGTTGCAAAATTTGCATGGACCACCCTGTATATGCCCCCCCCCCCTACTATATTGCAAATAATTTACAACATGATAGCTTTTGATGTAAATTACATTCTATTTCCCCGTGTAATAATTCTCAAGAAAAAAAAATGTTTCATCACTTACATGCGGTCTGTTACTGTGAGGGTGGTTTGCGATATTTGGGGATATGTGCATTAAAAATCCTGAAACACAACAACTAAGATATTCGATAGAGTAAAAAAAATGCTTTTCTTTATCTTTTTGAGTCCTATCCTGGTTTGTGTGAAAAAAAAGCATAAAAATGTAGTTTTTTATAATAGAAAATAAAGGTCACAACCCCTTTGGTCATAAACATACCTAATATCTTCGACTTTTTATGACAAATATTTTCTACTTGGTTTTATTAAAAAATATTAATTAGAAGCCGAGATATGATAAAAAAACGATTTTCGGGCAAAACTTTAGGGGTGGTTTTCACCCCCTTAAAGTGGATGTCGGCACAAAAGAAAAAATACATGCCTCTTATTTGTTCAAGTGCTACAATATATAAAAAAATAATTCAAATCGATGAGGTCGGGTTGGGAGCCTTACCTTATAAATAAAAACTAAATAAATAAATAAAAAATTAAAATGTCCTCAAATTCACCAAATATTGAAAGTCCGCGAACAGGTAATTTTATATAAAACCTTTTTGGGGACCGTCCTCAAATAACCCAATGTTTGCTTAATCTATTTGCGGACGGTCCTCAAAAGGGACAAAAGTCCTCAAATTGCCCAATCTTTATTAAAAAAAGTCT